>JASGLE010000023.1:4240000-4837500 GCA_030179965.1 Cyperus esculentus | reverse complement strand
ACCCCCAACCCCAAACCCCGAACCCCCAACCCCGAACCCCGAACCCCGAAACCCCGAACCCCAAAACCCCTAAACCCCGAAACCCCCAACCCCGAAACCCCAAACCCCGAACCCCAAACCCCGAAACCCGAAACCCCGAACCCCGAACACCCGAAACCCCTAACCCCAAACCCCGAAACCCGAAACCCCGAACCCCGAACACCCGAAACCCCGAAACCCAAAATCCGAAACCCCGAAACCCCAACCCCGAAACCCCAACCCCAAACCCCGAAACCCCCAAACCCCGAAACCCCCAACCCCAAACCCGAAACCCCAACCCCGAAACCCGAAACCCCCAACCCCAAACCCCGAAACCCCCAACCCCGAAACCCCGAAACCCCAAACCCCGAAACCCCGAAACCCCCAACACCCAAACCCCCAACCCCGAAACCCCGAAACCCCGAACACCGAACACCCGAAACCCCAACCCCGAAACCCGAAACCCCCAACCCCGAAACCCCGAAACACCAACCCCGAACCCCGAAACCCCCAACACCCAAACCCCGAACCCCGAACCCCGAAACCCCCAACCCCAAACCCCGAAACCCCCAACCCCGAACCCCGAACCCCCAACACCGAACCCCGAAACCCCCAACACCCGAAACCCCGAACCCCGAAACCCGAAACCCCGAACCCCGATCCCCGAAACCCCGAACCCCGATCCCCGAAACCCCGAACACCCCAAACCCCAAACCCCTAACCCCAAACCCCAAACCCCAAAGCCCTAACCCCAAACCCCTAACCCCAAACCCCTAACCCCTAAACCCCTAACCCCCCAAACCCCTAAACCTCTAACCCCCAAACCCGAAACCCCTAACCCCCCAAACCCCTAAACCCCTAACCCCCAAACCCGAAACCCCTAACCCCCCAAACCCGAACCCCAAACCCCAAACCCGAACCCCAAACCCCAAACCCCAACCCCGAACCCCAAACCCCAAACCCCAAACCCCAAACCCCAACACCGAACCCCAAACCCCTAAACCCCCAAACCCCAAACCCCAAATCCCGAACACCCGAAACCCCAAACCCCGAACACCCGAAACCCCGAACCCCGAAACCCGAACCCCGAAACCCGAACCCCAAACCCCCAACCCCGAAACCCCGAAACCCCGAACCCCGAACACCCGAAACCCCGAACACCCGAAACCCGAACCCCGAAACCCGAACCCCGAAACCCCGAACCCCGAAACCCCGAAACCCCGAACCCCGAACACCCGAAACCCCGAACCCCGAAACCCGAACCCCGAAACCCGAACCCCGAAACCCCGAACCCCGAAACCCCGAACCCCGAAACCCCGAACCCCTAAACCCCGAAACCCCAAACCCCTAAACCCCTAAACCCCAAACCCCTAAACCCCTAAACCCCGAACCCCCCAACCCCAAACCCCGAAACCCCTAAACCCCAAACCCCTAAACCCCTAAACCCCCAACACCCAAACCCCTAAACCCCGAACCCCGAAACCCCCAACCCCAAAACCCCTAAACCCCGAAACCCGAACCCTGAAACCCGAAACCCCGAACCCCGAACACCCGAAACCCCGAACCCCAAAAGCCGAAACCCCGAAACCCCAAAAGCCCCAACCCCAAACCCCGAAACCCCGAACCCCGAACACCCGAAACCCCGAACCCCGAAACCCCCAACACCCAACCCCGAAACCCCCAACACCCAAACCCCCAACCCCGAAACCCCAACCCCGAAACCCCGAAACCCCAACCCCGAACCCCGAAACCCCCAACACCCGAAACCCCGAACCCCGAAACCCGAAACCCCCAACCCCAAACCCCGAACCCCCAACCCCGAACCCCGAAACCCCCAACACCCGAAACCCCGAACCCCGAAACCCGAAACCCCGAACCCCGAACCCCGAAACCCCGAACCCCGAACCCTGAAACCCCGAACCCCGAAACCCCCAACACCCAAACCCCGAACCCCTAAACCCGAAACCCCGAACCCCGAACCCCGAAACCCCGAACCCCGAAACCCGCAACCCCGAACCCAAACCCGCAACCCCGAACCCAAACCCCCAACCCCGAACCCCGAACCCCCGAACCCCCAAACCCCATACCCCGAACCCCCGAACCCGAAACCCCATACCCCGAACCCCGAACCCCGAACCCGAAACCCCCAACCCCGAACCCGAAACCCCGAACCCCGAACCCGCAACCCCGAACCCGAACCCCCAACCCCGAACCCCGAACCCCCGAACCCGAACCCCCATACCCGAAACCCGAACCCCGAACCCCCAGACCCGAAACCCGAAACCCGAACCCCCAGACCCGAAACCCGAAACCCGAAACCCGAAACCCGAACCCCGAACCCGAACCCCCGAACCCGAAACCCCGAACCCGAACCCCGAACCCCGAACCCGAACCCCGAACCCCGAACCCGAAACCCAAACCCCAAACCCTAATGCTATCCCTTGTAGATGCAATTTACTCAATTAATACATTTTTATTGAATTGTTGTGAGATGGTATCAATCAATTGTTAGTACTAAACTACACTTTCATGGCTTAATACCGTACCTAAACTCTCGGATTTCACTATTAAGTACCTCACCCTACAAGCTTATGTTCATTAAGTTCTTGATACAATTCATCAACTACAAATCCGCACTTCACGGTTAAATACATCGCACAAACAATAGTTAATTAATAAATTCTCCTAGGTTCATGGTTTCACGGTTAAGTATCTCACCCTAAACCTAATTATGCTTCTTCAATCCAAAACTACAAGTTTTACTTGTCAAGTCATAACCCTGGTTTCTAAGATGTCATGCATAGCGATTAAACAATACACAAGTATTTCAACAAAGAAGCAAAATCACAACATAGCATAAGATTGTATCATCCAAGTAAATTAACAACTACAAGTTCAAACTACGCCTACATCCCTATAGAAGGGATTAGCCTCTCATGGCTACAAGAAAATCACAAGTGTTCATTGATGCACCGCATTCATATATGCATTTTACCAGACTTGTACCTTGTTTTCGACCTAAAATCCCGAGTTTAATTGCATTTTAGTGTTAGAATTCTTAGATTCCAGTTACTTGTTCAATTCTGTTCATGTTTCAGGTAAATTGGGCTTTTGGAGCCACTTGGACGCGATTTGAAGCCCTGGAGAGCAAGTCTGCACTGGAACTCACTTCCTGCGGGTCGCAAGACCTACTTCTTGCGGGCCGCAAGACCCGCGGCAGCGCTGTTTCTGTTTCTGCCGCCTTTTTGGCTATTTAAACCATCTTTTTGGACGGTTTTGGCATCTTACTTTCTGTCTCTTTCACCCTAGCCGCCAAGGACCAGAGGAGAGCGTGTTTGGGAGTCGATCTTCACCGTCTTTCGAGGAGATTTCGAGAGGACTTCTTGGAGACGTTGAAGATTGAAGCCACGCTAGTTCTTCTTCGGTTCTTTAGTATCATGAACTTCTTCTTTGTTTTGCTTTCTTTGTTTTCCCTCGCCATGAGCGAGTAGTCTTTTAGTTCTTAGGGTAGATGATGAAGTTTGTGTTAATGGATTGACTTTTTATTGTGAGACTTAAATTATTTTCATGTTACTTGTGATTTTCATGATTATGTGTGTTTGACTTGACTTGTTGATGTGATAGACCTGTAGATTGCGCGCAAAATCTAGTTGGTTAATAAAATATCATGCTTGTTGTATGGTAAACCGGTAGATTAGGCACAAGGTTTAGTTGGTCAATAGAGTATCATATTTGCAAGAATTGTTATTTACACTGTTTGGATTGATAATTTGTTGTCCAAGAGTAACCGAACGGTAAAATTGCGGTTCTTACGAAAGTGGAACCGAATCCTAGATATAAAAGTAACTTGAACGTAGATTTAGAAATAGATCCACGAATTTCTGTCGAACCGGTATTGTTAGAAGAACCAAAATACGAAAGTTGAGGACTTGTACTGTTGCTGGTTTGATTCAGAATTGATAACATGAGTCGAACATTGAACCAGAACCAGAACTGCTCTCTGTCAGATTTCCTGCGGACCGCAAGAGATATCCTGCAGGCCGCAAGGATCTGCAGAAAGTGTAAGACAGAGATTACAAAACTGTTCGTGATTCACAGGAGTTATTCTGTGGGTAACAGGTAGTTTTGGAATCTCTAACCAACCCCTGCGACCCGCAAGAGACCTTCCTGCGGGCCGCAAGAAGTTAATCCAGAGACCAAACAGATTCAGAAAACCCTGAGGACGCCTTTTTAATTAGTTGTTTTGCAGTATTTACTTGTTGTTTACTGTTTGCATCTGTTACTGTTTAAACCAACCTTTCAAAAACCCCCACTTTATTTAGAATTTGAATTGCGATTGAAGTCTGGTTTAGAATTAATTCCCGTCCTTGTGGTTCGACCTCGATTGTACTACACGAGATCGTATGCTTGCGATCGAGTGTTCTGCTTCGAGTAACAAATTTAAAAGCCTATACGTTTTAGGACATCATTCATGTCCAAGAAAAGTATAAACAAAGAGAGAAAAGAGAAAGAGAATCAAAACACCGAGTTTTACGATCAATCTCTCGCTTCAATCTCTTGATTTCTCTCCAAGTTCCTTTATTTTGCCCTAGATCAATTCTAACTTCTCTCCCCAAAAGTTGTCTGCCAAATCTCATAGTTTCTTCTCTCCAAAGCCTTCCCATCAGTTTCTAACAGGTTCCCCTTGAAAAGAGCTTTCTAAAGAATCAAACGGATCTAAATTTGGAGCCCGAATGAGCCCGTAGCGTCAAAATTAGTCGGAGGTGCGCAGAAAAATCGACTCTGCTGAACTGGGCCGCGTGCTGCCTGAAAGAAGGCCCAACAACTACTGAAATGCTCATATATTTTCCGTCTCTGACCCAAATCGCGCGCCGTTGGCACCGTTTTCTTTCTTTCTTCATTTCCTACAATTTAAAGAGCAATTCACGGCAGTAACATGATCTTTGACACAAACTTAAACAAATTAAAACAATTCGGTCTGATTTTCTAAGTAAACCCTATTGATTCCTATCTTAAAATATATATGTCATTGGCACTTATCAAATTCCCCTGAGCTTGAACTTTTACTTGCCATCAAGCAACCGAACAAGTGGGTAGGGCTGGACTTCTAAAACCTGAACCGAACATCTAAACTAAACAAGACCTAAAAAAGATTTGGTGAAAATATTGACAAAGCTTGCAAAGTCGAAATTTCAAAATAGACAATAACGGTCCTTGTGATAAATTTTTGCGAATTTCTCAAGGTATTTTAGCAATTCTAGGTCATTCCACAAATGATAGAGTTAGCTTTATGCAAGGTTTTATTCTACCGGCAAGGATTCGATTCACTCTCAAGAGCTAAAAAGTAGAAAATGCATAAATTCCTAACGTTAAAAATCCCTAGTCACCTCTTGGAGGTTTTGTGGAGAGAAAAATATGGAAACGATAAAAACGACAAAAATAAGAAGGGGACGCTAGCATGTAAGTAGCACACACAATCTCAATTATGCCCAAATCGAATGACCTTCGGAATAATGTGAACGTGTCGGCGCGGAATGTGAATGTATCGAAGCGACGTCTCCCTAGAGTAACTTGATTTGAACAACTTCAATGATTGACTTCAGATTTCTTTTGACTTTGGAACTTCGAACTTTTCTTGGAATCTCGAGCTATTTAATTCAATCTTCAACCTTCATGATTTGTAGATAATGATATCATAGCTTCGCTTTTAAGAACTTTCACAAGAAGTTTAATTGACTTCCTCCGATTGAATCCGAAAAACCAACTATCTTGAACAACAAATGTATTTCCCTTTTATTTTTTATTATTTTTTCTTTTTTATTTTTTTGTTTTTTTTTTTTTTTTTTTTAGGGAAATAAAATAAAAAATTTTGAAAGCTAAAACCAGTGTTTTGAAAGTCGGATGAGTCGGACGATATATCGGGTGTTTAATCGGATGCGGCACCCAAACCGATCTGAACTGCTGATACGAAAACCCTTCGACGGACAAAAGCGTCAAAACGGCCGAATTTACCGACTAATCGGTCATTTTCCGATTAATCGCCCGTCTAAAACCGGATAGTCCGCAGAAAAGTTTATATGAAATGTTAATTTGGTTGGTAATTTCTTTGTTCCGAGCCCACAAGCACGTCCGTGACTCATGGTTTAATATTTTATTTCTTGAATCTTTTTTCGTGTTCGTTGTGCGGCTCAAAATCAATGTGATGACTGATGAATGAGCAGCTCATCCAGTGTAAATATATAACTCTCTTTTGATGAAAGATAACTTGTAAAACTGATGCTACTTCCGTTCCTTCACTAATTTCAACATTTATTCGTTTATCAATTATAATTTACTTTTGATTAAGATTTTAGATTGTCAATTGTTTAGGTAACTTCAATCAATTTAGAATACTTTGTTGCAACCATAGTGAAAAAATTCATTGTACATCACTTTATTTGTTACTTAACATGATATCCATCAAGCTCATAATTGTCATTGATTCATACAATTAATTGAAATAAATTAGGATGAAATCAAATATAATAAAGATACATTTTATCTTTTTTAAATAACTAATTCAATATGCTCTTTTATTGTTTTGAAATAAAAATAATAGTTAAGCCCTCAAATTTAAATGACTAAACAAAACTCAATTTGAATTAGCAACCATCCACATAGAAAACATTGTCTCCGTTGTTTGCTACCTTACCGGTCAGTTATATATTTACCAATTACGGATAAATTGATATATTCCAAGTAGTAGTAAGAAAATTGTTTTTTTTTTAATCTGTAAATTTATGAAAATATAGATGTACTAGAATATGAGAATAAAAAATCTGATTAAATAAATGATTATTTAAGCACACATTTAAAGAATAAATAAACTGGCATAGCACAACAAGCTCTAAATCAATCATCTTAAGTAAGCTTATTTTAAATAAAACATTGTTATTGTGCACATATTATGGAAAACACAAAACTATCCGCAAAAATCCGATTAATCGGCCGCATAACGATTAATCGCTAAGCAGTACCCTATCCGTCCGATAACTGCATAACGTTTTTTAAAACACTGGCTAAAACTAAAAAGAATAACACAAACTTTGAAACTACATTTTGCATTGACAATTAATCAGTAATCACGGCATTGGCGTTGGCATTGGAGTCGATTTTCAACTAATCTTGGCAAGGGTAATTGGTGACCCTTGAGAAATGGCATTGACGATTAAGCATGGGCAAGGGCAATTGACAACCCTCGCAAATGACTACCACCCGAATTCGAACATCAGTGAAACAAAATGTGCTACCGACATACTAGATTTGCCCCCCGGCAATTGGAACGTGAGAGAAGCAAGAGATGTGTGCTTCCGCGTGTGTGTGTGTGTGTTTTGTGGACAAAAAAGAGGGTATAGGGTAGGTTTAACGCAAAGAAAGTCCTTTTCAATCCGTTTAGCAATTGAGAATGTTCGATTCCACCAGGTTTGAATTTTAAATTGCACAAAAAGCAGGTCCTATCATTGAAATTTTCTAGAACATACTAAAATTTTGAAATTAACCTTTAAGAAAATCGCAACAAGAAAGCACAACTACCATTATTCTTTCTCTTAAAATTTTAAACTTTGCAAATTTCGAAAAATTTTCACCAAATTCAAATCCTAAATTGACATATATATGAAATTAAATGCAATTTCTACATGCAATGCAACAATTATTCTAACCTAAATCTACATGACATGATGCAATCCTAGATACAATTCCTTTGATACCCCCCAAGCTTGATCATTGCATTGACCTCAATGCAACAAAACCGAAAAATAAAGACAAAGAACCAAAGGAATAAGAGAGCTCACAAAATCATCGCGCGACAAATCGATTCCTTTGATGTGCCGCCTCGAGTCCGCTTTGGTATCATGATGGTCGAGCAAACAAACACACAACAACTCTAATTCACACAAACCCAATACTCGAACCGTCCCACACGGCGATTAAATCCAACTTCAAGAGGCTCAACCGTCACACACGGCGAGTCAATGTGCGAGACCGTACCTTCACGGAGACAAATATGCACAATAGTCAATTGATCGAACACGTGGCGTGCGTAAATGGTGATACATGACTTAGACTCCAACAAGAGTTCGGGCTAGCGAAGAGGCGAGTTGAATGGAGTTACGAGGTCAGCGGGGTGTGCCAAATGGCTTGGTGGCGTCGCTGGTCAGTGGTGAGAGAGGTGGCGGCAGGGGGTCGGTTTGGTGAAGTGAAGGTCGGGTGATGGTTTTGGTGTGCTGTTTTGGTTGAGAGAGGAAGGGGGTTGGCAGGTGGTGGCGGTGCTGGGTTGAGCCCGGCGCGGCTGGGTGGTCACTACCCAGTTTGGCCGAGCTTAAGCTCCGCCCCTGATTAGGTATAATCACTTTTCTGATGGACACTTCAATGTGAATAAAAATAAGTTGTTGGGGATAGCGCGTTAATTTGAGAAAATCATGTGAGAAAAAATGCGTGGATCGGGGGATAGTTATGGGGGATATACCCAATATTAATCTAAAATATGACTAGACAGATAAATATATAAGAGAATGAAAAATTAATCGGTAAATATCTAATTTTGGTATTTGATGGATAAATATCTTAAAGATAAAGTTTCGATGGGCATGTACCCAATTTTCCCTTTTATTTTATAGTATTTTTATTCTGATGTCATCATATTTCAGATTAATTTATATATGATATTGATTTTGATATAAATTATGATATCTCATGAACATTTCCCATAGCATAAACCAATATCGTCCAAACCTCAAAACCAATATTTTATTAGTTTCTTTTCTATGTGGGACGGGCCTCTACAACTACAACTATGCGTAAGTTCCTCTTATTTAAAATGCAAGTATGGACCCGGTAGTGATCATTAAAGAAAAACATATAGAGTCCACCTATAAAGTAAGCCACCGATCCACTCTTCTCACAATCTAGCACACTCATGTGCACTCATGTGCTTGTCACAGTTACATAAATGTTTACTGAAAACCGTAGTGTATCTGTTTACTAGAAAATATTTATGTTGATCGGAAAGATATAAATGTTTACTGAAAAATGATATTTATTCATCGAAATTCGGTGGATCTAGTGGTTAGATAAAAATGGTGGTTGCAACCTACGACTCATCATTAAAAGCCGAGCAAGGAGGCCAGCCGGTTCCAATGCGCATCGAAAGTCAATGGTGTATAAATGTGAATTACTTGTTAGTGCTAGTCCTTTATATACTAGTATAGTGCTCACGCGTTGCAGTGGTATCAATATTTTTTATTTGTATTTATTTAAATTATTGAAAAAAAATTAAAATAACATCTAACCTCCAAATATATCGTAATGATATAATCAAGAACTTAACTTAAATATTATTTCTTCAAGATATAGAGAACAATAATAAAAAGCATCTCATGCAGTCTTCAAGATATAGAGAACAACAACAGTAGTAGTAATAAAAAGAGTCCGGCTACAGTGCTTTCGTAAGCATTTCGGACCGAAACGCTTTCGGTACGAAATCAAAAATCCGTCGTCCGAAATTTTAATCCAAATAGCTTATAATAATATTGACATAGCTAACTTGTAGAATCTCAAAATTTTTCATTTTTAATAAAATTTAGCTTTTTTTAATAATTTTTTAAAGATTGGCATACAAAATTGATTTATTTTTAATTATTTTAATAGCAATATCTCAAAAAATCATTAAAAATAGTAATAAAATTCTTAAAATGATAAAATTTTGGAATCCTCCAACTTTTTTATGTCAAGATTATTAAGCTATTTGCATTAAAATTTTGGATGGCGGATTTTCATTTCGATCTGAAATGCTTATGAAAGCACCGTAGCCGGACTCATAATAATAATGATAATGATAATGATAATGATAATGATAATGATAATGATAATGATAATGATAATGATAATGATAATGATAATGATAATGATAATAATGATAATGATAATAATAATAATAATAATAATAATAATAATAATAATAATAATAATAAATGATATAACATAAAAAAGACCCATCTCATGCTTAAAGTCTTCAAAACAAAGAAGCCTTAGCATAATAGGCTGGAGGAGGGATCCAATAACCACTGGCGGATCCACATTGATCCAATGGGGTTCAATGTCCCCCATTCAATACCCAAATAATACAAATTTATATAGAATTTTTCATGCCACACAAGTATTTTCGTAAGAAAATATGTATTTGAACCCCATAAAAATGTAAAGATTATTCCATTGTGAACCCCATAATTTTTTTTATTGTTATATTGTGATTATTGTACATATTTTAAAATTTAGTATAATAATTGAACCCCATATAAAAATTTTCTGGCTCCGCCCATGCCAATAACACACAACATTTTGACACAAATGTTACACTAAATCATATAAATTTATAAAAAATCTTAAAAATAGAAAATCTTTTAAAAACATGTTTATTTACTTATAGATCGATTGTGTTTCAAGTTTCATTCAATTTGAGTGTCATTTGATACTTAATCAACGACCATCAAATTTATATAGTAATTTTTTTTGAAAAAAGTGGCACTCAAAGTTGCCACCGCTTGCATTTTAAATTTATATAGTAATTAGAACGGTCTAAATTTAATGATTCTTGATGGAGTATCAAATGACGCTAAAATTGAATAAAATTTGGCTCGCAATCTATCTATAAGTAAATGAATATGTTTATAAAAAAAATTTCTATTTTTAAATAATTTTTTATAAATTTATATGATTTAGTGTAATATTTGTGTCAAAATATTATTGTATCATTTGATCATCCTCCATTGGTAACTGCTACTAACTTTTCGAAAAAAAAAGTCATTTGATCATCCTCGAATAGACTGGTACCATCTGTTAAATATAAATATAAAAATAATAAAAAGCCAGCCGGTCACAGATATCATGGAAATCCAAATTCATATCCCCTTATGTACTGCATTGTGCATTTCACAACGCAAGCTATTAGATTGTCTCGAGATAATTCGTTCCAAAGCAGATCTCGGGACGATCAAACGGCTGGCGTTGGACTGCACAATGCACTAAGTTAGGGGATGGGCACCTAGAACTCCACCCTAGAAATCCACGTTACCTGTACACCTGTCCTGTCATGTAATTAAACATGTACTGTGCCGTGTCACACTGTCAAATGCGCATCTGTTCCGGGACCCACATAGGGGCCCCATTCCGCTGCTCTCTCACCACGCAACCACCTGCGGTTTCTTTTTCGAATTCGGAGATATTAAAACACGTTTACGCGTGAAGGTTCTGACCGGGTAAATAGAATCATCAAATTATACGATCAACGGCTAGAATAAAAATGGATTGATATATCTAATAGCTCAAAATCGTTTTAAACGTGTATAGCTGTTTGGGTTTCCAAACAGACTCCTCATTTTATTATTAATAGGGATATTAATATTAATTAATATTAATTATAATTATGTCTAAGTCTAACTAACCGTGGAAGGGGATAAGAAGGCAGGCTAATGATTAACACTACTCGTCTATCTAGACTCTAGACCCAAATACAAAGCACAGAATATATATATTTTTCCTTCTTATATAGTGCTACTGCTCGGTTGCTTTTCAGTTTAATTTCACACTATATAAATCTTTATCAACCTTGCAAATTAATTAATGAATATGTGAATTAATACAATATCACACTGGCAGGGAAAAGATAAAAATAAAGAATAAAATGAATATTGGGGCTTAAGCCCCTAGCTAGCTTATAGATTAGGTAGGGCCGTAGGGGACATCTCAAACATTATTCTGGTTTCTGGAATGTGCTGCAAATTGTTGCTGTCACGTCTCCAGCTCCTGATTTGGTGGTTCTCTCCCATGGAAGACACGTGTCGCCACGTGCACAAGCATGCAGCTCCAACAGTCCAACTGACTGAACCCGTGTAAAATCTGGGCCACTCCGACTCCATCCATCAAAAACTTCTACAAGTATGTTTGAAGTTCTAACAGAATAACGTACGTGATCACCGCTAGGCGCTAGCTGTACTTAAAATTAAATCAAAGCACGGTGCATTGTTGTAGCCGCCATTACCAACGCGACATGGAGAGAACGAGAACTGCTGCGCATGCTCATGCTCATGCTCATGCTCATGCGTCAGTGCCAATTCCATGGGAAGTATTGTTCCTCATTTCCCACTTCCTTCAGCTTCAGCTTCAGCCCGAAACTCTCCTCCGAGCCTCCTTTGTCTGCAAATCATGGCGTCAGCTTTTCACCTCCGATCATCTCTGGCGACCCATTTGTCTTGCTTCTTACCCCAGCTCTTTGCATCTTCTAATTTCCGGTATCCCGCCCTACAACCTCTTTTCTCTCTTCTTTTCTGCATCCAAACGCAGGTATAGCTATCCCTCCCCGCTTCGCCTTTCACTAAACCAACTATTCTTCGCAATTGAAATATTTCATGGCAAAGAATCACTTGCTTCTGTTCTAAAAGAAGCACTGCCAAGAAACGACTGCACATTCCGGTTTGAGGCTGATTTGACGGAGCAGAATGTGGCTCTGTTAGGCGACAAAGCAGGGGAGATGACAGCGGCATGGACGGTTGTGATGAAAGGGTTAAATGGAGCATTTGGCCTGATGGAAAGAGAAGCAAAAGGGAGGACAATTGGAGGTGATCACACAAGGATCTGGTTCAGTGAGCAATTGCCGCTGCCGGATTGGGGCAGGGGGCTGATGCCAGAAGGAGAAGGTGCGAGTATGGAGGCAGAGATGGTGTTGGAGATGGGTGATGGTGAAGAATCAAATGGGAGGAGAGTGGTGCAGAGGGTTGGTCTTGGTTTGATCAGTGGTTGTAGGTATGTGGCATTGGAGGATGGATTGAGGTACTTGCAATATTTTCTCTTAGGCAATAGCCAATAGGCAGAGATAATAATAAACTGGTACTTGGTACTAGCTAGCTAGGTAGCCGTCGAGATATCTAAATAAGAAAACAATGGAGATGTCAATTTGTGAATACTGGATGCTTGTTTGTAGAAAAATGTAATGCAATTTGCTACCAAATCAAAATCTGTTGTTTTTCTTTCATCTATCTATATTAATTCATTCTTGTGTTTTGAGAGGCTGTAATTTAGTTGGTTCGGTGGTTCATTTGTTGAGTATTGATGACGTTTTTCCCAACTCCGAAGCCAAAGAAAAGTTTGATTTTTTTTAATTTTTTTTGTAGTAAGTTATTAGAAGATTGGTTGGTTTGGAATGTTTACTGTTGATATCAGATTATTACGTTGGGTCATGGGATCGGATGAAAAAAATAATGACAACTTTAATTAATATACTAGGGTCGAGGCCTCCGCTCACATTCTATAATTCATTTTGTTATCAAATACTGAGTAATGGAGGATTTTATAATATTTAGAAGTCCACATGGTAAAATCAATCCGAAATGCAGTTGATTCAGTTTTGTTTCTATCAAATTTATCAAATTTAATTATGTTGTATATGTTAACTTATCAAATTTTTCATAAAAAAAGAAATATAGTAGTATTAAAATAAGATGAGAGATCTATTGACAATGCCTATCCCGACAATATCGATAATAGTAATTTAAAAATTTGATTGAAATTATAAAAAAACTTAAAAATGAAAAAAAGATTATGAATGTATTATTTTCATTATAAATTGATAGTGTTTCAATTTTCAATCAATTTGTACATTGTTTGACGAATTAGCAAAATTTTATACATTTTTTAATGATAGAATTTAACGAATCTTAAAAGATATAACAAACATCACTTAAATTGAATATAACATGACACATAATCAACCTATAAGTTAAACAATAGCTCCTTAATTTTGTTTTTATTTTTGAAAATTTTGAATGATTATCTTAATTTTTCGAAAATTGTCATTGTCAAGATAACTATTGTTAATGGATCTCTCCTCTTAAAATAATCAAATTTTGATGATCTTCACTGTTAAATGAACATTTTCTTTAATTGTCATAGTCATACAAGGTATATAATATGTTTTTACTTATAAAAAATAATAAAGGAAAATTAGACAAATAGTAAGTGGCCGTAACTTTTTTGAGATCGTAGTAACGACCGTATTATGTACTCACTCTATCACTAAATTTTTTTCTAGAAACTTCTGTTAGACTGTGTATCCAACTCAATATGATGATGTTTTTCAACAAATTTAGTTTTAGTATTGATTTTGGTTACTATTTATTTCATTATAATTTATTATGTTTATAAAACTTTATAATATTTTTGTAAAATTCTTCTCATTTTTTATAAATAAAACTTAATCAATTTCCTGATTTAATATATCGTTAAAATGTTTTTGTTAATTTACAAGAAGTAAAAAAAGCGGATGATGCGGCTGAGTAATCGTATAAAACAAATATGATTTTTTATATATATATATTTTTTTAAATAGAAAGATTTCCTGACAAATAAAAAAAGACAAAATCTACAATACGATTCTTACGTGATACTATCTGTATAATAAACGTAAAAACAATTAATTTTAGACTTTCTCACGCAAAACGCTCACAGGAAATCCCGAAAAATAGATTCCGAAGCTTATCTCGTGCACGAAACATCGAATCGGATCACAAAGATAGACAATCTATACCCAATCCATAGTTTTACAGTAAAGCATGCAGTACATAGAATTGGATAAAACCCGGAAAATTAAGAGTTAATATTTGTGCAAATTGAGAAAAATTGAAAAATCTCGTTGCGGAATAAAGTGTAGGGGAATTATAGCAATGATATTGAAAAGAAATAATAGTATAGCAATCTGTTGGTAGCAGTAGTGTGTAAAATTTGAAGTTCCAAATTGGGATAAATTATTGAGAGAATGGAACATAAAGAGATAAATTGGGGTGTCTTGATTACTCATTGAGATGTTATTCTTCTTCTTTATTTTTGTTATGAAATGGAAGGAAGGAGACATGTAGGGGTGTTCAATCGGTCGGTTCGGTTCAAACCGAAATAATTTTATACAACCAAATTAAACCGAAATTTGTCAAAGTACCAACCGATCCAATCTTTTTAAAATGACATCCGAATAAACCGATAACCGAATAAACCAAAATTTTGTTCGGTTTATCCGATTAAACCGAACTAACACTTGTTCACGGGTAACAAAAATATTGTGTTACCAAATTAAGGATAAAATAGACATATAATTTTTAAAAACAAAACAAGCAAGCAAATAAAACTTACAAAAGAAAGAATATTGAACAATTTTTATATTTAACCATCATTTATATCAAATAAAATAGATTTATTTAGTATATTTTAGACTATTCGGTTTATTCGGTTTATCCGATTTACCAAAACACAAGCCGAACCAAACAACAATAACCAAATAAGATAAAATTGTCATCCGAACCAAAATTTTAAACCAAAATATCCAAACCAAATAGTCCAAAGTTTAACGGTTCGGTTGAAATCCGAATAAACCGATCCGTTTGAACACCCCTAGAGACATGCATTAAGATGTGTGTGTTAGAATAAGAAAGGAAGGAAACATGCATTAATGCGTGCGGCCCTTTGAGGCCCATAAATACTGGGTGGTAAATCATTTGGGCCGTCCGCAGCGCACACTACTTGACACTGAAGACTGAAGACTGAAGACTGAAGAGACACCGCCGAGCCAATGCGATGGTCGTGCTCGGTGCTCCTGCGCGCCCCGTCTTCGCTACTCCTCCTCAGCCTCAGGTTAGTTAGGTTAGGTTAGGTTCCTCTTCTTCTTCCCATCACCTTTGCCTTTTTAATCCCTTCTATCATTTTCTCATCTTATATTATATATATGTTTCACCGTCATCACAGTACTAGTAACTGTAACTGTTGCCTTCTTCCGCATCATTCAAGAGCAGCAGCTGCTTCTTCCCTTTTCTTTACAATGAAACCGCAACCCCCTTCTTCCTACTCGTCTACATCCAAGTCTTCCCGGGATGCTGTAACTTCAGTCTCATCATATGAGGAGATTGACCAAGTAAGGACTGATCCTGATAAACTTCACTCAATGACTGTCAAACAGTTAAGGGAATTTACTAGGTACTAGTGCTTATCTATCTCTCTCTCTTCTAATTTGAGCTTCCTTATGACTTATGCTAACTTTACTTATTGCAAACAAAAGGAAAGTGGGAATCTCGACTAGAGGCACTAAAAAGGAGCTTGTCTCAGCACTATTGAGCTATCTTCATCAAAGCAGCGAGGGTATACTTTTATTTTCTTTTTCTTTTTTAATATATAGAGCTAGGGGAATAAAACTCTACCACTGGTCCACTTGTTTCATTTCGCTGGTACCAATGTGCAATGGAAAGAAGCAAAAGAAATAACATTTAATCAGAGAATTTTGTATTGAGGTTTTGCAGGCAAAATGTCATCAGCATCAGCTGTACAAAATGGTTCGACAAAAAGGAAACAAGTTTCCGCTGCAATTGAACAAAATGTGGAATGCACCACTATGATTTCCAAATCAACTAACAAGCTCAAGAGAAGTAGAACAAACGAAAAATTGGTTAAATCTACTGTCTCAAAGGCCAATTCTGCAACTGAAGTTAGCCAGCTAGAGTTATCTGCCGAGTCACAAGAAACCCTTGGTATAACTTTTGCAAAAAATGAAGTCAATTTATTTCTGTGAATTACTATTTGCTGTACGTTACAAACTATATTTGAATTAATGTACAAAATTTCAAGAATGGCTGCCATTATCTGCAACTAACACCCAACAATAAACAAAGTGAGGTTTGGATAGTCATTTGCAACGGTGGCAAATATTAGGTTAAGTGTTTAATATGATTGATCACATTAGTAAATGGTCATTTATTTTTTGTGTTTTCCCACGTTTGAAGTTTCTCCAGGAGAACCATGGACTATATTGACACACAAAAAGCCGAAGCCTGAGTGGATAGCATACAACCCAAGAAAAATGAGACCACCTCCACTTTCCCGAGATAGAGAAAAGTTTGTCAAAATTCTCTCTTGGAATGTAAATGGGTTGCACTCTTTAGTGAAGTCAAAGGGCTTTTCTGCAATTCAGTTCGCTCAAAGAGAGGATTTTGATGTATTGTGCCTTCAAGAGACCAAAATTCAGGCAAGATAGGATGGAAAAAATTTATTTGCCCTACTTTGTATGCTACATATATCAGTATAACAACTGACTTGCTGAATCATGTTACAAAAAAAATTTTGGGAATGTTCACTTCTGACGGAAGAAGTATTATTTCATTTAATGTGTTGTTCAATTGTATTATTTTTGTTTGTATGGTTATTGGATAATACACATCAAGAATGCATTTTATGATTTATTTTATTCTTTTGTTACTTACAGGAGAAAGATGTAGAGGAACTGAAAGAGCTTATTGAAGGGTACAGCAATAGCTTTTGGACATGCAGTGTTTCAAAGCTTGGCTACTCTGGCACTGCCATAATTTCACGTGTATTTTTCTTAATTATGTACATTCAACGCATTCCAAGACGCATAAATGTGAAATTGTTAATAACAAGCAAATAATGCTTTCTACATGTAAATTTATTATGTACTGGGCTGTTTGATTTTACATCATCTTCGAGCCTTGAACAACTAATAATTAGGGAAATGACTATATCTTTTGCAGATAAAGCCAGTCACCATCTCATATGGACTCGGAGTACCTGACCATGATTCAGAGGGACGTCTTGTGACTGTGGAGTTTGATGATTTCTATTTGTTGTGTAGCTATGTACCTAATTCTGGTGACGGCCTAAGAAGATTGGTATCGTATTCACCCCCTATCTTAGTATGAGTAATCTCAAGTAAGAAGTTTGTGACTAAAGTTTATGATTTTACTTCATGTCATCTTTTTTGACAGAATTATAGAGTCACAGAATGGGATCCATCTCTTAGTAACTACATGAAGGTATTGTCACTGTTCCTTTATTGACCTTTTATTTGGCAACATGTAGTTTGTCTATCAACGGAATGAAGTTGGGTCAAAATGGAAGATATCAAATATTTATTCTCTGTTCCATGTTTACTCTATGATGACTGACAAGGGTGTCTTAATCATGTTTCACTGGAGGTAGGAGCTATCTGTAAGTTGCAGATAATGTGATGCCATTTGACCAGTGTTCTGGGAATTTCTGGTCTTAATGCATGAAAGATGCTTAAACATACAAATACTCTTTATTTTCAACCTCATATCTAGAGATGAACACGATCATGCATTTCTTAAAGAGTAGGGGAGTAGGGCAGGAGTATCTTTTATACAGAATGCATTGTAAAATGATGTTGTGAATTCCTCTCCTATTCTTCTTTAAGTTTTATGGGTTCTTGACCTTTTTGCTTTGCTGTCATTAGGAATTGGAGAAATCTAAACCTGTAATTTTAACTGGTGACCTAAACTGTGCACATCAGGAAATTGACATTTTTAACCCTAAGGTAATCTATGCATGCAATTTCAATTATTCTTTTCATATTATTACCCTTCATTACGAATTTGAAATAAGTTAACGTTCTAGATTTAATTATATGATCAATAGGGAAATATAAGAAGTGCTGGATTTACAATTGAAGAGAGAGAATCATTTGAGAGGTGCTACTTATCAAGAGGTTTCGTTGATACCTTTAGGAAACAACATCCCAATGTGGTGGGGTATACCTATTGGGGTTACCGTCATGGGGGCCGGAAAACCAACAAAGGTACTGTTTGTTTCTCTCATACTGATAGTTACAATATATGTCATTTCTACAGGAGATTCCGCATTTTTCATTTAATTGATAGCCTATTATGTTAGACTAGTATCTTGCCCATGCGTTGCAACGGGTCTTATTTAATAAATTTTCTTGATATGAATATTTTCATTATTATTATAACTAAATAAAATTATCCGCAACTAAAACATTAAGATTTCAAGTCATTTTATTTATTAGTTTTTAATAAGAACAATGTTTAATGTGAAAAAACAAACAAAAATATACAACGTTAAAATGATATTGTAACATATGACACATTTAATTTAATTTATTTTATCTTATTATTTCTGAATTAATTAATTTAGTAACCAAATCTAAAATGAGATTTATGCTATTTTTGGAACTATAATAATTTTGATATATGTTATATGTATAACGGAACACCTAAAAATGTTAATCTATAATCAAACGTCTAAGTGAATAATTGTTATTTTCTTCTGATTCCTAAATCATATAATTTCATAATTATAAATTTTGATTTTAATTAAATCTAACATAACAACACATAACGCGTTGTCCTCTCGGCCCAATTTAATTCCACCATGCGGCATGCCGCTGTAGCCTGTGGGACGGGGGGTGGGGTGGGTCTGGGTGGGAGTGAGTCCTTTTTTTTTTTTTTTGATTTGCGAGCGACGACGCGAGTTAATAACGCGTGGAAATCAAATCACCAAATATTACAATCAAAGGTGCCGATTGAAATGGATTGATATATCCAACGGTCCAAACTTCGTTTGGACAGATAGCCATTTGGATATCTAAATGAACTCCTCCTTTTATTATTAGTAGGGATATTTGATAGTAAAACCAGGTGTTGTACTCTATTCATTTGCTGCAAGGTCAATTGAACCAAATCAAGCAGAATTTATATAGATTTCTGGTTGTAGGCTTATACTATGCAGAACTTCTTACATTTGATTTTAGTTGTTTTCTAGTCTTTTTGTTGAATTTCTGTTGCTGCATATTTTGTTTTTGTTAAATAAGAAATAGAATTAGTGTAAATGCTAAAAAAGCAATTGTCAAAAGATTGCCCTTCCTCTGTATTTTCGAGTGTTGTATAAAACTTAACAATCTGATGCTCATTACCCATGTACTTTTCAGGTTGGAGACTCGACTATTTTCTGGTGTCAGAGTCAATAGCTGATCAGGCTTATGATTCATATATATTACCTGATATTGGAGGGAGTGATCACAGCCCAATTGGCCTCGTTTTAAAACTTTAGATCTCATATATATATATATGCTTTTTCTAGTTTGTGAAGACGTGAAATTGATGTAATGTTAACATTGTGTTCCAATTTCTGAGGACATGATCTTGTTTGGGCTATCAATGCAATGCGTTTTTGCGTTTTTACTTTAATTCGTTTCGTTTTGGTCCGAACAAAATGATTAACGCAAAGGTTTTTTGTTGCGTTTAAAAAACGGGACGGAAGACGCAAGGCTTGTCCATTGCGTAAAAAAAAAAACGAAACGCGAGACGCAAATTGTTTGTATCGTTTTGTTTATTTGCATTATATTGTTCGAAATTCTACTTGTCTACTATTTTAGGATTGCAGAAGAAGAGTGACACAATTTTGATAAAAAACAAAAGCCCGTGCGTTGTTCTCTCTATCACCCTCGTTGTTGCCGCTCTTAACGATAATTTGTCGCGACGTCGCTCTCCTTTTCTCTCTTTCCTCTTCTCGCATTGCAAATAGAGGTGGCAAATCGGGCGGGCGGGTCGGGTCAGTTTGACCTTCTAGAATATCTCGAGTCAGGTCGGGTTGGGTCGAGTCAATTATAATATCTATTTTTTTTGGATCGTATGTTGATTTGAGTTGGATTTGATGCTATTTGATCTCAGTCGGGTCGGATTCGGATCAGGTCAGGTCAGTTTGACTATCTGAAAAATTTCGGGTCGGGTCGGGCGAGTTTCTCGGGTCAAGTCGGGTCGGGTTATGCCACCTCTAATTGCACACCTAATTAACACCATGTCGCAACGTCGCTCTCCTTACCTCTCTTTCCTCTTCTCGCATTGCACACCTAATTAACACCGTGAAGCCGCTGCTCTCATTTTCCCTTATTTCCCTGCAATGCTGCTCTCTTCCCTCCTTTCTTGCTCTAAGTGGCTAAATCCCTAAACCCTTCATCTCTGGATTATCAGTACATTGGTACACTAGTAAGGGGTATTGGTACACTGGTACTAATAATGTGCTGTTAATATGTTGATAAATCATCTTAAATATGCTAATAATTTGAGGCTGGGTACTCGATTTGAGAAGTCAGGTAAGATGGTTACCGATTTGTAGGGATTTGGGATTGATGACGAGATATTCTCTGAATCTGATATTGAAACTTTTTCAGTTTAATTTACTTAGATTTTTCAACTGTTTACTAAAAAATGTGTCTTTGGACGCAATTCCGTTTTGTTCTATTTTTCGTTTTGTTTCGTTAAACAGAACGCAACGGTTAACGACAAGAGTTTTGGTTTCGTTTAATTAATGCAACGCATTATTTGTGTCTGTTAAACACAACGATCAACGCAAGAGTTTTGGTTTCGTTTAATTAACACAACGCATTATTTGTGTCTGTTAAACACAACGATCAACACAAGAGTTTTGGTTTCGTTTGATTAACGCAACGCATTATTTGTCTGCTAAACACAGCAAGAATTTTGGTTTCGTTTAATTAACGCAACACATTATTTGTGTCTGTTAAACACAACGATCAACGCAGGAGTGTATTTGCGTTATCGTTTCGTGCGTTTGACACCCCTAATCTTATTATGTTAATATTGTGTTCCGATGTCTGGCTGTGGTTGAATTACATAGTTTACAAGATTAATATAACTATCATCTTATTCTTACAAAAATGATTTAGGTGAAGTAAGCACTTTATATTTATATTGATCTAGCACAATTAAGAATTGATGTCCAGATTATCACAGATCCCAACCAGGATAAATTACAAAACTATTTTGGATGAAATTAAACATGAAGAGGGCCAATCCACCCATAACAAAAATGCTAAGACAACCCAAATTGTACCCAAACCAATGATATTTATTATATTCCTTGATTTAAAGAAATTTTTTTTTTTTAAACTTGACAGCGGCCGCCAAGTATTTGATTTAAAAAAAAAAAGTATTTGATTTAAAAAAAAAAAAAAAGTTTGCTTGAAACTTTTTTTGATAGGCAGGCATCATATTTACTATTTATACAAATTGTTGAAGAGTAATGATGATTGACCAAATATCAAATAATATTTTAATTATATGAAATTTGATAGTTAAAACTATCTATCACATACATATTTCTAAAAAAATAAATTACACTTCTAACAATTTTATATAAATCTCGGGGGAAAATAGACAATGAAAATTTATATATGAGTTGTTTGTTCACACGAAATAGTATGCATACTAAAATTTTGTTTTATATTGCACAAAGTACGGAGATCATAACATGAGTTCTATTTTTGGAACACATATAAAAAGAGAGAAAAGAAATGTAATTAGTATTTATGTTATGAACAAAAGAATGTTTCATTGAAATATATATATTTTAATATTATTGGGATTATGTAGTTTAAAATTTTAGAAATACTTTTATCACTTAATGTCGATTGATTGATAATATTAAAAATATTTAATTAGGTGCGGCGGAGTACGCATAATAATAGCTAGTGTGTTATATATTAAAGTTAAAAGACAAACACAATGAATGATAAACATGTTTTGTTTCAATAAAAAGACGACAAAAAGCACGCATATCATATTAAATGAACCCAGAATATATACTTTCTTACTGCCAACAAAACAAAAGTAAAAAAGCTGGTAAGGATAAATAAAAGTAAAAAACTGAAGGTAAAGATCCTATTGATTGCCGGAGGAGGCAGTCCAGCCAATTCCAGGCCTGGAGAGCTCACCACCATTTGCCCCATCCTCGTCTTCGAATTCTCGGGCATCTCGAAGGGACTCCTCGAAATCCGTGGCATCGATTGTGGCAGGAAGGAGGCTTCCAATTTCATCTCTTGCACCAAAGCCACCGGCTTTCTCGACATCCTCAGGTGTAATCTCTGCCTCCATTTCTACTTCTCCTGTAGTGTGATGGTGATTACTCTCAGAGGCCTCCTCTTTTGAATTGCTCTTTTCTTGGTTTGCTTCCTTGGGTTCTCCTACACCTACTACTTGGTGCCTGGTATCATTGGGTTCATTTTCTGGTACCTTTCCTACGATTGAATCCATTTAGTAGCAGTGTTCTACTTCTCTAGATCTGATCGAGTAGCAGTGAATAATTTTGTTGTTTGTTGTTTGTTGTGTCCTCAAGTTTCTGTATATTTGTGGAAGAAGACTTAGACAAGAAGTTAAATACGTGTCATAGAGAGCCACACGTGTAAGTTCTAGTATCTGCTAGTTGTTATGTTATGTTTTGTTTATGTTTGATTTATTATTATCTTCCTTTCACTGCCCTAAAGTGAAATTTCATTTTGAGCCCAATCCACTTAACTTATGGCCTGTGTTGTGTTGTGTGTGTAGTGCAGAGTTGAGTTATTACTAATCCTGGGCTTTCTCAATCTCTGATACAAACAAATCCAAACAAAGAAAGAAAACCAAACAATAAATAAAATAAATGTCATACATCACTTACCCAAACAATTAATACCAATAAATATGATACATCAAGAAGGAGAACACCTGTACTTCTGTATATATCGATACAGTGTATTATCTCTAATGTATCTGCAGTATGCATGCAGATAATTAAGCCCACAACAAACCAAACAAACAAACAAACAGCCCCGGCCATAATTGATAATTCCCCTCCACAAGAATTCCCAAAAAAAAAAAAAGTTAAAAGAAATCTACATGGTACACCTCTGTCATATCTGGATTATATAGACCAAAATTTTGTTCAACACCTTGTGGTTTTTGGTTCTCATTGAACATAGCAAATAAGTAAGTCTCAATCTCCTTTCCCGGCCTTCTCGGTGTACCTCTTTTGACATGAGCAATCACATTACTGTTGTAAATGCGTGCATTTTCTACGGTTGCGCCTGGAGCGCCGCCACCAGAAGGCCAACCTGTCTCAGACACCACCACTTCTACACTGGGGCCACCTGACTTCTCCAATGCTGCATATACGGAGTCCACCATTGCGTCAAAGAGGTTGCTGTAATGGACTCCACCATCGAGCACCTCAGTTTGATGCATGCTGAAAAGTGCGTAATCGAGATGGACCTCCTTGATATCTGATGTATAGGAGAAGTAGGGGTATATGTTTACAAGTAAAGGATAGCCTTTGGCTTCCAAGAACGCCGCGATTGGTGCCATGTAGGATGATGCAGCTTCGGAGAAGGTGCCTTGGGATGGGGGGTATGAGTCACCTAGTACCTATATATATATATATATAGAATTAATTTACATATATATTAATCAAAACTTACAATTTATGAAATTAAAATTGAATGCATTAACATGTTACATATATAAGATCAGGCCGGCTCACCTGAGTTGACACAGCAGTAGTAACTGGGATACTAAATCCCGCATCCTTCATAGCAGCATCCAAGTTTCGCATTGCTGGCAGAACATGTGCTGCCAGATCACCCGGGATCAGCTCGTTCCCGGCATCAATGTACTTAAAGTGGACCGACCCGGCAAAAGGGGCTACATTGGTCTGGACCCAAGAGGCGGCATCGGATGGGCTAGACGCGAAGCGCTGGAGGTCTTCATTTAGTGTACCAAGGATTACAGAGATATTAGAGCCCTTGAGCGCATTGAGGACATTTTGGTCAGGGTTGAAGAGGCGAAGGCTTCGAATGCCTCGAGATTTGTATAAGGAGATCACCTTGTCTGGTGAAGGCAGATTATCGCCTAGCAAGCCATAGTTCACTCCCACAGCTTCAACTCCTCCTGCATGTTATTATTATTAATTATTATGAGAATATATATATATATATATATATATATATATATATATAATTAATTAATACTGCTGTATTCAAAGAAATTATTAATTGATACTGCAGTTGATGACATTGACAACAAATAGTTGATGATATTTCATTTTTTTTTTTTCCTTTTTGTGCAATAAATTTTGATTAGTTCTTGAATCATTGGAAGGAAAAATAAGAAAGAAGAAGTTGGGTCATGATCAACTCAGTTATAAATTTGGACATTGACTGTGTTACAAAATCTTATATATGACGTGTAAAGACTGCATCAATTGTCAATTGTCAATGAGATAATTATATTTATTTATGTTTATAGTGCAAAGTGAGCGGAACCACAAGATTTGGACGTGTATATTTTCCATGAAATTAATATATATATATATATATATATATATATATACTTACATGCAAGTTTGACTAATCAAGAGATAGAAGGTTAAGGTTAGGCCCTTTTGCTTTGAATTTATGAGTGAGCCTAGCTAGCCCTTAGCCAACAGTGGTTGCAACTGCCTCATGAAATTAAGAGATACGGATGATACCTTCCCAACAAGCAACTTAATTAATTCACATCTCTTCAGTTGAGATTAATTCATTAATTAATTTAATCACATTTATTTAGGTCCTGAGTTCTGAGGACCACCACTACGTACGTTACTCACTGATCTTTTTGGACTCCAAAACATGTTTTCTTTTTCAAATCTACGCCCATTTTGTTTCCACATATATATAGATGTGGAGCTGTCCCTTTTAACTTCATTTCTTACTAAAAATCTTATTTTTTTTAAAAAAAAAACTATTTTATTTTCTTTCCTTTTAAATGTTATTGTATATAATATAACCTCTGTGAGAAAGAAAAGAGAGTTCATCAGTGGAACAGACTAAAGAACAATTAATACATCTTAAAGAATGATTTATTTTGGGGGGTAAAACACATTTTACGCGGTAAATTTAAAATTATAAGAAAAAAAAGTTGATCGATTTTAATGCAGACTAGACAGCTGATGAAAAATTATATATTGTTCTTTAATAATATCATCACCTTTAAGTTACCTTTTTTTTTAACATGTGACTTCCCTAAGATTATTACCAATTATCCATAAAGACAAAATATATATTTGTGATCGGATAATAGGAACTTACAAACAAAATAATAATAAATAAAAGGAAAGGAAAGGTTCAATAAGGATACTATATATTAAAATTGGCTAGGATATGGGTTATAAAAACTTCGTTTTAGTATTGGAATAGGTACCAAATTGCCACTTATTTCAGAAATAAATATGTTTTGTTTGGTATCATTCTGATTCTATAAACGACTAAATTCCTCATTATTTTTGAAATTTTGAATTGCCACTTATTTGCACATATATAAAGTAGATGTTTAATCCTCATTAACGTCGTTGTTAATTACTTTACTTTTCACATAATAACGAACACAATTTCCGAAATGACAGCATGCAGTAATAAATATGAATAAATGATGAGGATACCTGTGAAAATGGAGAAGGTTGAAGAAAGAAAGAGTATTGCATTTGCCATTGCGAGCACTGGTATTACACATCCATTAATTCTACAGGCCATCGATCCTCTCTAGGCTCTAGCTAGCTGTACCTTGAAATTAAGGAATTGATCCAAGTTGCAGAGATTTCTTCTCTTCTCTTCCTCTATGTGGATCTGTCTCTCAGGGAACTAAGTATATATGAACTTATGATGGATAAACGTTAATTAAAAGCTGGGGGATTATGGCTTGTGGAAAGATGTATAAATAGTGTGTGTGTTAACAGACTAATTAAGAGAGCGAGAAGAGAATAGATATAAGTGCACCCACACCCACACCCACACCAAGAAAGCTAGAGACCGGCCTCTCTTGAGTCTTGCCACAAAGGAAAAGGAAAAGCATGCAAGCCTGCTGCCTGCTGCCTGCTGCCTGCACTTAATTGTAATTAAGTTGTATCATACAAAGATCGATCCATCCATATGGAATTATATATAGACTTGGTGCACTAATCCATCGGATGCATGGTTAATTAATGTAATTAATTAATTGGTCCCGCTATATATAAATCCCTGCAGTTTAATTAACCCTATTTTATATGTTGGCCAAGTCCCAATGTGTATTGTTGGGGGTAGTTGCAAAATCTCACCCTATTTTTTGCAGGAAACGGCCTCAAATACATATACTCTTTATTTTGATTGACATCAAAATAGCTACCATATTTTTATTCATGTTATCATTCAATTAATAGTTTTACTTTGTTACTTATTAATTTTGTATACTTTATATCTATATAAAAACTGCATTTAACCATAAATCTGAATAATTAATAATTAACATGAAGAAATATATAGTAGAGATATGGTATCGATTTTTATATCAAATATTAATATATCCGTAACAATTTTCATGCCATCTCGTTTGGATTGACTGGAACAATTCATTATATCATGGGGCTTAATATAATTTTGAATTTTGTAATGGTAATTGAAGTTTAATTACGAGTAGAGCTTAATCTCACGGAGCCTTTCCGTCAGTGCAACAGAAATTATATCAAATCACCTTCAAATTTCAACTTGTATAGCTCTTTAAATATTTTATATCAAAATATTATGGGACACAAAAATTTCCCATTTTTGAAAATTTGAGCTTTTTGAGATTTTTAAAAATGATGTACAAAACATTGATTATTATATAGTCACTTTTAAAAAGTTTCAAACAAATCCTCAAAAATTTTCAAAAAAATGGAAAAATTTTTGTATCTCATAAGATTTTGATATAAAAAACTTATTAAGCCATATAAATTAAAATTTAGAAGTGATTTGATATGTTCTTATCTAGACTATAACAGCTTATGCAAGTATCAAATTGTTTTTTAATATCAAATTTTAATATATTTCAAACAAGTCGTGTGAAACCAAATGGTCCAAAAATCTGGTTACCCCTCTTTTTTGTGAATATTCTATTGCTTAACTTGTTACTATGATTCAACTCGTGTAGATGTAATATCTGGGAATAAGATAAAAATAGTCAAACACAGTATGCCTTGTGATAATTTTCAAAATTTTCCTTTTGAGATAAATATAAGAATCCATATATTCTATTCTATGAAAAATTCTATGTTGATACGTGTGTTGATACCGTAATTAATACCATTAAATCGCGCCCGGTTTTTTTCCGGTCTAGCATCGGTTCAATGCAAATTCAAAATCAATCAAATAACCACAATTAAATCTCAATAAAAATGCTATCTATTTCCTTCCTCTCCAATCCTCTCTCTTTTATTTCTCCTCCCATCTTCCTCTTATGGCGATCTCCTTCCTTTAATTTCCTCTCCGATCCTTTCTCCTTTAATTATCCTCTCCTCTATGTCTTCTATTCAACTTCGTTCTCTTCTTCTTTTTGTCAATTCTCGGTTCCCTTTCAATTGAGTTGGTGTTTTGTGTTGTTTCTCACACAGTTATTGATTCAATGTTTTTATGTCAGTATTTAAGTTTTAGCAGTATGTATTCAAGTTATACCAATGAGAATTTAAGTTATGTCAGTATTCAAGTTATACCAATGAGTGTTCAAGCTGAAAAATATATCAGTATTCAAGTTTTAGCAGTATGTATTTAAGTTATACTAATGAGTATTCAAGTTATACCAATGAATGAGTATTCAAGCTAAAAAATATGTCAGTTTTTTTAAGTTTTAGCAGTATGTATTCAAGTTGTACCAATGAGTATTCAAGTTATAGCAATGAGTGTTGAAGCTGAAAAATATGTCAGCATTCAAATTTTAGCATTAAATATTCAAGTTATACCAACTAGCAAGAAACCCACCCGTTTGCAGGCGTTTTAAATTCTGAGCTCATGCCGTGTAATACATATAACGTACTTTTGGTTTTTAGCTAATTATTTACCATTTAAATTTCATCTTTACACTAAATTAACTCATTGAATTCTAGAATATAAAGCATTAATTCCTCGTTAATGTAAATTGAAATCAATGTATTTTGATATGTACCGTTGATTAAGGGGTAGAATGGGAATTAAAAAAATTTGAAGAAGGAGAAAAAAAATAGAGACGTCCAATACTTACGTGCTTTATAATATAGTATAGATAGGTACTCGAGTTATGGATATTGTGGTGTTACTGTTAATAAGTTGCAATATTATTCATAATTAGTTTTTTTGTCAGTATTCAAATTATCATTTGAAGTATTCAAGTTTTACGTTAAAATATTCAAGTTACACCATGAAGTATTTAATATTGTTATTACTAATTTCTAACTTTTTTTGTTTTTTTGCTGTGCAGAAAGTTTGCTGAGATCAAGATATGAAGTTTAGTTCAATTTTTAGTTTAGTTGAATTCAAATTGTTTGTTTTTCTTGTGTTGAATGCTTGTATGACTTTTTAGTTATTAATTGATGTTTTTGTGGAATACATGTTTCTTGTTGAATGTTTGACCGATCAACTATTTTGGTATCAAATATGGTATCAACTACTGTATCACCATATCCGGACCCATATTCTATTTAACTTTGAATATCTATAAATTAAGCTTCAAATTTCAAATCGGCAAATTTAATATCTAATACTCATAATTATGTGGAATCCCGTGATTTGGTTGGTTGATGAAATGACTAGAAACGCTTGATACGTTTCCATTAAGATGATTGCATCTAAAACCTGGCCTAGTTAAATATATTGTCTTAATTCAATCAATTAGCAGTTGGAATTATTTTCCAAATATATATATATATAATATATTGCCCCTGTTGTGAACATTTTGACACGACTTCAAATTATAATAATATTGATAGAAGAACGAAATAATTAAGACCATTTAACTAATTAATTAATATATAAATATATAGAGATAGAGGTTGCAACGGAATGCTGTTGAACAACTAGTTGAATATATATATATATCGATGACGATGCGTATCTTGTTTTGTGCTTTTATGATATCTTCTACAAGTTTGATTCGTTCTTCACCTAAATTAAGAATTTAAGATGTTGGTGTTGTGAACACACTGCGAAGACCCCCGTCGGCCGTCGTATACACACTATCTATAGCTGATACTTGTATCAATTGACTTCTCCAAATATGTGCAATGTTGGCGTATTTTTCATATATTAATTGTTTCATGACTACACAAGTCGTGGTTAATGGGAAAAAAAAAAACACACAAGTCATTTTTATGACTACCAACCTTCTTTATATCATTTTCAGGATTTTGAAAAGATATATCATGGAAACTAATTATCTGAAACAGTTGGACCATCAACCTCAAGAAGAGCCAGCTAGAGGGGGATCAATGGATCATAAAGGAAAATCAACTTTGGCAACAAGTACAACATGGATATCAGTCGCCAACAATTTCAGATGTTCTTCTCAGAAAGTGACAATTTTCTGGATTTATATGTTCTTTTTTCTGTAATTAAGTATCTTTCAGTAGATTTATCTATACTTCTTGTATTCTTCAGAATAAAAGTTTCAAACGTTTTCTAAATTATTATATATTCAACATAAGTTAGAACTTTTTGTTTAACAATTTAATTATGATTCAGAAATAAATACAATTTTAAAAAATAGTTAAAAAGTGCATTGCATAATATGCAGTTTTCGTTATACGTATGTATACTTTATACCATTCTTGTAGAAGTTGGACAGCCAATCATCCCTGCAATACTTATCAGCAAATAGGTATCACCAAAGATACGTCCTTCCGAACAAAAAAATAATAATAATAATTTTACCAGTGTTACCAAATACGAAATTGCGTGGCACAGATAAAATGCAGCTCATGCTTTAATTCAATCAGCCAAACGGTATCTTGCCGGTAGAAACCATGACAATGGTAAAAGTACTGTTATTATGATACCAGTACAGCAGTACCGTTACCTAACAAATAGATTATAACATGATTATACAGTAATATCCAATAATCAACCGCAACATTTATTTATTTACAAAACAAAAAAAATAACTAAATAAACCAACTAAATTAACTCTTACGCAGCAGAACTACGTTCTCTCCGAAGGATTGACAAGAAACACATTAAGTAACTAAATGAACAAACGAATCCCCCTTCCAAACACACACACAAACAAAAATAATTATTTCTGTCATACTCTAATAAAGAAAAAACAATTGCGAACACAAATACAAGCTGAAACCCTAGAACAGCATAACACAATATTACTGCGGGCAGAGCAGAGTGGGTCGATAGAGCGAGTGGCTTTGGGCAATCTCAATTCTCTCACGGGGATCATACATTGACTCATCTCTTATTGCCTGAAGAATTGCCTCTGTTGGAAGCTCCCTGAAATCATGATGGAAGAAGTGTCTGTTAGTTCTGGATTCAGAGCAAATTGAATCCAACAGTTCGATGAATTTCGAAACTAACATCCTACATTTTAATGTTCCACAAGTGTTACTCCATGATGAAAGTTGAAAGATCAAAGCACCCTTTACATTTTTTTTTCAAAATAATAATAATAATAATAATAAACAAGGTGAAAGGTGTAAACAGGATCCATATCAGAAACAAATATGAAGTATCTCAGTTTGTCAAAATCAATAAAGCAGGACATACCAACATAGCAATGTGTACTGAAATCTGAGGATCAGCTTTCACTATTTGAGATGATTCACTTTATCCCAAGTTTATATTACACTTCAGTCCTCAGTTGACAGTTCTATTTAATCTGGGCACTAGATTCAAGTAAAGGGATGCCTTGTACAGGGGTTATAAAGCTTTCGAATTTACTGGTTACTACCTCTTGATCAAGATTTTATGAAGAGTTTTAAGTATGGGGCATAGCTCCACTGGTGCAACAGGCTTTTTCGCCTCTGGATGGATGACACTCAGACTGTCTTGAATCAGCAGCTCATAAAATGCATTCACAGCAGATACACCCTACACTACCAGAAGAAAGAAGATAATTATCCATTGAACTAGTGTCATTGCTGTTGTTGGTAAGTTGTTTTATTTTTTTATCTTTTCCGCAGAAACCACACTAAAATTGCTTCAGTGACACAACAATTATCAACCCACAAGCAATTTAATACAAATTGCTCAGTTGTCTACTGATGTTCAATTATGTCCTAAGCCAAATCTGAACCTAATTGGGCCTCATTACCTATAATTGGCGAGTAAAGTGCAATCAAGACCAGAACACAAGAAATGACCCAAAAGTTAAAACATTTTGAGGCCAAGCCAATTCTACGACAGTATCATATAGTAACTGCTGATATATTTCGAATTAACACTAGCATCATGCACAATAGAAAATATGGAGAAATCAAAACCTGAATGGTTCCTTTTCCTCTTATGCTGTCGCCCATGTCTAAACTTAGCTGCCCTTTGGCAAGCATCTGACCATACCATGCATTTCGTCCTTTGAGAAGCGTCACATAAGTATCGGCCAGAAGTGGGCCCGCAAGCTTCTCAGGCTCCTCAGCCAGCAGATGAGTTATGTATATCATTTCTGATGTGCAAAGAGCAAAATAAACAGACTTGCTAGTTGCACTCTCATTGGTCAATGCCGCCACCATACCTGAAAAGAATATAGTGAGGGTACTCTTTGTCAAATATGCCAAAAGCATTTTCAATCCATCTATAAAAAGAGTGGTGTTTGAGGTCTGAGTGATCAAATTTACAGAAATAAGATCACATAATACTTAACATAGGATTGTAAATGCGTGATATCAATCTAACATTGAATTTAATTTGTACACAATGAAACACTTGCCCTTCCATCTCAAATTTACCTGCGCCAATTGCATAAACATTCTTCAAACCTCCCATGACCTCATGTGTAATGAGATCGCCATTGTCCCAAACTATGAAATGAGGCTGCCTCAAAAATTTTGCAAGAGGCTTCCGCCACTTGTCAGAACCGCAAATTCGTGCATTTGCATACTCCTTGTTGTAAATTTCTGATGCAATGTTAGGCCCGCCAAGATATAGAATGTTCTCAATCGGAACACCAGTTGCATTGCTAATCATCTGAGTAGGAGTAATGATTCTGGGCACAGGGTCAAGTTTGGCCTCAATTCCCTTTGCCAGTGAAATAATGACAGGGTGAGTAATTCTCTCCTTCCAATACTTGCTGATCTCCTCAAAGACCTCTCTGGTCTCAGTCGATGGCACTCCGTTGATAACGACATCTGCATCCCAAACAGCCTCCTGCAGATTGGTCACCACCTTCAAGGGACACAACGGAGTGTCAATCATATTCAAACAAAACCCATCCCTCAGTATCTCATCAGCATACAAAGTGCGGTCGCCTAGCCGCCCTTCCACGTACTTCAAGTATGCACATCTGCGGATAAGCCTGCGCAGAACATCTTCTCGGGAGTTGATGACCTCAAAGAGGTGCTCAGCTGTGGTGCGATCCACAGCCCGTCCGGGGCGGCGCCAGATACGAATCTGGACCTTGTTGCGCAGGTGGCCGTAGGCGTCTTGTAAAAGAGCACAAAAGACACTGCCCCAGGCACCAGCACCCACTCCCACAATTTTCAAGGGGTTGTCATCGGTTTTGCCAAGGAGGGCCCGCAATTCATCAATCTTTTCTTCAGCAGTGGCACCATTAGTGTGGTAGTGATGGGACCCATTGGGGGTGGCAGTGCTGGTGTCTTCAATTGTGCCCACCATTGTTTCAATTGTAAGAAAAGAAGAGGTGGGTTATGGAGATGAGAGAGAATTTGGAGGAATCAATGAAGATGGAGAAGGTGGTGGTACTGTACGATCTTCACTTGAAATGGAATACGAAGTTGTGGGATCTTGAAATTGAGCTGGAATAAACAAAGGAATTTGGAGGGGGAGGGGGAGGGGGAATTGAATTATAGCTTAGATCACTGCAACTGAAATAGAAAGTATGAATGAAGAGAAGAGGCGAAATAGAAATAGATTTGAGTAGAGTAGAGTAGGTTGGGGAGCGAACGAAGATACTGGGAGGAAGGAAGGAAGGAGAATAGGCTACGAAATCAAAGAAAGATATGTAAATTGTTGGTTCAACACTTCAACCGGTAAGAAGAGGAGCAGAAAATTGAAAGAAAATAGACAGACAGCTAACGAACCGAGTACCGAGTACCGAGTACCGACCCAGGAAGGAAGGAAGGATGGAAGGAAGGAAGGAAGGAGCATTGCATTTAAAACAACGGCAAGGAAAATGGATTTATTCGAAGAGCACCCGCAACCAAAATTTCCACAATGTGTGTAGTGTAGCCGTGTAGGTGACCAAAACCCAACAAAAAGAAAAGAAACAATAATAAAGAAAGAAGGAAATGGGATTTCGTCCGTTGAATACAATTATACAATTGTGTTTGTGGGGCACTAATAGTTAAACCGCAATGCAAACGTGTCGGTAAAGTGGAAAGAAAGCTTTGCTTTGCTTGTGTAATAAATTGCGCAGCTGAAAGCGCTCTTTATCGATCGATCTATCTATGTATTTATGTATCAGTAAGTTGGTTGTGAAGAATAACTACTACTAGTGTTTTAAAAAAAACTCGAACGAACCCGGGACCCGATCCGTCCTGACCCGAGCTACCGGGATAACCCGGAGTAATAAAAAAATAAAAAATAAGATAAGAAGTCGGAATCCCGTATATATTAGTAACATAGCCAATCACCAAATCCAATAGTTAAAAGAGATTAAACTTTACTTTTTAAAAACGATTAGTATAGTATAAAATATATATATTTCGGTTTAAAACAAATATTTTTTATATTAAATATAGATATATATATTATATATTTCAGTTTAAAATAAATATTTTTTTAATTTTCTGGTTTTTCTAAAGTTATTTTTTTATTTTTGTAGTATAAAATAGATATAATATTTTTATATATACGTTTGCCGCTTCTTTTAATTGTTTTTCGGAGCTCTTGTTTTTGCCATATAACCCTAACAACCCGGACAACCCAGGCAACCCAGGAGGGACAGTCCTAAGCTAGGTCCAATCTCCATCCCCCAAAATTTTCTCGAGGTTTCCCGAACTGGGAAAACCCATGGACCGGGGCGGGTTTGAACCGACTCGGACCTATCCAGACCGTCTTTAAATCACTAACTACTACTACGTCTACTTACTAGTTAAAACTACTTAGAGGTGGCAATCAGGTCGGGTTGGGCAGGTTCGGGTTAGTTTGACTAGGCAAAATTTGGGTTATGGGTCTGGTCGGGTCAGCGCGGGTCGGGTTTTGGGTGAGCAATAGCCGCTATTTATCGAGTCACGGGTCGAGTCGGTTTAGGGTGGGTCGGGTTTTCGGGTCAGCAAGATCATCTTTTGATCGGGTCACGAGTCGAGTCGGGTCAGGGCGGGTCGGGTTTTCGAGTCAGCAAGACCATCTTTTAATCGGGTCACGGGTCGGTTCGGGTCCGGCCGGGTCGAGTCTCGGGTCGACATGTGTCACCTTTTGTCGGGTTTCGATTCGGGTCAGCTTTCGAGTCATCTGATTAGTCTTGACATCTCGAGTCATCTATGGTTCTAACTATTGTTGTTTGTCTAAGACCTAGAGTATACAAATTTTACAATTCAAAAACGTTAGGACAAGTTTGCAATTCAATTTTACTAATTATATTGTTTATTTTCAACTAGTTATGAAATAAAATTTAGCTTGTCGTAAGTAATAACTAAAATCAAATTTAAAAATAAGGGAATCGTTGGAGTCGCATTGATAATATGAATTGATATGAGTTAATACATGCCATTTTCAATTCTAGCTTAATCAAATTTGAATACTCTTAAGATCAGATCGGGTCGAATCGGATCGCATCAGGACGGACTGTTTGGGTTGTGTTATATGGAGTTGACTGTATTGTTTCAGGTCGGGTCGGGTTTCGGGTCATCTAATTTTGAGTTGTTTAGGGCTCGGGTAATTCAGGTTTAGGTCGGGTCCGGATCGGGTTTCAGGTCTGTAATCTAGAATAATATCGGATCTCGGGTTGTCTCGGGTCGGGTCGGGTTCAGGTAAGTTTTACTATTTGAAAAATCGGGTCGGGTTCGGGTCGGGTTTTGCCACCTCTACTACTACTCGCCTTGTCGCGTGTCGTGTTGTGTCGTGTCGTGTCGTGTGGCGTGCTTGTCTGAGACTCTGAGTCTGACTGCTTTGATCCGATCGCTCTTTTCACCAGAATCACACGAAAGCGAACACAGTAGAGATCGATTGAGATAGCCAGGGGATTGGATTGGATTGAATTGGCGTCTGTAATGTAATGTAATGTAACGGTGAATGACATGAGATGGGATTATGGGATTTAGGAGGATGTATGAATGAGAGGGAGATCTGATGGGGAAGCACAGGCACCCAAAAGGAAAGGAAAGGAAAGGAATTCAAGTGATATTAAAATGGATCGAGTTCGAATAGGTGATTGATTCGATTCGCTTCGCTCGTACGAGACAACGGACTATCGCAGCGCATGCGCATTCCCCACAGCTCCAACTATTTTCTTCGCAATCTCCTGCTTTAAAAACATATTTGATCCAACTACTTAGTTCTTACTTTGAGCTGAAATTAAAAATTAAGGGTTGTTTATTGTTCACAGCTGGATTGAGCTAATATGGGTCTTAAATTTTAATAGGCCGAGATATTAAAGTACGTCAATGAAGTTCTTTCCTTGAAAAAAATAGAACTTTCATGTCAAAATGTTTAATCTTCTTTTATTAGTAAACAATTAATAGGACCGGTTTGGTTTGGATAGGTTATTAATTAAGAAAGTAGGTTCAAGAAGACCAAACACATCAATTCTCCTTTACAATATAAAAATTAACATGCTTTACATCAAACAAATTAAGAACTATTTATAAATAACAACTTGAGTAAGCATTAATTACATAATATCTATCTATCTATCTACCTATCTATCTATCTTATTCAGCATGCTGAAGCGTCAAGAAAACTAATTTGAATATGTTTTAGTCTTCACCCTAAGAAATGAGGGTCATGCTTATCAAGATATATCACTTAATTATATATATTATAATTATAATAATTCACTGGACTACTGGAGAGATTTTCGAGTAGAGCTACTGATGTGATGTCATGTCATGTCATGTCATGTCCACCTGATTTCTTAATATTAATATCATTACCATGCATATATGAGTTTTACTTGTCAACGAGTAATCCATTGATTTTGGATTTTATTATCTTACACTTGATCCATTTCAAACTGTTAACTGCTGATCGTAATTCGTAACAATTGTGTAAGGATGATAGACAAGTTGGAGCTGGCAACCGGGTCGGTCGTACAGTTTGGGTCAGCTCGATCGGCTTATTTTAATTTGAGCATCATTATTATTTTTTAACATTTTAATTTGATTTCGATATGTATGTTCAGATCAAGTCGTGTTAGTTTGAATTTCTAATTGAATTAGATTGATTGACACATACACTTTCCCAATAAGTATCCTACGTAATTGTGTTGTGGCTTGTGACTTGTGGGCTCTATTCGGTGGTGATAGAATGGAGGAATTTAGTGGAAAAGAGAGTCTATTCCTACCGAACATCGTTGGAATTGAAAGGAAAAGTAGAAAAGTGTAAGAATGGAATAGAAGTAATAATTTGCAGTCAAACTCCTCTTTTTTGTATTTTGATCCCTCTCTATTCCATGGAAGAGACTTCCTAATTCCATGGGGGAGATGGAATTGAGGAATTGAGTCATCATCGACTAATGGAATAGATGTCATGCCCCTTTTCCACTATTCCATGGCTACCGAACACAACCGGATTAGTGAGGAACAGTCAACTCTTCTCAATTCCACTTTTCCTCAATTCCGTTGCTAATCCGCTCTCTGCCGAACAAAGCCGTGAGGTACAATTTTCTATATTTTAAGGGTACCAATCACAGAAATTTTCTTGTGATTTTCCTCTCCTTCTCTCAAATTGTAAGTATATATAAACATGGATACAAAATCAATTCAAAATGTCATAATACATCAAAATTTTCAGCCAATATAATTTACACGCTCCCAAAAAAATGCGCAGGGTAAAATTATGAACAAACCATGCATGCAGAACTCAAGATAAATGTAAACTTGTACAACAGAAGCAGCAGCATTTTCTAGAGCATACCTAGACATCATCTGGCCCATCAGGAAGTGGTTTGTAATCTTTGGGTTGAACTATGCTTTGTTGTTTGAACAGTAGTAGTTCATCTGGTATGCATTTCAAAATAACTGCAACAATCATGCTTATGGATCCAATAATAATACTTACGAGCCAAAGATGCCAGCTTAGAGGCACAGTGCTAGCAAAAGTGCCGAGGAATTCAACAATTATCGCTTGGAAAACCACCGTTCCGGCAACAATGCCGATAAATATCCGATTTCGGAAGATTCCTTTAAAGACATTGATCTTTTCCATCTCTCTGCTGTTTATCTCGTTAAATACCTAAACAAAAGAGCAAAAGCAATTCAAATTAAGCAAAGCAATACTCTTGATGTTAATTTATACATACAATATTGGTAAATTTGGTAAGAAATACTTAGGTAATATATATACCTGACAAAACACGAACGTATTGAAAATGAGTGTGTTCAATGTCGCATCTGCATCGGTACCAGTAAGATTGAATATCTTCTTGCCAGAAAACACAAGTACACCCAGCACAAGCAGCTGGTACAAGCTTTGGCCGACGATACTGCACCACATTGTCCTAGTTATCAAGGTATCGTCTTTTCGGACGGGTGGCCGCTTCATGAGTTCCTCATGCGGTGGCTCGGTTGCTAGTGCCAGGGCACCGAGTGTATCCATTATCATGTTCACCCAGAGCAGTTGCACGGCAGTCAGAGGTGCAGTCCCTACATGTCAGTCAGTGTCACAAAAGAGGTCACCTTCGTTCCAGAGAAATCCCCCTTTCATTATAATCTAATTTGTAAGGAATATTGTGTAATTGTGTTGTTAGACTTCAAAAGTGAAATTATAGAGGCTGAACCCAGTAAGACCTGTTTATGACTATGAGAGTATGAGTCCATCACTCAACCTGATTCAACATTTTGTTTTTCTTTGAGAAAGTTAAAACTGACCGAATATGAGCAACTCGAGTTGATAATCCTAGATCAACTAATTTCCAATTCAACCCAAATCAATCTATAATTTCAGAAAAACCAGCACTCAAAACTAATCTGACCTTGAAGTTCAATAACCAACTATGAATTTGAGGTAAAGTTCAGTGACCAATTATGAATTTTTATTTCCAAAATGTCAACCCAAACCCAAGTCGAACCCACACGACCAATGGGTAATGGCCACCCATACAGACGGACTCGTTACTTTTTTTTTAAATTACGACGTAAAAGTAATAGTTAATCTGCTCCCAGTAAGTAAACTGACTTGGCAGATAATGCGAATCAGCCCATCGGCCCAATAATCTTGGCCCAATTTTTTTGTTACATCGCGATACTGGTATTAGTAAAATTCTTCATCCGTTTATGCGACTGTTTAACATGATAATTGCGAATTCCGAATGTAGGATGAATTTGCATTTGCATGAATGGTGTTTACAATAGTGCCCAGGAGGCCAGACAAGCTTGCATTCCAACACCCAATGTATGCACATACTTCTGCCAAGGCTTTTCAATGGTGTTTATGGCCATACTATTCTGCTTTGAAACCGTTATGGATTTGTAATGGCACAAATTCTGGTACTGTGGTATATATAGGTACTAGGCCATTTTGTCACTGTACACCAACTGTTCGATCAAATCCTTAAGGCACTATTTTTTTTTTCTTATGTAACAGTTTAGGGCCCCTATATACAATCAGCTGTAATTAGTGGTTTGAAGTATGATGATTTTGAATTTTTGATTGCACTTAATTAACATGAACGTGAAAATTCAGTTTACCAATGATGCACGCGGAGAAAAAGTTGATGATCAGCGCAACAATGTTGACTGTGAGTTGAAATTGTACAAACTTCTGGATGTTTATATAGACTGCACGGCCCCACCTCGCAACGTGAATTATAGTTGAGAAATTGTCATCCAGCACTATCACATCTGCACTCTCTTTGGCCACCTAAAATCCAAGCATCATGATTCAGCATTTCAGCTACAATAATGTTAAAATTACAACTATGTTTGACGTTTTGGGTAGGCTAACTCGATACCAATAATGGAATTACATGGCAAATTGAGACAAAAAAATATATTTTGTACCAATCAAAATTAGCTTAGCCACTTGGAGTTGGGTAATATAACATTGCATCTTACAATGTTGTTTAGTATATTCATGCAGTACCTCTGTACCGGAAATGCCCATAGCCATCCCAATGTCTGCTCTATTCAAGGCCGGTGCATCATTTGTACCATCACCAGTCACAGCAACTACCTCGTTGAATATATCTTTCCATACCTCCACGAACTTTAACTTATCTAGCGGCGATGATCTTGCCATCACCTAGAAAAAGTTAAACAGGACACAAGTAAACAGGCGGAGGATGCTAATAATTTGGAATTTTAGAGTACTTATGATTATCCATGGGATTTAATTACAAATATCTTCTAATATTCATATTTTATTTTAAATTTATTTAGAGTAAGATGGAACATATTCTATTTTTTTGATAGCAAAACAAAATCAAAAAGGGTTTGTTTCTAAAACGTGATTTTATTATAAAAGAACATAATTATAATCTTAGACCTGAATCTTAGGCATAAGCTCCTTCAACTCTTCTGGACTTTTAGATCGAAAGTTAGGTCCCTCGATAGCAATACCATCATCAGTCAAAATCCCACACTCTTTTGCAATAGCCTTTGCTGTGTTAATGTTATCTCCAGTAATCATGTGGACCATAATACCAGCATCCATACAAATCTTAACCGACTCTTTCACCCCAGGACGCACTGGATCCTTGATCCCTGCAACTGCTAGCAAGGTGTACCTGCTTGTTGGTATCTCTTCTGTACTATCAAATTCATCCAAATCTCTGAATGCCAAACAAAGTGTTCTCAAAGCCTCAGATGCAAATCCATTTATGATGGACAAAATGAACTCAGCTTTGTTTTGTGACATAGGAATGATGTGTCCTTCTTTATCTAGGATTTTATCACACATGCCTAGGACTATCTCTGATGCACCTTTACAGAAGACACGGTATCCTCCTGGTACTGATATGACCACTGACATTTTCTTCCTTTCAGAATTGAAAGGCTCTACCTTGACCTTTTCATGTTTCTGATGCTTGACCCCACTTAAATCTTCCAATTTCAAGCCAAATTCTAACAAGGCAATCTCAGTCGGGGTGCCTAACACAGTGTTTTTACCATCTTTGCCCCTGATCACCTCCGAACTGGTATTTTCAAAAATGCATTGTAGGAGAACACTTGATGCATTTCTTGGTATGACACTGTGTAGCTCTTCCACAATATCACTGGTGCTGCTCAAGGACTTGGATGCATCGCACAGCCAAATTTTATCCACCGCCATGTGGTTGGTGGTTAACGTACCAGTCTTGTCGGTACAAATGTGACCAGAAGAGCCCATGGTCTCGCATGCAGAGAGATGCCTGACAAGTGCTTGATGATCCATTAACTTTTTCATGGCAAATGCTAGGCTGAGCGTTACAGCTAGTGGTAAACCTTCAGGTACTGCCACAACTATTATGGTGACAGCAATAGCAAAATAGTTGACTATTGTCGAAGCATCTTTTGCAGACCACTCTGAACCGGTTACGTACTTTTCCACCAAAAACCTGACTAAAAGTACCAAAAATGTCAAGGTTGCGAATGCTAAACCAATCTGACCTATTAGAGCTGCAACACCATTTAACTTGACTTGTAGAGGGGTCTCGTCTTCTCCGCCATGACCAAGTGTACTCATCAATTTCCCCCACTCGGTGTTCATCCCCACGGCCGTGACCAACATTGTGGCTGAACCATCGACCACTTTAGTCCCAGCTCTCAGAAAGGGTTTTTCGTGAGAAATAGGCACATGGTCACTTTCACCAGTGAGGCTTGACTCATCTATCATGAGAGAATAACCCGATACGAATAGCCCATCAGCTGGTACCTGATCACCAATTGAAAGATGCACAATATCTCCAACCACTATATCATAAATCAAAACCTTTTGTCGAATACCATCTCTTGTAATCTGCACATAAATCTTTTGCTTTTCTTTATCTAACTCAATAAATTGCAGTGATTGTCTGTAGTCGCTTACAGATGTGACAATCGCCACCAAGAAAATACTCAGTATAATTCCAATACCATCATATATTCCTTTTGGAAACCCTTCAGTGAGTAGGCCAACAACCACTGAAACCACAGCACACACCATAAGTATAATGAGAGTTACATCATGTAAAGCTTCCCAGACAAACTTCCAGAAGCTTCTTAAGGGTTTTTCGGTGTACTTGTTGGTACCATATATAGCCTCTCTCAGTTCTACCTCATCTTCTCTGATACCTTCCTTGAGTGAAACTCGAATTTTATTTGATATTCCTTCAACACCGCCATGCATCTGCAGACGTGATGTGCGATGGTTGCTAGCAATTACTGCAAGTTCATCAGGACTTATGCAAAAACCGGCTTTGAGTAACTCCACAGGTACAGGCCAGTGTGGAAGTCCACCTAATGATCGATAGTTGTACAATTAGCAATTAATGAACCAGCTAATTATAGAATGCTGAAGGCAATTATATTAGTCACTGAGTCTAGTTAAAATTAATTTATACTGATACATACTCAACACATGCAACGCCCTTGCTTAATTTTGTATTACTTATTAGTTGTGTTTTTCAAGCTTAATTTTATATAAACAGTTAGTAAAGTTAACAAAGAACAATTGTTAGCTAGTGGAAGATCATACTATAAAGAAATTGCTCTGCAGCCATTCCTACTTTGATAGCCACCCGGACCTTAGCCTGACAAAATCACCAAATGAAACAAACAAAAATAAATAATAATAATAATAATAATAATAATAATAATAATAATAATAATGTCAAGCAAAAATTACTATTAATTACAGTAGCGTTTATATTTGTCGCATCTTTAAAATTGTAAAAGGCAATGATACACAAATTATTGTGTCATATTTCTCTATTTCATACAAATTGAAGCCATCTTTAAAATTACTATTAACAGTCCTTTCTTCTTGTGTAGTATTTCTCTTTTTCATACAAATCGTAACGAAAGTTCAAATTGAACCTCTTTATCACCAATAAAAAATTAATAAAATAAAATTGAACCTCATACTTTTTTTATAAGAATTAATTACTATAACTCTCTTTTTTTTTCTCTCTCTCTCTTTTAAATTGTGCAAGATTTCTATCAATGTGATGTCAACAACTGATATTGGATTATTACCACCATTTTAAAGTTTCATGGCGAAATTAAATCCTAACTCTAACAAGTAGTCGAGCGCATGTATATATCAAACTAATTAGTAATTAACATATTAAAATTTGCAGTTCTTGTCATGTTCGAAGTTATTATATATGAGCTAGGTCAACAATAATTATGGAGCTTCCATGCAACTTTGTGATGCACGCTCATATTTATAATAGAAACATGTTGCATCCATTGAAAAACCATCCACATATATATCCATAGACATGTACCAATTTTCAATGTAACAAATACACTCCAAAATGTAATACATGCATCCCAAAATATAACCTATGGATGGTTTTTCTATGGACACCAGGTATTACTCTATTTGTAATACAATGAGATATCATGTTCTCGTCTTTACAAAACCGGATCCGGAGCTAGCTAGGGATCTTAAAATTAGATGCTAGCTGTTGTATATATTACTGAGTCTGAGTGCAAAGTAGAAGCAATATGGGAACGGACAGTTCCAGTGTTTACTATAAATGCAGAGTGGAAATATATATATAATCAATTTAATGCAGAGAGGCATTAACCAATCTGCGCGCGCTTAACAAAAATTCAAACGAGAAGGAGTCACTTTTAGCCAAAAATATATATTAAAATTTTTATTTGACATAGTAACTAAATTTCTATATATTAAGTATTAACAGAAAGAAAAAAAAGAATATCGATATATAATGCCAACCATAAAATATCAATAAATGGAATTTCATGGAAATTAAGTCACCTGACGACTAAGTCATCGATGACCTTAAAAATCAATAAGCTAGGATTTTTCTAGAAATCGCATTAAAAAGAAGGATGTTGAAATTGAATGTAGCGTTGGTTGCAATTTCCTGGAAATTCCTTGCTAAATTATATAATATATATAATATAGAATAATATATAGATGTTGAAAATTAGTTGTTTTAATGAATTAATTGTCTTAATTAGAATTCCATTTTGTATCTTGTTTCATTTATGGTTTTGGTTTGGGGATGGATATTTCATATTTGGTGTTAGCATGGTAATTAATGAATGTGCATGGAAGATTAGATCATATTAATTGCAGAAATGGGGTTAGTTAAAATGAAGAGGTAATGAAAAATATATGAAATGGAATGGAAGTAATGCATGGTAACTAACAAGGGTATCGTGGTTGTGCTGGATGATTTGAGGCTTGGAGCGATGACGGTGGAGGCGCTTGGGGTTCTTTATGAATTGCCTCTGCAGAAAGCGCCACCTGCGACGCCCCCTCCCCATCCCTATGGCCTCGTTGCCGTAGCTGCTGCTGCTGCTGCTGCTGCTGCTATCCATCTAGTTCCTCTTCCTCTAATTCCTCTTCCTCTTCCTCTTCCTCTTCCTGTCAGCAGCCAATAATCAAAGCAGAGGCATTAAGGTCCAGAGAGAGAGAGAGAGGAAGGTGGAGGAGATCGAATATAAATGAATGAATATTAATTCAATTGCTTTCTTTGTTTTAATATCATGTATCATATATCATATTAATTATAAGCATATAAGCATGCATGTTTTGTGGAGCACAAATAATTGATGGAAATTAAATAAATTAATTAATAGAGGACTTCAAAATATATAAATGTCAAGTGAGTCTTATGAAAGAAATGCGCGGCATGTTCATGTTCATGTTCATGTTGACTGGGCTCTCTCTGCAGACTTTAAGCCTTCAACTTCAACGTTCTGCAACTCTTTTACATGGTAACTCCCTATTATTATGTCATTTTGGCTTCCCTATTTAATATTAATATAATCTATGTATTTGATGTAACGTCTACGTCTGTAACAAGGAACAACTCATGTCTAAACAATTCCATCAGAAGCCAAGCCAGTAATTTAGGTCTGCCTTTTATCAAATAATAAATAGTCTATCTATACATGTATTTCAATATTAGTTTACTATCAATCAATTTGGGAAAATTGGACCACAATATTTCTAGACATATCAATCTTAATATACGTACAGACAGTCCATTCGGGTCATACAAACAATATATAAAGGTTTCATTGAGTAATACCATTGTCAAATGAATTTACTAGAGAACCAACGGGAGGCTCAATTCAAATGCTTATTTGCTTTTGTCAATTCAGCTACACATGCATGCATGCTCTCAAACAACAGCAAATTAAACAAGAAGAATCAGTATCACCTACAGACTGCTACAATTTTGGTTTTGAGCTACTATTGCAACAAATATCTTCAAAAAGGAAAAAATAAAAAATGTTGCTCCAAATTGAGCTTTGTCACACTTGATGAAAACCCAAAGGAGCTTTCCCAAACATTCATTGCTTCTAGATTACACTTTATTCTTCTCCTAGTAAAGGAAAGCAAAAATGCACCCAATCTGACCTTAGTACCAGTACTGGTACATTCATTCCAGATGAAACCCTCAAGATAAAAGGAGTACACCACAGACAGAGGAGACAATGTTGCTAGCTTAATTGAAAGGAGCAATAATTCTCCTACGCATCTTAGGTTTTTCTCTCTTCAAATACATCTTCTCCATGTCATTCAATGCTCGACTTGACCCGTCAGGTAGACTAACAAACTTCCAACCCCCTCCAGCACCACGCTTGTCATGTGGACCCAGCTTCTCTACTGTGAAGTTCCATCCCTCATCAGGCCGCCTCCTGCTATATTTGTGGCACTTCACCTCTCCTGCCACCTGTAAAGGTATTAACCATTGAATTGCAAAACATCAGAGTATGTACTGACGCTATCTCTAACAAAGATGTACAGAGAAGTCAAGGTTGGTCTAGGCACTTTTAATGGTAATGCTTACCCTTTTAAAATGTTTTTCATATGTGACATAATGGTAAATGTTTACCCTTTCTCAGAAAACTTGTTCCTGAAAGAAAAATTACTAAACACATCTGACCAAACCATAACTTCTTTATGAAATTTCCAAAATTGGAACTATACAGAAGTGCTTGCCTTCTTTTTGTTGAATTCAAGTCGCTGTACAAATTCTTCGTAAAGCATCTGATCTTCTTTCATGGAAATTTCATATAGAACCTCATCAGGGTCTCTGGTGGTCCCATCCCAACCTTCAGGCATGACTTTAAAATCAGGTTTGTATGGTAGTGATGCCACATGGAATTCTCTATCATGTGAATTAAAAAACCTATGCAGAGAGGAAAAGGGATTAAATTTGTCAACAAAATTAGCATCTGCATAAGTGTTTTTTTTTTCTTTTTCTTTTCTTTCTTTTTTTGAGATAAAGATGGGGTCAAGCCACTCAAATTTAAATGTCTATAATAGAACCCCCCCCCCCCCCCCCCCCCCCCCCCCCCCAAAATCCGGGTTTCAAACCCCTGACTCCCACATGGAGAGCGTTGCCCGTAGCCACTAGACCAAAGGTTGCTTCTCGTGTTCCGCATAAGTGTTGGCACAGAATGCAATCAAGATATCAAACCATGACAATACACCAACAGGATGAATGGTAGGGTATGCAGTTCCACATGTACCTCTAAATAACAGGCATGGGCCCTACATATAGCCAAGCAATGTTTGGTTTGCTACTCCAACAAGAAAATTTATTCTCAGTTTGGTCTGGCTATATCGGGTTCTTTCAAACAACCACAGTCCAGTGAAGGTAGTAATTGAAACAGCCAATAAAACAAAATCATGGTTACTCCTATTTTCAATTATACCCAGCTGCTTTACTTATAACAGGCTTTTTAAGATGCCCACATTTGAACTACTTTCTCAGTGTTTTTCTATTATAAACGACGGTATGCATTTGTTATAAATGATAGATAAATCAGCCAATTCACAAGAACACTCTGACAGAAGGTAGGAATGAGATATATGAAGTAACTGTTCCTAGTGAGAAAAGCAGTAGCACATACTCAGGGAAGGTATCAAGCAAAATCTCAACAGAGTCATCCAATGGTTTGCCAAGTTTCTTTTCTTCCTCCTCTTCCATTTGCTTGAGCCAGAGAATGGCATGAACCCTCTGGCGCATAACACGGAAATCTTTTGCTAGGCGCTCAATAGTGTAGACATCAGGGTTGTCTTTGTGAAGGCGGTACATCTCCTTCTTCTCAGAGTCCTTGAGATAGCTCCCTCTTGCACCAGGTTCTTTGACCTACACAAGATTTTCATTAGTTCTTTCTTTATAAGATTTGCTAAAGTTTAATGAAATGAAAGAAAAAGGAAGACCTGCTTGAGAAGAGCAGCGGTCTCCTCCAAGCGATCCTCAAAGGCTTCAACAAAGTTGTGCGCAGTATCATCAACCTTTTCATACGCTCTCACCAGCGCTTCCTGCTCATCCATGCCGCGCACACTGCCCAGCAAGTCGCCCACGGCCGTGGCGCCGTCAAAGTGGTCCATGGCCGCCCCCCCGCTAGACCACGAGGGGGCAGCATCGCCCTCCCAGTGGTCAACTTCGGCCCCCGCCCCCGAACTGGAGGGTTGTGGGGGTTGGGAGGCAGAACCAGACAAGTCCCATTCTCCTGGAGCATCACCCCCGGAGCCATCGGATGAGGTGGAGAAAGGGAGGCGGAGAGAGGGGGGGGAGAGGAGGGGGAGAGGCAGGAGGCGCGGGCGGAGAAGAGATCGGATCGCGTGCATTTTGTTTTGCTCTGTTTTGTTTTGGCTTGGCTTTTGGGGAAGAAGAAGAAGAAGAAGAAAGGGGGGTTTGGGGTTTTGCTTGGTAGAGAACATGTATGTATGTTCTTGTTTTTTGGGCTTTTCTAAGAAGAATAAAGGATTGCATGAGCTAGGCCGGCCCCAAATGTACATCTCTTCTTCCATCCTTAATAAGTAAACAGGCCTGCCCCAATTTACATTCCTTTTTTATGTTCAGATTTTACACTAACTAGAGCTTATATTTTCAATAATCGAGATTAAAGATACAATTGACGTCAAGTTTTTCAAAAATATATAATTTATTTATATGTTATGATTATGTGCATCGAGTCCAGATGGATTAAAAGAAGTTTTAACCTTAAATATAACAGATCAGCTCAGAAAATATATATATATAATTGTGACTGACCCGGCCCGGCTCATTGACTATTTTAGAGTAAAGAAACATGTGGTTACTAATTACTTCTTGAAAAATTATATACGCACTTAGTTCAAATTGCTGTTATTTATAAAGAAACAGATAAGATTTGGGCTCCCATTCTATATACTTGAGGCATCCAATGACACAACAATATTTTATTTTGACACAACAATTACATTAAATCATATAAATTTATAAAAAATCTTAAAAATGGAAAAATCTTTTATAAACATATTCATTTACTTATAGATCGATTGTGTTTCAAATTTCATTCAATCTGAATGTCATATGATATTCCATCAATGACCACCAATTTAATGATTTTTTATGGAGTATCAAATGACACTCAGATTGAATGAAATTTGAAACACAATCGATCTACAACTAAACACATATTTGTAAAAGATTTTCTATTATTAAGATTTTTTATAAATGTATATCCTTTTGTGTAACATTTGCGTCAAAATTTTGTATGTCATTGGATCCCTCATCTCTATTCTTAATTATTATAATACTAGTAAAAAGTTCACGCGTTGCTTTGGACTGAAATTGTTATTTCTTATAATAAATTTTTAAGATAATATAAATTAAGAAAATTGATATGGGCCTTAAGTTTATAGGTTAAAACATTAAAGTACATTAACGGTGGTGATCAATCTAAGTAAACAATCAACGGCTGAGATTTATTCCTCAGGGAAGATAGAACTTTCATATCAAAAAATTCAATCTCCTTTTGAGAGTAAAGATATACTTTTGAGAAGCGTGTTGCAAGTAAATCATTCCAAATTTCCAACACAACAAATCAATTAGAACAAGAAAAAAAAATAATTATAAAATAAGAATGTCGCCGTTAATTAGTCATCTCGTCTAGTCTCACGTGTCGGTTGGTAATTTCCACACTCAAAAGGTTACTCCAAGCATACGATGCCTATTTAATAATGCAGCATATATATATACTAGGCATGCGGAGCGCGATTAATAAAATTGTTTACTTTAATTTTATGATCGCACATAAAAATAGATGCAAATATAATTGTTAATCACATATGATACTGTCAACAAATTAAATATTGACCGGACTAAAAAACTATCGTAATATAGATAAAAAAAATATATGAAAAAAATGCAAAGATTAATCGGTCATGGAATCAATGATATCTCTTTTTATAAAGATTAATTAATTAAGTGTGCATCATTTTTACTATCAATTTTATAACTACAATATCAAAACTATTATTTATTTTATTTTGTGCTACCCTACCAAACGCATTGGCACTACACGCCTCTCCAATACTCAAGTTTTGCAGAAATACACATATGTACTCTTATGAAGTTTAACATAACAACATAAAAAATATATAATTACATTATATTGGACCTGTAATAGTTTATTTCTAATCAAGCAATTCTTTTTTCACAAATCAAGTATCCTTTTTTAGTTGTACCTAGAGGGTATATCGAAAATATCCAATTCAGAAAAATGAACGGATCATATTTCTTCTAATCCATAACGAAATCCATACACCTCCATATAATCTATAACAATGATGTTACCAAAAAACAAAAAACCACTGTTCCTTTGCACTGTAGAATCCACAGTGCAAAGGTTGTTCGGCCTCAGATCATATTTCTTCTAATCTATAACGAAATCCACATACCTCCATATAATCTATAATAATGATGCTACACACAAAAAAAAATTGCCCCCAAAAAAAAAATTCCCCAAAAAAAAATTCTCAAAAAAAAAAAACACTGTTCCTTTGCACTATGGAATCCACAGTGCAAAGATTGTTCGGCCTTTATCTATGTAGTATGCCATAAAATGACATTAAAACAATATTTTAAGACTTTTAACTTCTCAAGTCCGAGACACACAAAGAACCGTAAATCTACTACCTCTCCAAAACAAAATTCACACATATATTTTCAACAAATTAAATAAACGTACTATTAAACAGGGACAAGTTACAGTGCTTCGCAAAGTTGAGACATTTTTGCTTCGCGCTTTCAAAATCTCACAAATCGAAACTTAAATGGCAAATCTAATTGGACCAACACAATCTATATATTGATACGTGATGGGATACGAAGTTATACTATTTTTAAAATTTTCTAACTTTTTTTTTTCAGATTTTTAGAACGATGATCAAGAAATAATAATAATAAAATAATGATGTCAAAAAGTATTTATCTTTCAAAAATCTAAAAAAAGTAGTTAAAAAGTTAAAAATTATAGAATGTGGCATTTTACATGTCTTTAATATGTAGATTGTGTTAGAAAATTAGATTGGTCATTTGACTTTTTAAAGTATAAAGATTTGAATGCGACGCAAAAGGTTTCAAAAAAAAAACTTTGTGAACCACGGTAACACAATCAGGGGCGAAGGAAAAGGGGGGCGAAGTGGGGTGTTGTGAAATGGGTCATTGTGAAATGAGAAGAGACATTGGTAATTTGGAAAAGAAGAAACCTACATGTGGTTCAATTAATTTTTAGATGAAATAGGTCATTATGAGTTTTAATTTCTATCCCTCTTTTCATCTGAAATTTAATTGTTTCTAAAATGTTTTTGCATCAAGCCCCTGTTAAGTAATTTAAACTAGTCTCAACTTACAAATTCTTTTACAATAGTTTGTATAAAATTTTAATTTAGTCTAATTACATATTGATGTCACAGTCAAGTACCTTTTTCCGTTTATGACAAATATTACGTTCATTTAAATTTGAGTAAATGAGACAATTAATATAAAGTTTATTTTTTTATTTATGCAACAGTCAAATTACTTTTTTTTTTCGTCATAGTCTACTAGATTTTAAAATTTTACTAAAATTTGAGCAAAGAAACTGAAAAATTATCTCTGATAACTTTTAGAGATGAATAAAACTTAGATCGATATTTGTTAATAAAATTATTTTATTTATATTATCACAACAAAAACTCTAAAAGCTTGACGACAACGTGATTATATTATTTTGTGGACCCAGGCCCCGTACAAAATTGCAGGGAAAACGCTACGGATGTCTACCAACTACTGGAGGGATGAGATGATGCGGAACTTATTGAGCCATATAAATCGGAATTTGGAGGTGATTTGATATGTTTTTGGAGGTGCGCTCATGGAATGGTTTAAGCTTACCCTATCTTTACTCAAAAAGTTAATTAATATGCCAGCAAAGGATCATCGTTCCTAAAACGAATATTTTACCAAAATTTATCTGTTGGTTGAATTGAAATATGATTTTGTCATGTACACAAATAGTTTCTATTATATAATTATAAGCTCTGGATCATCTTCTTGACTTTGTGAGATGGTTGATAAAAATTTACAACGTTTACTTGGCATGTAAGTGGCTAAAGCGTATAACTAATAGTTGCTGAAATAAAATATGGTAAGTAAACGTAGTACGAACTAATATTGAAACTTATCTGAATTATTAATAATACAATATCATAGTTTTTTTTTTTTTACAATACATCAAACTTGCTGTGAGAATAAAGTTTGAAACATTCTAATCCATATAATTAAGTAATGAAAGAAAATGAAAAAGTGCACTCTAACAGCTAAAATGTAAAAAACTATTTTCTTATATATCAAGATCATGCAATTAAATCATTCGCATATTCTAACTTTTTCAGAACCAAAAGTAAGTGTAATGGATCAAATCTCTAAATAACAATTAAAAAAAAATTGGTATCAAACTAATAAATTATAGAGGAGGGTTAATTGTGTGCCTCATATGATATTTTATTATCAAATGTAATAGTTACAAACTTAAGACCAATAATTTTTTAATCTAATTTCATGGTTTTTACATTTTACACACATTTTTTGAAGTACAAGTTCTCATGTTGAATTCAAACGTCCAAAGCTGTTTTAATAATCAGAATTGTCTATAAATGCATATTCGATCCTTCATTTAACATTGAGTAATACCAAGCATCCACAGAGAACTCATTCGTAGCGTCCTTAAGTTATAAATATGAGGTTAAATTAAAAATTTAATTATATATTACAAATTTTGTATATTTATAGACATATGGATAGATTCTCTATAGACACAAGATGTTTATGCTTAGTATTTTATTGTAAGTCCATAACCAAGGGGTTGTTGGGCAGGTGGAGCTTAAGGCTCCTCAGGCTTCCTTAGAGCCTTAAGGAGTCTTAAGTATACTGAATACGTGTTCCTTAGTTGAGTTTAATATATCCTTTTTAGAGGTTTTACTCTATATTTGGATCCGTATCTGCTGCGATCCAAATAAGATATGAGGACTCTGAAATCCCGATCTAACAAATGTGATTTTTAAGAGGGGTTTTTTAAAATAATATGCACCGTATGATGTGGATCTCAGAATTGTGGCCAAAGTTTTTGAAGTCATGGTCGTAGATAGATAGCTCAGACATATTGGGTTGATTAAAATGAAATGAAAAAGAATTAAGATGATGAAAAACGAAAGTGTGAAACTGAAAGCGTATACTGTGAATTGTCAAAAAAAAAGGTCAAGAGAAAAAGGGAAAATAAGTAAATAAATAATAAAAAAAAAGAAAGGCAGATCGGGCAGAGAAAGGCAGAGCGATAGAATAGAAACGAAACGAAACTTAAAAAGTCTCTCTCTCTTTTGTTTTGGTGTGCCTTGGCTTGGCTTGGCTGGGTCTCCATTCCATTCCATTCCATTCCTTCTTCAATCAATCGACCCTTTCCTTATAATCAATCTCTCTCTCTCTCTCTCGCGCGCTCTCTCTTCCTCTCTCGCTCTCTCTCAGTCTCAGGTCGACCTGACTACCTGAGGCTGAGGCTGAGACCTCACCTGACCTCAGAAAGAAAGAAAGAAAGAAAGAAAGTCTGCCCTAGCTAGCTTTACTCTGATTTGATTTCGACGCTAGCTGCACGCAACCTTTCCCTATTTAAATAGGTACCGTACCGTACCTCTTTCCTTTTCTTCGCTGCTCTCCGTTGCTTTCCATTTTGGGTCTCCCTGACCCTGATTCATTCTGGTACACTCCAATGCCTTCCCTTGTACAACTCTCTAGTCTCTCTACAATTTTATTTTTGCCTACTGACCTTTACACAAATTCCGGCTGGCAATCAATTCAACATAGTTTGGTACGGCACCCTTCCAAATATAATAATTATATATATTTGGTCTTTGATTTGGATGCTTTGTTCAATCCCTCAGGCTCAGCTCCTTCACCAACTGTCCATGGTCTACCAGGTGTTCGACAAAATTCCCGGCCGAGTATGTTAGGAACACCAACAAACATGGTCATGGATGATGGAGAATTAGACCTGTCAAGCCAGATACTGTTACCTAGTCCTGAAATGTCAAATTACTTAGAAGAATACATGAAGAACACAAGAACTTCTTCCTCTTGCACGCACACTCACACGTGCAACCCTCCTGGATCCGCTGCAACTTCACATACCCACACATGCCACCACACACACACCCAAGTGTTTGCCTCTACCAGTGATGAGCCCAGTCCCAGTCCCAGCCCCAGCCCCAAAAAGACACGTCGACCATTAGGCAACCGTGAAGCGGTACGCAAGTACAGGGAAAAGAAGAAAGCTCATACTGCCTTCTTAGAAGAGGAGGTACAGAAACTTAGGCTAATCAACGAACAACTTTTGAAAAGGTTGCAAGGTCAAGCAGCACTTGAAGCGGAGGCATTTAGGCTCAGAAGTTTACTTTCTGATATGAAAACCAAAATAGATTCGGAAATTGGGAATTTTCCATTTCAGAAAGAGATGTGTGAGATTGGAGATGTCAAATGTAATGACATAACATCATCAGGCTGGGAGGAGAGCTGTGGCCCCGTGATGCTTGACTCTCAGACAACTCAGAAAGGTGATTTCAAATATTAACATCTGATCTGATACCCCTTTCTTTTTGTTTATTTTCTTTGGGATACATTTTTAGTTCACAGGCCAGGCCACCTCTGTGACTGTGGGGTGTTTTATTTCTTTTGTGTGTATGATGTTAATAGAGAAGAGAAATAGGGTTAGATGTGCATTTCAAAAGCTTTTGACTCTGATGTATCATGTATGGTAAAGCAGTCTGGATAATATACTGCATGAAACAACACTTGCACCTGAGATGTTTTTTCTGTAAATATGATGATTTTGGCTACTTTTTGCCATGATGTAGAATTAATGTTAATAAAATGAAAGTATCATAATTGTATTTGTATGTCATCTTCATCTCCATGAAAAACTTCCAATAATTCTTTTACTTTCTCATTTTAGAGCTTTGTCAGCTGCAGTGGTATCTAAATATTCTGGGAAAACAGTCACAGGGAAGTTGCATCCCTTTAAACCTCGGTCATGAAATTAAACAGGTACAGGAATGTACCATACCATACATGTGTTATAGCTTTGTACCAGGTAGCTTGACCTAGTTATCTTGCCACCTAATTAGGCACAAGTTAAACCATGATTTTGTTTCAAGTGGAAGCATTAATTTTCTGACACTAAATGAGCCCCAAGTCAGTATCATTAATTATAATCTCTTGTTCAAGTTTAGGTAAATTTCTGTTACTGAAAATGTTAAAATTGAGTTGTTAATACGCTAAGTTGAGTTCACTCTTTTTTTCCCATGACATTCTCATCTCTCATGGAGATAAATATAATAAATTGATAATAGATCATCGTTGAAATAAAGGCATTGGATAGTGAGGGCCACTAAGACATTTTCTATAACTATAACGGAGTTTCAACAATTTATTTTCGTTTTTTAAGCGTACAGAACTAACTAGAGAAATTATACAAAGGATCGTGCTTAACAAATCGTTTTAAGCGTACAGTATCTTTTCTACTTTGTGTTTTATTTTCAAATGTGTATAATTTTTAAGAAAATTTAAATTTTGGTTTTGATAAGATGTCGTCGGTAAAATTGATTTAACTAGAAATCGGGCTTCCTAAATTCAAATCGCACAGCAATATATAAACAAAGGGGTGCCCAGATGGGCCAGATAAACATATATAATTCGAGTATTTAAAAGTGCCCGTTCATATCATTTAATATCCTCCTGGTACAAAAAGTGTTGTCACGCCATAATCAAACATTAATTTGTTTAAATAACGTGGTAAGTAGGTGATGGTGCCAGAATCCAATCTAAGATTTGACGCACCAACTTGCATCACTTTACCTAATGCCAAAATTTATATCAACTTGATAGTTAATTCTCTAAGCTTCCCACGCAGGCAGGATCAGCTCAGCATTAGGTTCCCTATTCACTTCACTATTAATAACATAATTAAAGTCTTTTTACAAGTGCTGAGCTCTCCAGTCAACTGAAAAATCTTCACCATCATCACTGGAAGAATCATCACTTGACGACTCTTTGGAGTCCAATGCCGGCTTTTGTTTGGCCCTGGCAAGACGTGTCGCCTTGGTCTCAGCCAGCTTCTGTTTGACCAAATCAACCTTCTCTCTGTACTCCCTGTATAATAGGACCATAAGATGAGATCCACATACCTCCCAATAACTTTTCTGTTTTACAAAATTGAGATATATAGGGCTAAAAGAGCTTATTTCTATGTCACCTTTGCTCTAAGGTTAAGAACTCTTCCTGTTCCTTTGCAGCATCAATCTGAAATTATATGGTGAAGTCAGTTTTTGACATTTCTAATACTCTACATCATAACGTCTAACAGGATTGAACTATACAAGTACCTCAAGTCATTTAGTTAGATATCATTGATTACAAATGCTGGGCACTAATACCAGACTATCATTACCATGTCAAGAATTACAAGTTCATTTATTGCAATGCCAGTTTCACTTGTATCCAGTATTTGATCTCCTAACCTTATTTCTTTAATTAACAGACATCAAAGAGTAAAGAATAGATTGTACAATTTTCGTTTTTTTCAGAACATAAACAAAAGTCAACCTCTTCTTCTTCAAGGCGGTTGTCAACTTCTTGCAAGTCATCCTGAATTTCCTTCTCAAATTCTTTGTACGCATCACTACAAAATTAGATTTCCATTAAATACAAATCAATTTACAGTTGCTAAATTATTCGATAGAAAAGGGAAATAAATGTACTTGATATCAACTTTAACAGGTTGGATGCCACGGGCACGAAGGTCTGCATCCCTGTTGTCAAAAAAACCTTCAGGCAAGGCACCCTTTTCAGGTTTGACTGGTTGGTCAACTCTCTTCGGCTCGGACAACTCGGCTTCTTCCTGGGCGTCATCAAAAAAGCTATCAGGTACAGCTCTCTTAGCAGGTAAGATGCTCTTTGGTACCTTGAATTCTGAATTTTCAGTCTTTTTATCGGGTTTCTTGTTGGAAGTCACTGGAACTGATACTTGCATTGGCTCATCAACAGAACGTGAAGCTACTGATTCACTATTAATATCTGCACAGTATACAGAAAAAGAGTGATTTTAAAGGTGGAAATAAATTAGTACATGTATAGAGAATAAGTGATTTTCCATTGTAATTGCCAAACCTCAAGCTACTTGTACTCGAAACTAATGACTGATGACTAACGCGAATAGCTTATTTTCAAAGAACAACCCTGTGTTGATGTCTATATTGTTAAAAAAGAAAAAAGAAATATGAATCCATTGTGTGCCTTAATTAATTGGCCCAAACAAGACATGCAAATTTCAATACCGGTACAGGCATAGTACCTTCACTGTAGCACATAATATGAAAGAGTTGTATGGATGCAAGCGTCTCAGAAACACTATGATTGTTGATTGCAAGTAGAAGAAGTGTGTAAACATACCAGACTGTTGTTTGTTTGCTTGTTTGCTGTCAAAAAAATTGGGTGGTAGAGAAGTAGCTTGCGGTCTCTGAGGAACACTTGGGTGTTGTTGCTGATTGACATTTGTGATCTTCTTTGCCTCAGCAGCAAGGGCTTTAAGATTGTGAATAGCCTCATGATGTTTGCGAGAAACTTGGTGTGCGGGCCATGCAGAGTCGGATTTTAAGGTAAGATTGCATACTTTGCAAATAGGCAGACCATGTTCATTATACCTAGAGAAATGAGATGCATACAATGAGGTGATATATAGAGTATAGCAGTAGAAGAGAAGAGAAGAGAAGAGAAGAGAGTGAAACCCTAACTAGTAGTGTAGAATGGATGCAATTGTCTACCTGACTAGAGGGGAATCGATGCGGTTGTCTCTGTTGTGCTGGGACTCCCTGAGCTTGGCGCGGAACAGCGCCTTCCTTTGATCCATGGAACAAAGAAAGAAAGGGAGGTCAGATTCCGTCGCCCGTCGGAGAATGAGAATGAGAATGAGAATGAGGAGATGATTGAAGACGAAGAAGACGCAAAGGGGCTGCTGCCGGTGGTGGTTTTGCTTTGGGTTGGGCACTTGGGCTTGGGCTTGGGCACTGGGCAGCGTCCAATTTTGTCTTTCTATTTTTTATGGACCAAATTTGGAATCTGTTAGTTAACTGTATGTATGTATGTATGTATGTGTTTAGTTATTAGTTTCGGGCTGACATTAGATTAGCCTCACTTTCAGATTGGGCCCGCTTGGGTTCGCATCCGCTCAATCACATCGCCTTCTTTATGCTACCATTATTAATTACCTTAATTATGCTACCATTATTAATTACCATGTATCATGTATGTTAATGTTGTGCCATGCTCACATATCACGCAGCTTTTGTTTTATAGGCTTAATTTTTGGTGTACCCATCAAAATTTCTTAAATTGCCAATATCCTTATCAAAGCACCATAATAGCCGATATCCCCATCAATATATGACTTATTTTCTTTTACTCCCATTCAATTATATAATCTAATATTTACTTATGGCACTTGATTGACTACTATACCCTCTCAGAAATGAATATGTCCCTTCATCTTTTTTTTTTTAGATAAAGATGAGGGTCGGGCCATTCAAATTTAAATGTCTATAAAGACCCCCATCCGGGTTTCAAACCCGCGACCTCCCACACGGAGAGCGTTGCCCTTAGCCACTAGACCAAAAGCTGGTTCTTGTCCCTTCATCTTTTTAACAGGAGTAAAATATGATGCTTTATATTGTCGTCCCAATTTTTATTTTACGTCTTTCCTCTCAAGTCCCCTCTTAAAGATAATGTCCTTGTAAAAATAATAAGAATGAGCGACATTTCTAGAGAGCACACTGATCAAGCAATGTCAAGCTTCACTACATTGAAAATACTGATCTTTTTTTTTGTGTCTTGAGCTGAAGTTTAACACATGTTTTGATGAACTGAGTCTGAATTTTCAGAAGTCAGAAGCAAAAGATATTAAGTTAGAAATTTAAAGTATAAACTGTTGAACTGGTAGAAGACAATCTTACAAGTTAGAAATAAGTAGCCTAGTTACTTTTACAGTTTTACTCTTGTATAGTGACAACGGATTGATTCTGTTGTCAAGCTCGCAACATAAGAAGTGCCAAGAGCCAACAGATATATGTATCGGAATTCAATGTCAAGTAGAATAAGCTGGGTTCAAATTCTTCATTTGGTTACATGCGAAATAGCAAAGTCAAAGTCAATTAATAACACTGTCACATACATATATATAGTACTGAACTTTAGCTGGTAACTGGTAGTCTGGACTTGGTGATTTAAAAACGGTCCGAGTAGGTTCGGGTCGGTCCAAACCCGTCTCGGTCCACGGGTTTTCCCGGTTCAGGAAATCTCGAGAAAATTTTGGGGGGAAGGAGATTGGATCTAGCTTAGGACCGTCCCTCCCGGGTTGCCCGGGTTTCCCGGTCCGGGTTGCTCGGGTTGCCCGGTCCCGGAGTTATATGTCAAAAAAATTAGAAAATAAAACAAAAAAATATATAAAAAATATAATACACCTATTTTACACTACAAAAATAAAAAAATATACTTAAAAATAAAAATAATTAAAAATTAAATTATTTGTTTTTAATCATATACAATTAAAAGTTAGGAAAATAGTATTTTTATATTAAAAATGAAAAAAAATTAAAATAATATTATTTATACCGAAAAAATAACATAGAAAATCAGAAAAAAAATTATATTTGTTGTAAAACAAAAATTCTTCTTCAAAATAAAATTTAAATAATATTATATTAGTTGTTAACATAGGCGGGAAAAGTTGGAACCAAGTCGGGTTATCTCGGATTATTACCCAGTACCCCGGGTCGGGTAGGGTCAAATCCCGGGTTGCCCCGGGTCGGGTCCCGGGTTGCCCCGGTACCCCGGGACGGGTATGGTCGGGTCTCGGGTTGCCCCGGTACCCCGGGTCAGGTAGGGTCGGGTCCCGGGTTTGCTCGGGTCGGGTTTCCACTGGAATTTTTCTGGGAACATGGATACCTACCCTTGCGAGGACCGTCCCTCTCGGTCCTCTCGGTTTGCCCCGGTCAGACGCCCGGGTCAGGTCGGTCGGTCCATTTTCCCCGGATTTCTCGGGTCAGGTTCGGACCTCTCGAGTTTTTTTAAAACACTCCGGTACCAAATACACGGTCAAAACCGCCTGCCCCACTTCTGGTTTATCCCGCCCGAACGATTTTCAATCCTGCCCATAATATAGATCCCGCCCAAACGATTTAGTATATTCCACTTAGTACCTAATTTACTTGTACTCTTATTAGAAGGGTATAATCGTAAATTTAGGTTCTTAAACAAATTAAATAACAGGTTATATACATAAACGGGGATAGAAGAAAATAAATTGAACATTGATGGGGATCTAAGCTATTTTAGTGGTTTGATGGGGATATTGGGAATTTGATAAGTTTTGATGGGTATACCGAAAATTAAGTCTAAGCCAAGTACTCTTCACCTTTTTTTTTTTTTCTATTAATTTAGTTTCAAAAATTGTTCATAACTTAGGAAGTGTAGGGTCATTCTGAATTCTCATCTTAAGTCTTCAATTAGTTATTTTTCTAACCGTTACATAGACTTACATAAATCCATAACGAATTCTATTGTTTGTGCATTTAATCAATCATCGTCTATAAATTCCAAAATTATTTCCTTTACCGTGTTTGTTGAGAATATCCGATTATTTATTATTTGTTAATTTTTTGACATAAAATAAATTAAGTAATTAAATAGATATAAATAAATAATAAAAATAGAAAACCGATTGACGTGGGGCAAAAAAGAAAAAAAATATCGTTCTTCATATCGTACTCATGTAAAATATATTCTACATTTAGAGTCCAGCTACGGTGCTTCCGTAAGCATTTCGGACTGAAACGCTTACGGTCCAAATTTGAAAATATGTTGTCCAAAATTTTGATCCAAATAGCTCATAATAATTTTGACATAATTAACTTGTAGAATCCCAAAATTTCCATTTTATGAAAATTTTAGCTATTTTTAATGATATTTTAAAGATTGGCATACAAAATTGATATATTTTTAATTATTTTAAGAGCTATATTTCAAAAATCATTAAAAATAGTAATAAATTAAGTTTCTAAAATGGTAAAAATTGGCATCTCCAACTTATTATGTCAAAATTATTATCAGCTATTTGAATCAAAATTTCGGATCTCGAATTTTTGAATTTGAACCGTTAGCGTTTCAATATGAAATACTTATAGAAGCACTGTGGCGGGATTCCTACGTTTATATGAACTTGTGGATTTTATTGGCTTTCATGGTTTTTGTGTATTATTCTTTTCTTTCTTCTGTTGACTAAACCATTCCAATCTGTACCATTTACGGTCACACACTTGTGATCTAATTTTTTAAAGATATAATTAAAATTTGAGAGCTCAGACTCCAATATTTTGAATGAAAAAAAGATTCGGTTGGTGTCAGCAAGGCAGGACTCAGGACTCAGGAGCCAACCATCCATTCATGGTGGAATCAAATGAGGCATACTTTTATTATTGTTTTAAATGATAAGTATAAATTTGTAATTTTCTTTTGTAAATTATAATTTTCAAATAAATAGTTTGAAAATTATTTCGAAGCTTGGTCTAAAATCATGATTATTAAGAAATTGGGTGATGTATTTGTATTGTATAGATATAGATGGTAGTATAAGTAAGATAAGTTTGAGCTAGCATGCGGCAATCTTTAATCTTGGTGATGTATTAAATTTGTAAGTTGTAAGTCGCCGTGAAAAGGACAGATTTGATATGAGGATGTTGTTGTATGAAATCTGAATCCTGAATTAATGGAAGGAACAATATAATAAAGGCTTAATTTTTGGTGTACCCATTAAAACTTGCTTAATTGCCAATATCCCCGTCATAGCACTCTAATATCCTGTATCCCATTAAAATTTAACTTTATTTCTATTATCCCCTTTTATTCATATAACATATTATTTTAACTTATATAAGATTTAGTTGACTGTAATGCCCTTCTTTATTTGATCGATCACTGTCAATACTCAATAGAGAGTATTCTTCACTATAAACAGTACATCCTAAGAAGCTGAAATCAAAGGAAGAACAGAGATGAAAACATTCCAGTATTATTACATTCCAGTACATACTTCAAAAGCATCGGCTGTGTTCTTTTATTATTACATTTATATATTAAATTTAATTTAGCATTAATGTTAAAAATGATGACAAACTTGGAATGATACATTCCAGTATACTCTAATCTATAATGATTTACACAAATGGCTGAAGCGTTGTTTCAATCTGGTGGGCAATTAGAGCACATGACACATCTAGGCATAGAATTGGAAGAGTTGCTCCATCTATTGTGCAGCATGCAAGAGCTGCTGCAAAGGAGCTTGTCCATTTATGAGTAATATGTTTTGATGTTTTGGCGTTGGTCCTTGAAAAGAGGGATCGGGATCACCTGTTTTTCTTGATCCGACGATTTGAGAAACACCGAAGTACATCGAGATCGGTGCAACAAATATCGAAGTATTTTGAGATCGGTGCGACAACCGATCATGACCATCCGATCAGAAAAGCAGCAGATTTTCTTCGTTTCAGAGTATAAAATATTTTCCTTGCCAAAAATCATACCCAAGCTGATCCTTTGCCATTTCTCACCCTATGTTGAAGAATGTCATGGATAACGAACCAGAAGAAGCAAAATGTTATGCCCTCAATAGAAAAGACATTCTCGCAACTTTTACTGTATTTACAAAGTGGCATGTACCTAGGAGAAATATAAAATTAAAAAGTGGTTCAGACATGCAAGTTAATTTAAATGGACATATCCAATTTAGATGAAGGGTTAAAAGAGTAATTTCATAATTTTATAATATTAATGGTGAGTTATACAAATAAAAGGGGATAATAGAAATAAAATTAAATTTTAATGGGGATACAGGATATTAGAGTGCTATGATGGGGATATTGGCAATTAAGCAAGTTTTAACGGGTACACCAAAAATTAAGCCTATAATAAAAAGGCCTAATTTTTTATATACCCCTCAACTCTTCTTCATGTTCTTATTTCTCCCTCAACTCTTCAATATATCTCATATACCCTTCAACTCATTTATCTATTTCTTATTTATCCATTGAACAATTTACAACAAATATTTAACATTAAATTTTTTGTAATTCCTATTATACCCCTCTATCTATCGATATGCTTCTGTTTTTTTTTTTATTTTATAATCTTTCGTACCTGATTCGTTTCTGAAGTTTTGATCTTAATCTAACATTTTAATGGATTATAATATTCCCATTGTTTTTAGATGGCACCGACTAAAGTTTCATCCAAAAAGCAAAGACATATCCTGATTGTTTTAGGATGACTGAAAAAAAAAATGAATACTCTTATAGACACATATGTTAGTTAAATGAGATTATACGGTTTTAAAGGATATTAATCATTCTTCGTAAATATATCTTAGACATATTTCTTTTTTTTTTTTGAGAGAATCTTAGACATATTTCAATATGCTTGATTTTTTCTGAGTTTATAATAATTTTGGGGGTAAATTATAGTTCATGATAATTAGACGTGGTAGATTGTCGGGTTAGGTCGGGTCGGGTCAGTTTGATCAAATGGAAATGTTGGGTCGGGTCGGGCATCAGGTTGACGTCTGGCAGCATTTTTCGGGTCAGGTCGGGCGGGTTTTTCGAGACTGGTCAGATTTTCCACCTCTATTCTCGGATTATCTCGGGTTCCAAGTCGTTCGGGTCGGTTCAGGTTGGTTTGGGCCAGTCTGACTTTTCTTGAAAAATGAGTCGGGTTCGAGTCAGCCTGACTTTCCCTGAAACACTGGTCGGGTCGGGTTTGAATCAGTTTGACTTTTCTTGAAACTTGGGTCGGTCAGGTTAAATTTTGCCACCTCTAGATTGATAATTCGACCAATTTTTTTTTAATTATCTTTTCCCAAGTGGGACGGGAGAGCTTAACTTGTGACCATGCGACCAAGATGAAAATTGTTAAATATAATTTGGAATTGAAGAGATGCTTGAATGCTACGTACTGCTTTAGATTCAGAGCAAGAGGCTGAGCCGTGAGTGAAGGAAATGAAAATGAAGAACCATAGAACAGAATAGAAGGATCGATATAAAAGGTAAAAAGGTCATTATATTCTTAAATAAAGCAAATTTGTTTATTATACTAGAATTAATATAGGAATAATATATCAAGGGGTAAATAAGAAAGAGATTGAAGAGTTGAGGGGTAAATAAGATATATTGAAGAGTTGAGAGAGAAATAAGAAATTGACGATGAGTTGAAATGTATACAAGAAATTAAGCCATACAAAAAAAGGTATTGCTGGTCTATTCTTATGGTGCACTGACTGACCAGTGCCCACTGAGACTGAGAGTGAGAGGTTAAAATATTGCTTTCTTTCTGGAAGGGTCCATAATTAATTGCATTGCATTGCATTGCATTGAGTGCCACCACATTCTCACTAAGTTCAATTGTTAATGTTGTATTAAAAAAGTAGAATGGTGGTATGAGTACGAGTGTCTGACCCTCAAAAGTCACAACTCTTATCTGGTGTTAATCCTGGTTTATGTGGATACACATAGACTATCTACGTGGAGAGTTGCAAATGGGGCATGGTGAGCAGTTGTACATTAAGTTTGGTGTGCGTGATAGAATATACAATATAGATCCTTCGGTTCGGTTCGGTTCGGTTCGGTTCATCACTCACTGGTCACTTGAATGAGTAGTCGCCATTCCCATTCCCATTCCCATTCCCATTCCCATTCCCTTATCTGTATTGTCTCTTTCTTTCTTCCTTTCACTCCCACAGTCCCACTTTCTCTTTGGCAGTTGGAGCTGAGAGAGAGAGATAGTGAGAGAGATAGATGTAGCTGGCCAGGCCAGGCCAGGCCTTCACCTTCTTCTCTCTCCCCTCCCTAACTCTGCTTGATCCTGCTTCTGCTTCTGCTTCAAGGTGACTTCCTATTTCTTCTACTTGGTTATAGCTAGGACTCCCTCCCTTTTACTTTATTTACTTACATCTTCACCAATTTCAATTCTTAATTTCCCTACATCCATCGCTCATCTAATCTTGCCTCAATTTCAAGGTCCATCTGCACAGCATATATATATAGTGCATGCTCTATTTGGAGTTCAACAAACTAATAAGCAGATTTAGATCATTAATGTCAAGTAGAAATACACACTGGTGTTATGTGTGCCATGAGGCAATCCAGCCTGATCATCGACAGGCTCCGACATGCCCAACTTGCAACCAAGGGTTCGTCCAGGAGCTACATGAAATTGGGTCAATAAGTGACCCCTTTGACCTGATCCAACCTGAATCAGCCCCGTATGTGAACACCAACTCTCCATTTGGCTTCATGGAGGTCTTTTCGGCCTTGATGAGACAACGTCTGGCCGGGATGCACCATGACTTTGATATCCGTGCCAGACCAGGTGTTGATGGCCCATTTCTTAGCTATGGACTAGGCCCCCCGCGCCGCATAAATATAGGCGGTAGCTTACATGGACCCAGTCTGGAACAATTGTTCGAGCAGCTGTTGTTGAGCAATGACAGACAAGGGCCCCCACCAGCTTCACGCTCTGCTATTGATGCGATGCCTATGGTCAGAATAAATAATAGGCATCTTCGTGGTGAGTCACACTGTGCAGTCTGCATGGAGAAGTTTGAGTTGGGTATTGAAGTACGGGAAATGCCGTGTAAGCATCTGTACCATTCTGATTGTATTGTGCCTTGGTTGGTTAGGCATAACTCGTGCCCTGTCTGTCGCAAGGAGCTGCCTGTGCGTGGCCCGACTGGAAATAGCAGCAGCAGCAATTTCCGTGGTTCTATTAGTAATATTGGTAGTGGTGGAAACAGTGGGGAGAATCAGACGAGGCGTAGCACATGGTCGTTTCTCCGACCTTTTAGGGCCTCTGGTTCAGATTCAGGTCCAGATTCAGGTGCAAGTTCAGGACAAGGGAGGTTTGTGGGGAGTGGATCTTATTCAGTGTATGAAGACCCAAACAGTACTGGTAATTCACAGTGGTCATATAATTGGTGATATATATGTTTTGGGAAGTGTTGTTCTGCATGAGATATTATTATTGGTTAATGAGTATGGAAACTTGTGATATTCTTTGTGTTATATATGGTTTACGAACCGAAAGACGTATTAATTAATATTGTCGGTACTTATTGATGAATATATGTTCTTCTCTGTTTGTTTGAGATATATCTTGACTCTTGAGTGAGGGGAATGAATGATAAGTTACATCTTATTTTGTTATATATGCTTTACTTTGCTCTGTGTGGATTTGTAGTTTTTGACACAGACAGAAGATGGCATCTATCGTATTTCATTGCTCGATCTCTTTGAGAAAACATTGCAAATAAAATAATTGCTAGCTAGTGTGGGTACAATATATATATATATATATATATATGTTAGTAAATTGCATCATTATCAGAGTCTGAGGCTCTGAGCATCTGCTTATTGCTAGCTAGATCGAACAGCAAGGCAAGATACTGTTACCGTCTGTCTAGCTACTACAGTGAAAGTTTCACTCCAAATGCTCCAGATTAGATCCCAATCCATTATTATTGTTTTCAATCCAAACAGGCAACAATCATTTCAGTTCCTAGTGACAGGAACTTCCCTTATATCAGCGCAGAATCACATGAGCTGAGCCTGGGCCTGAGATATAAATTCTAAAATTGATACAGACTTTATAATTAATTATTCACATTAACATGAATTATCATTAATATTGTGGTCTAAACTGAATAATAAAAAAAAATTACGTAACAAAATCAATATCAATAGTAACAGCAAAAGAGTTTGTATAATATAATATCAGAAAACTGAATAAATAAATCGAGTATAACTAGAGGTGGCAGAACCCGACCCGACACGAGAAACCCGCCTGACCCGACCCGACTCGAATCCGACCCGACCCGGAGTTTTTCAGATAGTCAAACTGATCCGACCTGATCCGAACCTGACCCGAGCCAAGATCAAATAACATCTAATCCAATTCAAATCAACATACGAACCAAAAAAGTAGATATTAAAATTGACGCGACCAGACCCGCCCATCACCCGACCCGATCTGACCCGAGATATTCTAGAAAGTCAAACTGACTCGACCCGAACCCGAGCCCGAGCCCGAACCCGAACCCGACCCGCCCGCCCGAATTGCCACCTCTAAGTATAACCTCAGTCAAAGTCCGCTACGCCTACCAGAAGAGTAAAATTGAATTTGAAGGCCACGGCAACCCAGTTTTTGTTATACCTAACCCAAGTACCCAACCCAAGTCAGTAGTCATTAGTCTAAGTAGTCAGTACCCAGCTCAACTCAAACGCTTACTAAAGAGATTTTCAATTCAATTGTCCAAAATAAACAAACGGGGAAAACGCCACCAATCCCAGTCCCAGTCCCAGTCTCAGTCGCGTAATCTCAAAAATGGCTTCTTTTTCTACTCATCTCCTCTCTCACCCTCTCTTCCCCTCTTCCTCTTCTCCCAAACCTACTTCCAATTCACATCACAGCTGCCTCTTCCTGCGCCCCAATACCCCTTTTAGGAACAACCCAGCTCTCAAAGTCGCTGCCTCTGCCTCGGGAAGGAGGCAATTTGAGGTACCCAACTTGAAATTTTCCAAAATTAAAATAAAAAAAATGGTTGCTTATTGTTCTGTTCTTAGGTAACCTTTCTTGACCATAGCTTTGTTTCCTTGGTTTGTTTGCTTTCTCCTTTTTGTTTAGTTTGTATATGATGTAGAGAGTAAGCTTAACAAATTGGCTGATGAGGTGGATCAAAATGCTGGTATTTCAAGGCTTAATCTTTTCTCCCCTTGCAAGGTAAAATAGTAAATATTTTTATATAAGGGCAAATAATTAAACCAACAGAAGAGGAAGATGCTTGTGTTTGGGTGATGGTACCAGCACCAGTTATTATACAAGGGGTTTTAAGGTTGCTAAACTTTAGCTTTTCAGTCACTAATATGGATAGCTTCTGGTGTTATCACTTATCAGTAACAATACCAATCAAAAAGGTGTTTTTTTCAGGGACTTTGATATTATTGTTGTAACAAATTTAATTAAACAGGTTGCTTTCTCCACTATGTTCAAAAAGCAGTAGGAACAGTTCAAATTAATGAAGATCCTGTTCCAAATCCTGTCCCAATGCCTATATTGAGATATAAGTTCAAGATAATGTACATATTGAAGAAAAAAAATATATAATTGGAATTGTATCTATATATATTTTTTTTTTGTTTTAGATCAATGTGTTTTTGAGGATAACAGGCAAGAGAGAAGATGGCTATCATGACTTGGCTTCCCTTTTTCATGTAAGCAGCTGCTTGACCGATCATTCTTTTCCAGTAAGATTGAATGTGATATTGTGATGCAAGATTATTCTTTGTTAACAGAGTCTCTGCAATGTGCTACAGCTTTTTGTTAGTACAGATGCACATTTTTGGTTATTTTATATCTTCTGAAAATTTTGCGAATATCAAAATTTCAAGGTTTAGCCCAAATTTCTGCCAAGAAAGTCTTGGTTTTGCAATAAAGCTTGAATCTTAGGACCAGACAACTTACTGTTACAATTCCATTTATTTCTGTTTTTGTCCATGTAATCGTACTTCTTTTCACTGAAACTTATTAGTCATGTGTCTCTTAAGTTTCACAAAGATTAAATATGAATAAAGCTCGATATGAGATCAACCTGCTCTATTGAACTTCAACAAGGTGTAATAACACTTTAATAGATTTAATTATTTAAACATGTGAAGAGAATATAAGGCAAAATAAATAACCATATAAGAGTGGCGAACAGAAACACTATTGCTATACCCGCAGTGGGTTCTCAATATTAGGTATTGTTGTTAAGAATTTCATTATTGCAAGTAATCACAAGTCGAATTGTGACCATGAAATATAATTCTGTAAATTGTATTAGTAATGCACATAATATCTTGTTTTAGGTAATAAGTTTAGGAGATACCATCAAGTTCTCTTTATCTCCAACCAAGACAAAGGATCGTTTATCTACCAATGTGCCAGGTGTTCCACTGGATGACCGAAATTTGGTAAGCTGCTAATCCTATTTACATCTTTCATGTTGCTTTTCTTCCTCAATTGCATTCATAATTTATATTACTCTCTCTTTTAATATCTGGGATATGCAGATAATCAAGGCGCTTAATCTCTATCGCAAGAAAACTGGGACAGACAACTTTTTCTGGGTAAAAATCTACTTTAATAATTGATTTGTTGGTATCAAGAGATTACATTTTTCCTAGTGTTGGAGGAACTAGATTTGTAGCTCACAATAAATTTTCATTGTACTGCTAAATCTAATGGCGCAAAGGTCAAAATGTAGAACACATAAAATGAGATCATCAATTCTATTAAATTTAATATTTTGTGAATTTATTTTCTTTATATATTTGTATACAGATCCATCTTGATAAAAAGGTACCCACTGGTGCTGGTCTTGGAGGTGGAAGCAGCAATGCCGCAACTGCACTTTGGGCAGCTAACCAGTTCAGTGGAGGCATTGCCTCGGAAAGTGACTTACAGGAGTGGTCTGCTGAAATTGGGTCTGATATTCCCTTCTTTTTTTCCCATGGAGCTGCCTATTGCACCGGGCGGGGAGAGGTACATTACTCCATCTCTTACTGTCTATATGAAACTGTACCATCCAATTGATAGTAGCGTATTTGGGGTTTCTACTGTTGTGATGGATCAGTATAGATAATAATCCCAAATTGGAAAGCAATTGCCAGGTTGGTAGGATCAATTCTTAGAATGGTGCAGCAAAAATGACTACAATCATTTGAATGGTGCAGCAAAAATAAATAAATAAACAAGACCATGAATTTTTTTTTTTTTAAATTTTACAACACCTTTTATACTGTAGCTTTGGTACTGCATCATAATATGACTTGGGAAGCTACCTTTGATATTTCTAATTGTAGGTTGTTGAAGACATTCCACATGCCTTGCCCACTAATCTACCATTGATTTTGATAAAGCCAAAAGATGAATGCTCAACTGCCGAAGTCTACAAGGTAATGCAATAATATAGTGTTTTACTTTGGCTAACATGCCCTTGCAAAAAGTTTAACCTGACAAACCCTGATATGCTGTGCAGCGCCTTCGATTAGAACAGACAAGTTCAACTGACCCATCAATATTACTTGAACAAATATTACAAAATGGTATTTCTCAAGAAATATGCATCAATGACTTAGGTAAATAAGACATGCCTTATATTTTCACTTCCTCTCTTACGATGTCAAATTTTTTTTGTATTCAGTAACATAACATATTTTATTTACCAGAAGCACCGGCTTTTGAGGTATTGCCATCCCTGAAAAAGTTGAAAAAGCGCATAATTGCAGCTAGCCGGGGTGACTATCAAGCTGTTTTCATGTCAGGAAGGTACTGTCAACCACAGAATGGAGTTCTCATTAGCATATCTGTTGCTAAAATGTGCCTCTGATAAGTTGTATGAATTCAATTGCAGCGGAAGCACAATTGTAGGAGTTGGCTCTCCCGATCCTCCTGCATTTATCTACGACGAAGAAGATTACAAGGATGTCTTTATATCAGGTAACAAACATAAGCTGAAGAACTTTCTGTACTTGTTCTTTCTTCTAGTAATTAATTAATTTATTTATTGATTGTTATGTTTTTGAAAATGGATTGTTATATTGTGCATTTGATGTGATGATGATAGATGCTTGCTTCCTCACACGCCAAAAGAATGAATGGTACAAACAGCCTCTTTCTCCTGCCGGAACCTCTTTCAGGCAAGACGAGACGGATGGAGCTCCAGGATCCCCATTTTGAAGAATTTGTTTAGATTATTCGTGGAGTAATTATTAATTAATTATAGACATGAAGTAAAGCTCCTGAAAACGAAGTTGGTATAGATGATTTTATTGGTTTTGTTAAGGCTCATTAGTAAATAAATTGTGGAGGTTGATCAATAGATTTGATGTAAATGGAGTTGAGCCAGAGCCATGAAGAGAGAACTGGTGTTGGTGTATAAAGGAATGTTGTCTATCATAACATTAGTATTTGTAGAATAAAACGGTAGACAATTATTTGCAAGTAAAATAGAGTTAGGCAATGTGAAGTAAAGGTGAAACCCAATACAAATTGGGCATTGCTCTTAAATCTTAAATCTTAATAATAATAAAGTTACAAAAAAGGAAGAAGAAGAAGATGAAAATGAACAGCTAGTTTTATTATATATTAGTTGTAGTAAATAATGATACATGCAAAAATTGGTTATCCAATCCAATCCAATCTACCCCTGACCTGACCTCAAGAACAACATAATATAGTAATAAACAAACAAACATATGACATATCACTGTGTCTGTGTCTGTGTCTGTGTCTGTGTCTGTGTCTGTGTCTGTGGCTTGCTTTCATTTTTACTCTCAGAGTCAGAGTCAGAGTCAGAGTCAGAGTCAGAAGCATCTTCCTCCGCTCCTTGTTCCTCTGCCTTCCCCTTCTCCTCAGCTACAGCTACAGTCTCCTCAGCTACAGCCACAGTCTCCTCCTCCGACACCTTCTCTGTTGTTGTTGTATTCTGGAGCAAGAGCATGGGGTTGAAGGAGCCGAATTTGGGCGTGGTGTCGATGGGAGCAACGGCTCCTCTGGCATGGAAAGAGAAGGAGCAATCCGTTGTCTTATGGGTCTCTAGACTGTCGAGCGCGGCCAGGGCCAGGCAGGTGCGGCGGCGTTTCGTGTCGCGTGATCCATCATCCTTGTCCTCTTGGTGGTCGTCCTGGTCCCTCTGGGCGTGGGGGGAGGGGCGTGGGAGCAGCGGTGGTGGAGTTGGATCGGGGGCGGAGGAAGTGGCGAGGGGTTCCTCGGCCTGAGCCGCCATGGGGAAGGGGAAGGGGAAGGGGAAGGGGAAGGGGAGGGGGAATGAATAGTAGGTTGGTCTTGGGTTGGGAACTTGGGACTTGGGATTTGAGAAGGCGATTGCGATGGGAATGGGAATCATCATTCATCAGATAGATGTCTTCATGTGTAAGTGTAAGGGCAGATCAAAATCAGATCACATCAGATGAGATCAGATGGATAGCAATATAGCAGCAGCAGTAGCACATCGGGATGGGTTTCTGGGACGGACTCTGTCTGTAGCTAGCGCAGTCAGTCTCAGTCTTAGTCTCAGTCTGATATAGGACGGGATAGCTCTCTCTTCTCTTCTCTTCTCTTCTCTTCTCGAACTCAGGATCTGCTGGCGCTGCGTCCAGATCTGCAGCGCAGATCGGACGGTGCATCAGATTTCGAGATCCGTGAAAAGTATTGAGTCCGCATCCTGAAGTCTGGCGTACCGTCCGATCTGCGCTGCAGATCTGGACGCGCGCCAGCAGATCCGGACTCCTCTTCTCGGGGTCCTATTTTCTAAAATAAAAAATAAAAAAATTAGATTTTAAAAGTAAAAAATAAAAAAAAAACTTATTTTTAAAAGTGGTAAATCCGGGTCCTGGGAACCCGGCCAGGCTGGTTACTAGAAAATCGGCCTAGGCTGGGTCGTCAGGAACTGGTTTTTTGTAGTCGCGAAGTTTGCTCCAATCGGAGTTTTCTATCAAAAGTTATGTCTATTTAGATATTGAGTGTCTGGAATGCAGGATAAAATTTAGTATAAAATTCAGAACAAAATTCAGGCCCTTCTTAGGCCACTGTTCCCCTGCGGATACACTGGGATGGGATGGGAGCTAGATGGCGTCCACCCCTTCTCACTCACTCCTTTCTGCACTCCTCAGCTCCTATCTATCTTCTTCAACCCCTCACCCGCCGGACATTACAACCCACAAGACGGCCACATTGGCCAATTAATATCAAACAATATAACTACTTCAACACATCAACCATAATATCCAACACATCAACCATCAAACATCTTTTTAAATACATTAACCATAAAAGAAATTAAATAAAATAAAACAATCAAACACATGAATCATAAAACTCATAACCTGCAATATAAAGGATGTGTTTGCCTAGTGCAAAGATTAGTACAAGAATATTTTTTTTGAGTTCATGATTGACAAGTATTTGGTGAGTGGTAACTTAAGTAGTGCTAATTTGTAATATAAGGTTAGTGAGAATGGTGTTTAGGTTACATATTTGAGATAGCATAGTTGCTAAAATAAAGTTGAAAAAAATCTTTTTCTATCTCAATTTAAACACAACCAAAAAGAGTAGTTTGAAACATTAATACAGGAATTAGATTGAATGAGAAAACGATAGTGATAATCTATCTCTTTGATGCAAATCATGATGAGAAGAGGGGATCGGAGGATAGAATAAAGAGAGATGAGGGATATAAGAAATGTAAACGAAAGAGAAGAGAGAAGTGAGGAGAATTGGTAAGAAAGAAAAGAATGGAAGAGGATAGGATGGGGAAACAGAGAAATTGAGAAGAGAAAAAAAAAAGAAAAAGAGGAGATTAGAAGAGAATGGAAGGAAATCGGAAGTTGAGACCAAAGGAAAGGAGTTGAGTTTTAATATCGACTTTGATATTGAGTATGGTATCTCTTAAGCTTTTCCCTAATTTTGAAGTTTCAATTTGGATATTAGAAGAAGCTTATATATACATAGAGGCATCTGTAAATATGTAAAAGAACATGAGAGATAAGAGATATGACAACATTTTCTCTTTCTTTAATTTTATCATTGCTCATCGAGAGATATATAATATTCGTAGTGCTCCAAATCATTCACAGCACGACAATACTAACGCTTCAAGGTTAACATCCATCAAATGAGTTTAATTTAATATTAATACGTGATCCTGGATTGCATTTGCACCACCATTGCGAGAGTATTAATTTTGATATTAATTGTACGTCATCACCGAATAGATCGATTAATAATGAAATCTCGAGTATAATGCCTTATAATATATTGATTGTATTTCTATTTTTTAATGAGACCTAATAGTTTTGACTTTGTAAAAATATGATATGAAACAATTTTAATTTTAAAAAATATTTTTGCAGCCTCATTTCTTTGAGGCCCTATGATGAAATGCTGGCTTTGTATCAGTATCGATTATTTTTTTATTTTTTTGTTGAACGCAATCAGTTGGAATTTGTTTACACAGCCAAATTCCTACAACTTAATCAAATCAAAACGAGAAAAATCCAACGAAGACCCAGGGAACTAATATGACAATGAAATAAAATATAATAAAGAAAAAAAAAATCTCACTACACTGTCGAACAAATCTGTTCTATATTTCCTGACTAGCAAGCATACTAAGGAAAATAAAGAACATAACACACACTCCATGTGCTCCCAGCATCCATTACCTCCAATAATTTAATCCCAAATAGGATCATATTTTGGTAAATAACACCTAAAATTTTCCTTTGAAGATGATTTTGCTACTGCAGCACAATATTACAATGCCTTACCTTCTCCTCCTATCTCGGTCCCGGTCCCGGTCCCGGTCCCGATCTCGGCGGTCGTCCCTCTCTCTGCTCCCACTCTTCTCACGTGATCTCCCCCTATCTCTCTCTCTATCTCTATCCTTTTCCCTGTCTCTGTTGTAGTCCCGACCCCTCTCTCTCTCTGATGACCTGTGGCGGGGGCTTCTACTCCTGCTGCGTGGCCTTTTTCTAGAAAATTCTTCAGCTTTATCACCTGGCCTTGATCTTTCTCTTGATTCGGTAGATGTTCTCCCTGGACAACAAGAGATTTTCAGTTCTGTATCCCTGACTAAAGAAAGACGATTCCTGTTTGGTCTTCTGATATTGCCCCATTGACACCACAAATGTTACCTGGTGGTATATTCTCAAGATTTCACTCATGTGGGACAGGAGGAATTTCTGTCACTGATTATGCAGTACCACGCACTGCACACCGATATGAAAGAAAAAGGTAGCATTGCTGACCTATATTTGTCAGGCCAACTCAAACCCCGGTACATATTAATTTAACCAGTTAGCAGGATAATAAGAGTAAGTGATACCTAGACAGACAAGTCCTAATTCTCTACTGTGCAGTACAGCCACACACACAATATGGTCCGTTCAATCACCTCAGGATCTGTGCCATCTCGGACCTCAAGGTGATCTAACAGTCCGCATGCAGAAGAGAATATGGATTGGCCAGAACTCCATACAACTTAGGTCCCAACCTTTCGAATTAAATAATTACCTGCCAAGTGGCTGTTGCTCTTCCCATCATTTGACTGGGACAAGCCAAATTCAGATTCCAGACGCTGGCGATGGGCTGCCACCTTCTTTTCAATGTCGTCAGAATTTCTCATTCCTCTCTCTTCAAGAGATTCACGATACTCCATGACAGCCACTTCAAGTCGCCTCAACTTCTGTCTGCCAAGTAAAACTATCCTTGTCAAAAATTTAACTTGCAAAATATCAAACACGTAATTTAGATATCAATTACAATTCTTAAACTACAAACTACATTACAGGATGTGATTTGGTGCCACACATAAATGAATAAAAAAAATGATGGATTGGAAAAACCAAAAAACACTTATTAGGCTCCAAGTCAGTACAGAAGATTGTATCTCCTACTTCGAAATTATTACAGTCAGGTCAGGAATTGATATCAATCAAGTGCAGCAATTCTATGCTCATAGACAAATAGACCACGGTCGTGAGGCCCCCTTTTACAGTATGGTTGAAACTATTTTTCAAATAATGTATCTCTCAAGCTTATTTGCACTTTAAAATTAATGTGGCTCTACAAATATTATTATGATCATGTGCTGGAAGGATCTGGCACTAATAGAACATGCTGGCACAACACTCTCTGGTCAAGACAGGCAGTTAATTGAGAAAAGAACCTCTGTTCCTCATTGATACTGTTTTCTTGTTGCACCTGAACCACACTCTCTTTGGCCACTTCCACTTCACCCTCCTCTTTCACACCTGCAATTTCACTTTCCGAAGAATATTCTAAAATACCCAAAATACCCTCCACTTTTCTCTCCCCATCCCCTACATCTTCAACATCATCATCCCGGGCCCACTTTGACACAGTCAATACTGGTATGGGATCTGCACTCTCTCTCTTTACTGTTACCACCTCCTGAACCTCCTTATCATAATCAGCCTCCTGAGTAACATCTTTCATGTTGTGACCAAACTCATACTTAATCTCTGCAGCATTGTTTTCTCTCTCTGCTTCTTCTAGGTTAAGGAGCCGAGCAACCATCATTTCTCTTCCCCCAGCCAAAGAGAGGCCATTGTGGTGGCAACGCCTTTCCAGCTCAGACAATGGGAGATCAAGAAGCTCTCTCTGGGCTGCAGCTTGGCCCATGGCTAAGGCACTATCTTGAGACAACTTGGAGTCATCAAAAAGATCTCCAGGACCGACTTTATTATCTAACTCCGGTGCATCCCCACATAAAGAGTGATACAAGACAACACCTGAGTTGCTCGACCTGAGGAAGGTAGTACGTAGCCCATTAAGAAATGCATCAGAAAAGAGGAACCAATCACCCCATACTTGTAGGACTTTTAGTACTCTCTCCTGCATTTAGGCAAGTGCAGACAAGTTATACATCAATATATCCTCTTATCCAGTATGTTATTGTTATCTATAATAAACTGCAATATCAGTTTATTATCTGTACCCAGATAGTAAAATTTATATTAAATTTGAAAAAATAAAGCTGTGCTTATGCTAACAATACAAGATAGTTTTCTGAGCCTCCAACTAAAAATATGGTTACTTCAATAATTAACTGATTATATAACTGGTTACAATGGAAATTGAATGAAATAACAAGTACTACAAAAATCTTGTAGCTCTATCCGCACAGGCAAATTGTCATGCAAGCACAAATCTTGAAACAGAAGATACTCCAATTTCATTGACAAATTACTTTTCCATAGATACAATGACAGTCATAATATATGAGAAAAATCAGACTTCAGAATAAATACAACAACAACAAAGCCTTCACTGTTCAGAATAAATCCCAAAAAACGTTGATAACTTGAGCTCAACATTATTTAGAGCATCCACTATTCGGGTAGCTCAAATTTGAAAAAATAGTTACCCTAAACATCAAAACTAGCACAAGTAAAAATCATCAAGACCAACTTACAAAGTTCAAAACATTCAGAGAGCCTCTTTTTGTGTGTTTGTGAGTGAGTGGGTGGGAGGGGGTGGAAATATAACTTGGCAGTCTGTCACTGAGGTTTCTATGAAAAAAAATAGTGCAACTTACTTTGAGGGCTTCAGCAGTGATACGACCGGTGACACTACGGTAGAGATCATTAAAGCTCTCCATGACATCAGGAAGCGTTGCCTCAAATTTTGTTCGGAAAGCAGAGGCATTCTTCACAGGTGCACTGCTGTTATGGAGGATGTCTGACACCAGCATCAGTCTTGCCACCTTCGTCGGAATTGGGGTCTCCTTTAGCGTAAGTGATTCTGTCAAAACCTCCACTATCTGGCATAGATATAATAGTTAGAAACTGAAACAGTCATAATAGCATTGATACAGTTCCTATCTATGATATTACGAAAACCTCCCTTAATGTTTTATCGAGGTGAATTTGACAAACATGACATAAATGTCTTGAATTTTCTTTTCCTAGTAATGCCATTTCTTTTGAAGCACAGTATCCAGCATAGCATCCATCATAAAAGTTTGTAAGTCAGGTTTATTCAAATGCCATTGTTAGTTGTTAGAAACACTAGGAATATTTACATTTTCCCAACAAAGCAGGGACTTCTGTAAGTAAAATTATGTAAGATCTTTTATACAGTACATACCCCCAAGGAATACTTAGATGTGAATTCATTTTAGGTTGATTGCATTATGTTCCATTGGTTAGTGACCAGTAATGTCTTATGTGGGGGATGATATGCAATTGCTATCTTTCATTGTACCTAATCATCAGAACACCAGATGCTACAATTGCGCAATACACAGGTACTATAAAAGGAGAAGAACAAATGGGGGCTCAGTGAATCAGTGTGTTCCTGAGTTAACCTCTAGATTTATTTGGATTTAGAGCAATTTGTCATCAGCAGTTTTTTTTTTGTTTGCAGTTCTGACTCCATTCAAATCATACCTATTCAGCACTATACACAGGTACTATTTCTTTCAGGGGAAAAAAATACATACCTCTCCAGCTGCATCAGCATTGTCTAGTGCAAAACCCATGGCTGCTTTTATTTGGCTCCTTTCCAGTGTCAATGAACGAAGCATATCTTCAAATTCATCTCGTTGAGAATCTGTCAATGTACGCTCTAATTCAACACGCTATACAAATAGACAAATAGTCAATTTGGAGATCAAATTGTTACCGTATGTAATATCTTAGCATCTACAAGATAAGTTTTCACACGGCCAAAAGTAGGTATGTCAGTCTTTAAGTTCATTTATGGTCTTGTGATTACTTGGTACATCAATCAACAAAAGTTAATCCATAGTAACTTAATCTCGTCTACAGTATACGGTGAGCCATACACTACAAAGATAGTGCATGGTAATAATAAAAAAAAAAAACTTCACTATAAAGCCAAGTGTTCCATATTATTCATGGTCTGGTTGCTCACCCTGCTTCTACTGGCTGAAGTTGTCATACTGACTTCTTTTGCATGCTCGGGGCTCTTAGAAGAGGGAAGAGATGGCGGAACCCACCTATTGATAAGATGACCACAGAAATTGCAATCAGAGATAAGTTGTATCATGATTACAACATGAGATTCAATACTATAGAAAAAGCTTGAAAGTGCATGTAACAGATACCTTCCACTTCCAGTAATCATAATAAAGGGCTCCGTTCTCCACCTTTGCAAAGTATCACCCTGCAAGAGGCCATTCAGCATTAAATAAAGGAAACTTGAAATTACATTTAGCTGTATACCCAAAGATGACAATTGCATAATATGCATAAAGTAAAATCAATACATCCTGATACCACAAGGGATCAAGATACTATCAATATGGTAAATCAGAATTTATGGGTGACCTAAGCAGTGGATTCCAGAAAACTTATAAAATTCCTTGAATGAAAACCAAAGCAATCAAGAGAACAATACAGCAACAGAAGAAAGACATTGAATGGGTATATAAGATAATCCTGAAGTGTCAATCTGCACTGAGAAGCAAATACGAACCTGAGCAAAAGAATATACTCGCCAGACATAGTAGGTGTGTTCTTTTGACTTGAGGTCAAACAGAAAGCTGAAGAGGGGGTTCCCACGTCCTCGCTCCATCACAGCTTGCTCAAATGCACAACCCCCATCAAGCACATATAATGCCATAGTGTCAATGATGTGATGTAGCCGGTCATCTTCTGGCGGAACCACCACTATGTCAGGTATGTTTGGTGTGAGCACCTACATTCAGACCAAAATAAGTTCCCCAACTTGTAAAAGCACATATTCAGTCAATTTATTTTATATCTTGCTTTGTTCTCTTTAATAAATAATTAGAGAGACATTTTCAAATTAAATCATTTCATAATTGCTAAATTGCAGACTTCATATTGTCACATCAGAAAAGGAGACATACATGTAAAGCCAAATAAATTTTAAACACCAAATATACATGACAAAAAAAAGCTACTGAAAAATAGCATTTCATACAACATGAGGTATTTAGTATTTAGCTTAAATATAACAATTTTGGAATGAATTTTGTCATCCAGACATTGTCAAATTAAGGAACAACCATAAAATCATCTGGACAAATGGAAATGTGTGAAAATCAACTTGTATTAGGGTCATACAAACAATCTTATTCATATTTGTAAAAACTACAAAATATGTATTCATTATGCACAGAGATTTCAGCTGTATGTGTTTAACAAAGAGAACATAAAAAAGAGTAAATACATACTCACCAGCTCTGAGTTTTGTGTTGCAACTGGTGCAACAATAGGTTGGGCCCCAGGCCCAGACAAAACCACAGTATTACCCTGAAATAAAATATCAAAATTTTTAATTGATGCACAAGCAAGCATTGAGTGTCAGAAAAAGCAAATGTGTAAATTTGTACCTCTTTGCTTCTAATTGCCATCTGCCCCGGTGGAGGTGCAGGAAGTGCTTGAGATGGTAGAGCCACAGACTTACCCCACCCAATTTTCAATTCATAATCATACACTATTACACCTGCAGAACAAATACAAAAAAAAAAATAATAATAAAAAAAAAAATACAATTCAGCGTATTCTCCAGAGATGAGAATACAAGCAATCTCAAAGTCAAGACTGGTTTCCATATTTTTTTAACATAAATGCAAAAATATAGCTGCAGCAATTTGTCACACAAAACACTTGTGGCATCATAACATTTCTTTTGTTAAAAATAGAACAAAAAGATTTTTTAAGACAAATGAAGGGCAGAGAACATGGAAAACAAACCTTGCATTTCGTCCTTAGCAGCTTGGCCATCTGCTCTGTTCATAAAGGCAACGAAACCACAATTCCTTTGCCTTCTCCTTTCCTCTTCAGTACGGGGCCACATGATCTTGACACTAGCTATAGGCCCGAATCTGCCAAAGGTTCTTAACAGAAAATTCTCATCTACCTGGAAGTTAAAAAAACCAATGAATATAATATGCTACAATTGGAATGTACCTCACTAAGCAAGTAAAAAATTATGAACTTGAAATCAGAACAAAATTTTAAAACACAATTAAGAACCTTTGGCGAGAGGTTCCCGACATATAAATTCGTCGTTTGAGGGTCTCCGTCGTCAAATGACCCATACTTCAGGTCAAAATAATCAGGTGGCTCATCAAAATGAGTAGAAGGCTGCAAGAAACAAGAATAACAACGTAAAGTCAAAAAAAGGGAGAAAAATAACAAATCGTGTATGTTCAGATCAGTTTCTAATATATGTGGTTTTTATCTCTCAGCTCAGCTAGCTCTGTAACTGCATGGTGTTTTGAAACTGACTTCTAATTTATACCTTAACACCATTACCAAGTTCACCAGGGTTAGTTACAAATTTATTTTAAGAAGAATGATTTAAATAAACTGTGGACCTCAATTTAAACTTCCATTTTGTTGTTCAATTAATTCATCAATTCAACAGATTTTTTTTGTATGTTAATTTTATCTGCCTGAGTTATGCTTCAAAAGCTTCCAACTTTCCTCACAAACCCCCCCACACCCAAAAAAATTAACTAAAGAGGATGTTGTGAGGTGAAAAAGAACTTACAGCAGAGGAGATAGAGCTGTTGTTGTTGCGAGCTTCTCTTTCCTGGTTGCGTTTCTCTCTCATCTCTTGCTCATATTTGAGCTCCTCCAGAAACTTGTCAATGGCTCTCGTCTTTCCTTTTTCCTTCTCCTTTGGCTTCTCCTCATCCCTCTGCAATTTTTAAAACCATATGATTACAATGTGATGAAACGAGAACACTTTAGTTGATCTGCTTGAATGAATAATTGAATACTATGTATTCTATGTTGGATTAATTCTGCATAATTGTTTGTAGAATAGACACCGTCAGCATATAAGTGTCCATTAATTAAAACATAAATAGGTTCAGCAAGAATTTACAATAACCAAGATAGTTTAATACAAAAAATCACATGTAGCCAGTGTAATTATTCCAGGACTCTGTTCAAAGCAAATCAGGCCCAGAGATGAACCCGTACAGAATTGTAACTTCCGTTTCAGTTAAGCTAGTTTCCATCTTTTACAATGTGCTGAATACTTGATATCGCTACTCACTTGAATGTTGTGCAGGAGGATTTTTTATAAAAGAAAACAGTTTAATGTACAAAAAAAAGAATGTAAAGATATCTGCAGTAAAGCAAGATTAATTTCCTTGAAGAGCAGAGATAGCATGCAGTAATTGCCCTTACCTTTCTCTCTGGTTCTTTTGCTAGTGATGATGGAGGCAAGAAGGATGGAACATACCTGAATATAAGAAATTATCAAGTAACACCAAAGACATATTGATCTTGCTGAAAGAAGAATATATAGAGCCTGAAGCAAAATTACTGGTATATTTTAAGAAACAAACTCTTTCTGATGCATGGGAATTGTGTACTAATCCTTGCAGGTATTATTTTTCATCTCACAAGGAATTATGTAACTGTCATAGCATCACTATGATTTTTAAAACAATAGCATAATAACAAATAATGAATGATTTACACTAATCATTGTATTTTTTATGCAGTATGAGGAGAAGGAAGAAATACTCAACTTTGACAAGAATCCTTCCAAAAAGAATATAAAATTACTCAACTTTGACTAATAATAGTAGCTCACTAGTACCGAATAGGTGCATAACACTTTTATCTATATCTCCAGGCTACTGCTTCTATATGTTGCTAATGAGTTTACTGATAAAACCAATCCACTACATGCACCTTTGTTATTTCAATTCAAGTGCATTTTCATTTACCTACTTCCCTTCTTTGAAAGAGACATCCCTTCTTTGGATTGTGAACCTGCCATTGGCCCATTTTTAATTTAAATTAACGTGAACAAAAATCAAAGAAATGAGCAATCCATTATATAACGGTATATTGAAAATTAAACACACAATGAAACAAGGTTAAGTAGTTGGATTATGGGGGCTCCAACATCTAAGAAAATGTCCTATAATTGATATTTGAAGTTGTGCTTGCAGAGTGTTTGGGCAATGAAGAGCAACAGGAAAGTCCTTCAATTCTTGTTGGCAAATTGCTTTGGTACTTATGGGTAGAGAAGGCATTAAATAATAAAGGTAAAATGAAACCTGGTGAATCATTGTGATGCTTCTTATTAGGGTCGATAAAGCCTCCTCTGACAAAGGTCTTGGGTGCAGATGTGGAATCAGTCTGAAAGGACTCGACGAACTCAGCATAGACACGAGCTGCTTCATCCTCTTCCCTCTTAGGAAGGGAAGAGAGTAATTGGAAATGAATTAGGAGATTCATTGATTGATTATATGGATGGTTGGTGAATTGAAATGAGGGAGGGAAGCAAATGAAGTAGAGTAGAGTACCTTCTTTCGAGCCTCCTCAGCCTCGCGGTGTCGGAGAAAGGACTTCTTGGAACTACTCATGATGTCATGGAGAGTAGAGGAAGAGGGGTATTATGGTATTGAGCGGAGCCGGGGGAAAGAGAAGAGAGGAGACAACTAGCAACTAGGGTTTCTTTCTTTCTTTCTTTCTTTCTTTCTTTCTTTCTTTCTCTCTAGTTCTGGTTCTAGCTAGGCTCGCTCGCTCGCTCGCGGTGGACCTGGAACTGGAAGACGTTCGTTCGTTCGTTCGTTCGTTCGTTCGGGTTGGCTTCGTTCGTTCGGATCCTCCCTCTGTCACTGACTGTGCCTATCGGTATATCAGTATTAACTGAACGAATCAACTCTCGCCGTTAGCAGGCCGCGTTGGGCCTAAACTCAAACTTAATTTACTCAACACACCATACATGCATGTTTTGCACATACATTTGCATCTTCTCCCTCTAGAGATTAGATTCATGTGCCTATCAGTCAGTACTGTCACTTCACTTGTCAGCAAATACAAGTCTTGTTCTTATACCCTCCACCTTTCTATAATTGCAAAGTCCATCTTAGTACTCCAATGATCCAATGTCCATGTCCACCCATCTCATATTCTCATCTCAGTTGGATCAATCAATCCTTCGCAGCTAAAACTCACTCTCTGCCTTGCTTGCTAAAACCCTCACCCACAAAACAAAACCAATACACGCCACTCTCAACCACAGCCCTCTTCTCAACTCCCTCCTCTTAATTCTGCATCAATTGCTTCATCTTTTGTTTCATCATTCTATGGTACCACTTGTTAATATTTCGAGCATCAAAAGATTGCTTTATAATTAAAAAAAAAGTCAAGGTCAGCTGTTGTTTTCTGTCAATTTTCTGACTCAGTTTCAAAGAATTAGATACAGTGTGAAAACTGCCTTCTTAGTGCATTTTTTTAAAATTTATTTGCTGTAAGCATGATTTTCTGAACAAGTTTGATCTAAAATTTTTTGTTTAATTCCTTGTAGAAAAAAATATTGGAAAATAACAAAACAACAACAGTGTTTTGTTCTGCCTTTTGTTCTGAAATTTCAGCAAAAAGGTAATAAGAAAAGTGTCTGTGTTTTCTATTTAGCACATATGTTTAATAGTTTTTGTGCATTCCTAGAATAATTTTGAGCAGGTTTTCTATTTTGCACTTTTGAAAACTCACAACATGAAATTTTTTACAAAAATAAGAAACTTCTGACAAGATTGTGGTGAAATTTTGCAGAATAGACCCCTAGTTTGAAACATTTCGGTAACATTAGAAAAACATAAATTTAGAGAAAAAGTGTTGAATACAAATTTGTTTAGAATAACTTAATTCAACTTTCTGTGTAAAAAAAAAAAAATTAGGGTCTTAAGTTCAAAATTTTATAAGGAATTGCTTTAAAAGTGCTGTTGTTTAAGTTTAGCATTAGAACAGTAATGAAAAAGCAATAAAGGGGAGTGTTGTGTAAAAATTAGCACACTATTTTCTTTATCTAAAAAAGACTAAACAGGGCTTATGTTTAAAATTTCAATTTAGGACCTTTTTTAATGGGAGCTGATATAGCGATACTATTATCGCTCCCGTCACCGATACGCGATTGGAGTGATAATTGAAGTGAAAAAAAAAGAAAATAGAATATTTAATTTCTAATTAATATAGTTTTAAATGTTAGCCATGATGCCATTTATCAATATTTTTGAAGCAGGATCGAAGTTGTTTATATATTAGTATATTAGTGTGTATATATATATATATATATATATTTTTTTTTTTTTTTTTGAGGCTATCATAAAATACTTCATATAAGTCTACTTTCATAGAACATAGAACATAGTATCTTTCTTTGTACTTAAAGAAGAATGAAGTACAAATCAAAAGATATCCTATTATTTTATTTATTCTCCTCCATAATGATATTTTTAATTTAAATTATCTACGTTGTACGTACCAAATATTTTTACTTAAATCGACCATGTATCAGTAATAGAACTTAACCATTTGTTTGATGCCTCTTGGATATATGAATTGCTTTCACACAAAAAACGCACACTTCGACTGATTAAACATTTAAATATCTTTGAGAAAAGAGAAAAAATACATATATATATTGTACGTACAATGTACATAAAGCAAAGAATGTGACCACTTAATTTGGCCTGTCAACCATTCTTCAGTTATATATCCCAAATTTCTAATTTAGGTTATGTTTTAATTCACCTTCAGAATCCAATGTCAATCAAATCATAATTGGAAATCATATAATTAATCAGGTGATTATATTAAGGAAGGGGCTCTATCAATTTCGTCCCTCATGTTAATTATTTCTTAATTACAGTCCTGTCAAGATGTAGTAGAGAATCGTGAAAGGTAGCGACAAGAAGTTCCCAAGGATTATCCTGCAGAAGTAAATAAGACATTTGATGATCATTATTTGTTTTGAAGAAGAGAAGAATTAATATAACTAAGTAAGTTGAAGAAAGAATATATATATACATACCCTGTGCTCATGATATCAGAATGCAACTTGTATTCTTCTGCATAGACAAAAGAACTGACAGCAAGGGGCAGAGCAGCCTGGACAATGGCGATATGAAGGAGGGTACCATGTAAGCCCAAGGCAAATGATGTTATCGCCATTAGTACGGGACCAACAATAAACCTTATCAGTATAGACAGGATAGCCTTGCAATAACCACACGGAATGAATTGGCTTTGCCGTGCTAAGAATGTACCTGTTAGGAAGAAAAGTTTCAGTTTTCAGCATTTTCCTTTAGGGGATTATATTCATACTAGCAAATTCAATTTATATTTATATACCTGTAGTCATTTATAGTTATACCATATGTTTAACACTGTTAATTAAGAAAAATAACGCACCAGCGGTAAACATGCTTAATCCAACAGCTGTGGTAGAAACAATGGCCAAGGAATCGTCTACGATAGCCGGCAATTTAATGCCCACCCTGCAAATTATATATATCATTAATTAACTTACATCAGTTTCATTATAGATTAGTAGAATAAAATACCTAAACTTTTTTAGCTAATTAATTAAGTTGGCTCAATTTAATAGGTGACAATTAATTAAATGGTTCAATATATATATAGTTAAATTGATGTTCTTAATTATAATTATCATCTGCTAGATGGATATAACAATATACACTTCAAATGTTTCTTAATAGTCTGCTAAATTTTTAAGTTTGAAGCATAGAATTCGAACCATATGCTGTATATAATTATATCTCAAGTAGACAAGTGGGTATAAAGTATAAACAATTCTTATGATTTTGGCATCACTTAGAAAAGTTGACATATCGAATATATGCAAGCCTTAATTTCTGTTTTTGAAAGTTGGAACATTGTTATTTCAGATCTTAGTTTAATCCTTGATGATAGCTGTTTGACGAAAATTCTTTCATGCAATCATGTTGCATTTATTTTAAATTTCAACGAGTATGAAATATTCTTGCAGAAAAGATTCTCTATTTTGGGCCAAAATGATGTAAAGGTTGCACTTAATTAAATTGCCTACTTAATTGGTGGAACTAATTAATACTTAACTTGCTTTTACACATAGAGACTATTAATAATAAGGATATAATCATATAATAATAAACCAATTAATAGTTAATTGTACTTACTTAAAAGCCATGAGGGACCAGACAAGACCGAGAAAGCTCGCATAAGTGTTTGGTATTTTCAAAAGCCTCTTGATTGCCATGCTCACCACCACCTTCACGGCAACAGTAGGCTCTGGCACTGGCGGCTGATCTGCTGGTACAATTTGGACTGGTATACTTTCCTTGACTGGTACAACTGTCTTAGGAATCTCAGTTGTTTCTTTTGTCTCAGCATCGGATGTTTCAGACTCGGAGATCTCTACTTGCGCATCTTCGATTATGGTCACACAAACATCTGGCTGACGTTGCGTCGTCTCTGCCGAACTATCTTTATCTTGCAGTACTACCATTTCAGTTGTAGTACTGTTCTTCACCGTAACATTAATTGCTGGTAGGACTTGGTGACATTTAGCGAGGACAGCTCGCTTGGCAGCCATAAACTCATAGAGAAAAATAACAAGGTTATACCAGATGCAAAATTGGAGCACCACAATCTGCGCCATCAGACTTGCTGAAATGCTTCCGTACATTCCACCAAGAAGCGGCACACCCATGATAATTGTGTTTGGCAAGGATGCAAGGGAAAAGATGGTCACGACCCACTGAAGTGGTGTCGCCGAGGAAGTAGGATGAGACGATTTGTTTTGGCGCTTGTTGGCCCAGTAGGCCCAAGCAAAGAGCACAGCCAGAAGGATGATCTTCTGGAGCGTATCGGCTGCTAGTAGTTTGCCTGACATTGTGTAGGGGTTGTTTGCAGCGACCATGCGGAAGATGAGGAGTGGAAGGGCATATAGCGCTACAAAATGGTTGATTCCTGCACACTGTTCAGGCGTAAATGCGCGTAGGTATTTGACAGAGATGTAGCCGAGTGTCATGGCGGTGTATAGTGGCGCCATGGCCTTGACGACGGCATAAAGATTCGCACCCGTTATCATCTCTTGAACTTGCTGGTAATTTTCTTCTTAATTTTTTTCTGAAGGGAGTGTTGACTGATATATAATGAATTAATTGTGTCTCTCTCTTTTATATCCTTATCAGATATCTCGCTGTGTGTCACTAACTAGTTGTGTATGGTCGATGACTACTACTTTGTGAATAAGAAAGAATGGAAGTATGAATTAGTGTGGAGAAATGTGATGGGGGGGGAGGGGGTATATATGGTTATGCTGCTGCTGCTGCCGCCGCCTTTTTGTTGTGATGCTGGCATGCAATATATTCATATGCAAATTATATTGACACAAACATAATTAAATATATATGAATATATATGATGATATATATGGCGCGCAGTGCGCTGATGCTGTGATGCATGCATATTGCAAAGTGCATGCTCTTGTACAATAGCTAGCTAGGAATATTCCTAATTTCCTGAGTGTTTCCTTTTGATTTAGTTTTTTAGAAAAAAAAAAAAGAAACAAAGAAAAGCACAAGTCGCAAATTCACAATTAAGTGCATGTAAAAGCGAATTTTGTTCAAGTAGCGCGTGGTGACGCAATATTGGAATTGGAATATGATCAATTCATTCAAGGGAATATATATATATGAATCATATATGGATTGGAGACCTATATATGTACGTGATGTCTATGTGCGCTGCTATATCGCCCATGCATAAACCAAACCAAACCCTGTATATATTAATTAATTAACCACAAACACTGTATCTTTATTTTCTCATATGTTTCCTGACAGGAAATATATATAATGAAACAAACTGTATCTATCTTAGTCTAAATCAAACAAAAACACTGTATCTTGGCCTTCTGAAATATTTATATTTAATGGATCGATCTATTTATTACTTTCCGATCCAAGGATATTTCTTCAAAATTGACAGCTACAAGTTTCAAAAAAGTGGAAAGTTTTTGCTCAGTACATAGGATTTTCCTATAGAGCAATTATTGAGATATTAATTAAAATTTGAAGGTCATGATTTGAAATTAGTTAAGCTCATGAGAGCCCATCCTTCAAGCTAGCACTCAATCAATCTTTACTCCACTTATTAACATAAATAATAAATCTGTATATATATACTTCTTTCTTTTGCTTTTCCACCCAAGTGTTGTGTTCAAATGTTTTTATTTATTATTTCCAATCAAACACTCAAATTTTTATGCAATTCCTTTTGTAATATATAAATTTTCATAAAAAAAATCAATTTGGTATTAATTTTTAGTATATATGATTACACTCTCGATTTATGATCAATTTGGCGCTAGCCTTTGTTGCACCTTGAGTAAAATCTCTGCCTCTATTTTACAACTTTTTATAAATGATGTGCTATTTTTCTTTTTATTTTTTCTTCTGCCTAAAGAGTAGAGACAAACAAAGGTGGCCTTCGTAGAATTTTTTTTTATAAGTTCAACTTTTCAACCGGTCTATAATTAATAGATAAAAAAAATGTATAGTCAACAGAGAACAGGTTGGTGTATTGGAAGATGGGTAAAAATGTTGAGTCAAGTCAAGATATAGAAACCGGAACTTTGCTTCTTGGTGGCTTGGCGCACTACATATATACATACATACGAATACGATCAATATTTGTGGGTTTCTATGGATCGTTCGCCGTAATGGATCTGTATATATATATATATATATATATAGCAGATTATTCAGGAGCTCCTTTCCTAATTCATACCCATTTTCATTGCTACATGCACTTTGAACTTTTGAGTCAATTAAGTAATTAATTTTGCAGTGTAATTGACCAACTTGGAAAGGTACTTTTCTTTTTTAATATGGTGCGCGAACAGCTTGCCTGCCACATTCTAGTGCTCAATACGTACATTATTAATTTATACCAAACTATACATATGATCAACATCCAGTTTATTTAATTTCACTAGGGGTTTTGATTTATGCATTAATTGATATTCAAACAATTTATTTCATCAACCGTCCACCAAAGCTTATATATATATGTGATGAATCTTTCATTATTTTGACAAAAGTATGGTTAACAAAACCTAAGAAGATTAATAATAATTAATTGGCATGCTCTTAATTATATAGTTAATAATGATGCACTTTCTCAACATAGTCATTAGTTGTTAACTAGGGTTTACCCCCGCGCTTCGCGGTGGGTGGTGTGTAATAATTTGTAGGTGCATCACAATTTAGCTGTAAAATTTATTTAGCTAGAAGCAGTTGAATTGTATATTGATTAGATGATATATTTTGCACAGTCAAGACTTAATATATAGTTTAAAACTATTTGACAATATGGAAAGTAAATAATTGATAAAACAAATGAGATTTGAGACGAAATAATTGGAAGCATGTAATATATGAACAATAAGTTACAATAAATATGCGAACTAATTGTGCAACATAAACCCTACCAATGGAGAAATGGATAAAACATAAGGGTTAGGCAAAAAAATAAATCCGATTTTTTTTTTTTTACCTTTTTAAGAAATGTAAACCTATGATTTATAGAATATGTCCATAATTTTTTTTTTTACATTTTTCTGATTATTTAAAACATTTTAAGCTTATTAAAAAAATAATCCTATAAAAATATTTTATTCAAGAAAATACTATGATGAAGTTAATTTTCTCACTTCAATTAAAAGAAAATTGAGAACATGATCTTCAATTTATTTTGGGAAAACACTAGAGTAAAAATAGTTGGCCCCAAAACAATATAAGAGCAAATTAAAAATTTTGAGCTTATTTATAAAAATAATACACTTATAAACAATGTTCACCAGGAAGAATCACAATCTTGATGAGAAATTAATGGTAACGAACACAAAACAAACCTCTCCAACGTCTCTCCATTTGAAAAACAAATTGAGGAGGATGAAAGTTATAATGACCGTAAGATGACAAGATTGGACGGATATGAAGCTCAAAAGTCAAAGAGCTCCATCTTTCCCCCTTGTATAGATCGGTGAAAATATATAAATGGCTCCCGCCCCTCACCGAATGTTTTGATGTATTGTCCTATATATCTATACTCCATAAAGAGGGGGTAGATTTCTAAGCACCTCAACTATGCCACATCATCACTATTATTAACCATTAATTTTGTTTTAAATACTTCATCTACTTTGATCTAATGGTTTATATTTTTTTTCTCTCCTCATTAAATAAGATGAATGTGACATGACTAAAACAAATTTTAACCCTTAAAATGGTCCAACATTTATATATGTTCTTATTTATAAATTATTGTATTATTATTATTATTATTATTATTATTATTATTATTATTATTATTATTATTATTATTATTATTATTAGCTTACATAAAAAATTTACAAACTTTTTTTAATTTTTGTTTAATATAAATATTTAAAATTTTATAAATTTTTTAGTTATTAATTTGATATCACTTTTCGAGGCGAAGCCCGAGTTACAGCTCTAGTATATATAATGCAAGATCTACACCTTTGAAATTGTTGTCCAAGCTAGAAATTAAATTAATTAATATGCATCCGCAAAGAATCTCTGTTTGTCTGTTGGTGATTCAATTATATACATATATATAGTTTTGGTAGGCCGGTACGTAGTTGTTACCGGTGATCAGTCTACGTACGTTTGAGCAAACAGTACCTCATATGGGCCGTTGGATCATTTAATTTAACAATATCCTCTACCCCGCGCGCGCATGATCTCGAGATGGAAGCTGCATGCAGAGATCCTGAGATGATCCAACGACCCACATTGACATTGTATGCATGCGGTACATCAGCTCGATCGTGCAGCAGCTAGCACAGAATTAAGTCGGAAGAGGATCAGCTAGCTAGCACTCCTGATCAACTCCTGAATTAGCCCAATGCAATTGCAAGTGCTGCACGTACCATTGACGTCTGTGAGTGATCTGTGAGTCTGTGATTCAAATATAGTTAATTTGAAGATCGATCTGATCAATCTGCAGGTGTGCATGGTACGTGTGAGTACGTGTGGATGTGTGATTCAGATTCACCATTGAACTGATCAACATGCATGATTCAATTAGGGAATTATATATTAATTATATATGCGCGCATTATTATTATCATCCCCTTGCTTGGCCTTAGACATCCTGATATGAGCCCCGATTTAATTTAATTAATTTCTGTATCTTATATATATAATAATTAGTTCGATCGATTAATTTCTGTATCCAATGGATACACTATACAGTACTGTCAGTACTACTGTCTAATTATACTACTCCGATCCAGTTTTAGACTCACACAATTAAGTTAAGTTACTTACTAATTAATACAGCTAGCTAGCCGATCTCAATTCCGACATTTTAGCAATTTGTAATTGTACATACACAAAAAAATCCATCTCTGCCCACATTCATCAGCACTGGTACACTATTGGGACCTTGGTGCATTTGAGCATTTGCCACTTCATACCATAATAATTAAAAAGGGGGGAAAAAAAAAAGTAAAAAAGAAAAGAATCAAGCCAACTCTAAGATTCTTAGTATGAATATTGAATACCTACCTAAGTAAGTGCCGCACCATCGATTTGCAATTGAAATAACATGCAACATGAAATTATATGCATTCCACGTCAGTTAGATCTCAAAACCATCGGCGGAACTCCCAAGGAATACTGCATATATATATATGTATGCCATTTTTTTATTTTTATTTTTTCTTTGACACTTGTGAAAGTACCCAAAAAGTAAATAAAATGAAAAACAAAACACAAGAACGAATGATCCGGCATCGTTGTTTTTCAGCTGTAGACCTGTGGTGACTTACTGTCATCCGTACCTTTTAGACGTTTCCTTAATTTCTTTCCACTGAATCTCAGTGCAGACCCCAAATATATTTTATTTTATCATTAACTAGTACTTTACACTACTTTATATATAGTATATATATATATGCGGCCGCCCAGAAGTGATGCTTCCACTTTTATAACTTTTAATTTCCTAATGTTAATTACCAGATGAACTGTCAAAATTTCATAAACGGAGCTTCATATAACATGCCAGACTAATAAAATTAAAAAGAGAGAGAGAGAGAGTTTATTCAAAGAGAAAACTGTAGATGTTGAAATTACCACACTAAAATGAAAATTTTCTTACACGTAGTTAATATATATATAATTGAGGGCTGGAATCAATTGACAGTTGTTTCAGCTTTCAATTTTAAATTTTACGAGGTAAAATTTAATAATAAGTTACACACACACATATATAGAGAGAGAGATAGAGATATATTATATGGTGCACCGCGGTGCAAACCGCGTTTTTGCACCACCGTTTTCAAAATCTCACAAACCAAACTTCAAATGCCAAATCTAATTGAACCAACACATTCTACATATTGAAGGTAGAATACCAAATTTTATAATTTTTATAATTTTGGATTTTTGAAAGATGAACCAAAAATAATAATAAAATAATGCCATTTGGAATATCAAAAAGTACCATCTTTGAAAAATCTGAAAAAATGGTTAAATTGTTTCTAAAAATTGTAAAATTTGGTACTTATAATCTTAATATGTAGATTGTGTTGGGCAAATCGGTTAGTCATTTGAGTTTTGGAAATAGTGATTTGATGGCGGTGCAAATTAATAAGCGGTTTGCACCGCCGTGCACCATATCATATCTATATGTATATATGAGTCTAGCTACGGTGAGTCATGACTCACGGGCTGCTCCATGAATCACGATCCAAAAACATATCAAATCACCTCCAAATTTCGATTTATATTGCTCAATAAATTCTTCATATCAAAATCTTATAGCACGCAAAAAATTTCCATTTTTGGAGATTTTTAAATATTTGTTTGAGATTTTTTAAAAGTGACTATACAATATTAATAAAATAATTAATTTTTATGTATCATTTTAATAAAATGTTTGAGAAAACTCTAAAAATGAAATAATCTTGTCAAGTTGTCAAGCTTACGTACTGAATGTCTAAATGCATTGTGTATTGACTATTGAATAAGAAATAAATATCTTATCAACTTTTCGATTGGATCAAGCTAGTTGCATCAAGCTATATATTTTGTTTTTCGTTTTTTTAGATTTAGTTTGAGAATCTATATATATAGTCATTAATTTACACACTACTTAAGTTATTAATATTTTAATTAGTTGATATTTAATTAAGCTGCATATGTAAATAAGACTATATGAGGAGGGATCCACTAACTATATTCACAATCTTAACAATGAGACTTTTGAAAATTTTGTAAAAGTTTATAAGAAATAAAAAAAAAAGTTTATGGAGGTATTACTTAACTTATATGAATTGATGGTATTTAAAATTTTGAGTTAGACTATTATACTAACGTTAGCATTTCGGACCGAAATGCTAACGCCTCAAATTTAATACTATCGTGTCTGAAATCACTATTTATGGTGCTCAATAAATTCTTTATATGAAAATATTAGGGAACACAAAATTTTTTTATTTTTAAAGTTTTCTAAGTATTTTTCTTTTGAATTTTTAGAAAAATGGTCATAAATATTAATAAATATTGATGTTTGTATATGCTATTTTCAAAAATGCAAAACAAATACTTAGAAAACTCTAAAAATGAAAAATTTTTGTATTCCCTAATATTTTCATGTAAAGAATTTATTGAGCACCATAAATGATGATTTTGGATACGATAACATAAAATTTGAGGAGTTAATGCTAACGTTAGTATAATAGTCTAGATCTAAAATTTTAATTAATTTGAACATACTTTCATAGCTTATGAAAAATTTATGCACTTTTTAATGGTTGTAATTTAACGAGTCTTTGAAAAGCTACCAAATGTCGCTTAAATTGAATATAATTGGAAACATAATCAATCTATAAGTTAAACAATACTTCCATAATTTTTTTCTATTTTTAAGAAATTTAATAATTTGTTTTCAATTTTTTTAATCGTCTCATTATCAAGTATGCATTGTCAATGGATCCCTCCTCTATAAATAAATATATGCAACTTAATCTCAATTCATTTGTAATAAATCATAATACTGTGTCAATAAATAGCGTCAAAAATTTGTAAACTTAATATAATAAAAACGTTAGAGATGGCAAAACTCAACCCAATATTTTAGAGAAGTCAAACTGATCCGAAATCCAACTCGGCATGTGATTCGACTCTCATCTTTGTTCAAATTGACCTGAACTATCTTATTCCACTTCTAAATGTCAAACAGTAGAATATGACTAAAATCTGACAAATCTACCCAACCTATCCAGACCCTAACGCGATCTGGTCCAATCCAAATTTTGAAGGAAATCGAACTGGTACGAACTGGACCCTAATTGACTCCATGATCTAAGAAAAAAGACAAACCTCTAAATTGATCCAATTTGAACACAACCTGTGACCCAACACTCTTCCTCGATCAAAACCGACCCGATCCATCCAAATCCAAACCGAGCCGTACGTCCAACCAATTCGCGACCTCTAAAATCATCCTCCTATAATTAATTTAAATCTATTAAGTTTGATTAATAATATATATATATATATATATATTCATTGATCCGTTTGGAGCAGGACAAAAACGTACACCGAGTAATTGCAAAACTTTTCAACATTTTTATTATCAGTTTTAACGTACGGCATTGACCATTAAAAAAAGTCATGAATTTGTGACAACTGACAAATCGAACGCCGAAAAAGTTCAAAATTGACCATTACAAATTTGCAATTAGGTTCCTGATGAGTCCGGCCGTCAAAATACATGCATGCTCGGAAATTTTGTAGTCGTTCTCTGGGGACTGAAATGGCCGGCCAGGGAACATTTTCGGAAACAAGTACGTAATTTGACTTGAGATACCACCGTTAGTTTAGTTCGATCGCTTCCAAAATCCAAATTGTGTAGCTAGTAATAGTTCCTCATGTGGTGATTTCACCTATGGAAATCGAGTTGCCTGCTCGCTCTCTAGCTACAGGATTTTTTTTTTTCTTCTGTTTTGATGGAAATATGAAGGTATAGCCCTTAAATTATATTTATATTAATTGAAGCTTGGAATAGTACATATATAAATGGTAAAATTAAATGAATCCTGAAAGATAAGTTTAATTAATTAATTAATTAATTTCTGCCTGAGTATTATAAACAAAATTAAGTCAACATATATATATATGCAAACGTTACGATATTCGTAGACATCCGACAGCTTTATCTAACAAAGCATACAGCAAAGTCAAGACATATCGTATTTATATTCTACTATATATTATATTATATTGGTTTAAACTTTCAATATATCCTTGTGCTAATTAACAAACATATCTAGGACTATTATTATGATATATACGTAAGCAACAGTCGGCACTTAATTAACCACTTGAGAAAAAAATTAATGAAGAAAATTTTTAAGAAAAAAAAAAACTTATACAAAAATTGTATTTGGTTAAATTACCCGGCCGTAACTATTTGTTAGGTTCAGATTAATTAATTAGTTCCAGAATTAATATTGCCTTGGGATTAAATTAGACAATAAACTAGTCTTCTATATATATATCAAATATTTGAGTTGATTAATTTATGATTCTCGCGAATTAATTACAATTTGTTGGGCTATCATATATACTCTCATCAGGTTTTGAGTTCGATTATTTCATATTCCTTGATTTGTAAATTAATTAATTAATTAAGCTAGCACTGTATTGTTTGAACTAACTGATTACGTATGTACGTACGCATATATATGTACGCTAGCTCCGCGTTCGATCAAATGGTATCATAATAATATATATAGGATATTATTGCATGCATATGAATGACAACTTGACAAGGGCGGAAAATTGTAAAGTCTCATATTCGTAACATTTTCTAGTCATAGCTCTTGTCTGTGCATGTGCAGATGTGCTTGAGTTTGACTGCAAATAACCATATATATATGCGTCTATATTTTCCTGAAAAATAAACATGCGTCTTTGAGATTTTTTTTTCAACGCAGCCGGTCAGGCATATATCACAATTAGATTGCACATGGTTTTATATATAAATATATATCATGTGTAGTAATTGTGCATATACGTACAATAATTAGTTTCCTATGTAATTTTGAACGAAAAAAAATGTTTTATTTTAGAAGAGGGATTCATTGACAATACTTATCTTGACAATTTTGATAATTGTGATTTTCAAAAATTTAAATAAAATCATATAAATTCATAAAAATGAAAAAAATTTAATGAATGCATTATCTAACTTATAGGTTGATAGTTTTTCAAATTTCAATAAATTTCGACATCGTTTGATAGCTTATCAAAATTTTATAGTTTTTTTAACGGTTGTAATTTAACGGATATTTGAAGAGCTATCAAACATCACTTAAATTAAATATAATAAAAAACATAATCAATCTATAACTTAAACAATAGTTCCATACACTTTTTTCTATTTTTAAGAACTTTTAACGATTTTTTTCAAATTTTTTAAAATTGTCATTGTCAAAATTGTCAAGATATGCATTGTCAATGGATCCCTCCTCATCTAAGGGTAGCATTGCAAATAGGACGATGATACCATGCCACCACTTTGCCCCCACAACCTATGATGAGGTAGCATATAGGTGAGAAGGGTCATTTTTGTAAAATTTTGTGGGGCGGAGGTACATTTTTGTAAAATTGTGAGGGCCATTTTTGTAAAAAAATTTTATGGTAGGGTAATTTTGTAAATTTCCTTAGAAATAAAGGATATTTCTGTAAAATTTTCTGAAAAGAGAGATATTTTTGTAAATTTTTCTCATGTGTATTAGGGTGTTCTGGGGGCATTGTGTGTGGTGAGTTATATTTATCCTTGCAGATATGAAAACGTTTTGGCACAGAACATGCATGTACAAATGTTTTGTAACAGTTATCACTGATAACAGTCATTAAAGAGATGTTACCAAAAACCCTTTTTTGTAGTGGTAATCCAGTGCTAATGTAATGTCCTCCGTAAGGATCGATTGCTAAAGTTGCAATAAAAAGGAAAATTATAAGAATATACGGTAGTGATACCGTCATCAATTAATACGTGCATCAATGATTTGTTATGGTTTGGCAGTTATTTTGCACCAAAGTTGATTATTATGTACTGAAAATTAGTTCTTATATATATATGTAGAATCAATTTGCTGAATTAAATCTCTCTTAATTACAAAGTTATGGTTCTATACTTGGTTTAGCGAATTTCAACCGGTTTATAACCTTTCAATTCGGTTCACTCTAGCATCTCAATTTTTCTCTTTTTCACTATCATACTTGTTATGCATAGCTTATTTCGCAAACTAGTGCATTTATTATGTAGCATATTTAATATGCAGTATATTGGTTGCATGATGCATTTTATTAAATGTCTTAATGTCTTTTTATGTATGTGGCTGCTGGGGGTGGGCATTGTGGGCAATTTGGTCATTTAAAAATTTAGTGGCAAAAATGTAATGTTTTTAAGTTTGTAGTGGCAAATTTGTAATTTCCAAGTTTGGAGTGGCAAAGTTACAAATAGGGGGTTTTGAAGAAGCAAATATGCAAATTCCTTTTTTTATTATGCACACTGATTCATTTAGTATGTAGTGTGTTGAGTGTGGAATGCATGTTAACAAATATTTTATTATATACAAACAAAATTGCTTATATATTATGCATGCATATTTATTTATTATGCAATGTGTTGGACGTGAAATGCTTGTTATTTAATGTTTTTTTTTTATGAAGGCAACCTGTTTATTACAGAAGTTGTTCAATGTTTTTTTATTATATATTCAGCAACATTCATAATCTATGTTACCCAGATACGTCCCCCAGCCTGCCATAGGCGTATCGGGTGCGTGTCCGACACGGTGCGCGTCCGATACGGTATGGTGCGTACCCGATACGCCACGTGGTAATATCGGATTAATTTATTCAGTCAAATTTGCGGATTCGGTCTCCGATACGTCATGATATGGCTACGATACGGAAGGTGGTACACTGGGACACGGCTTGGATGCATTTTCAGTATTTCTGATGCCCCAAAGTGTAGGCGACACGCGCTACTGCATGGTTTTGAGCCACAGTGGATCCCTCAGAGTCGCTGAAAAGCCTTCACAATTAAGGTGCTGTGGGTGGGGATCGAACCTGGGTATGAAGTCTTCATATCTCCAAGCGCTACCACTGGGCCAAACATTAACTTGTGATATATTATGTTTTCTATTTTATATAATCATTCCAAATGCACCTTTTACTTTTTTTTTTCTTTTACACTTAGTTATGTTTAATATATTATTATATAATATATTTTATATATAGATTTATTATATATTGCTGCACCCGTATCGGAGTTTTTTTGCAAATTTTCGTATTGCCGCACCCGCACCGTATCGGATACGATACCCGCACCCGCACCTAGGTAACATAGTTCATAATACACAATTTTTGCAACATGATAAACAAATTTGCATAGATAGTTTGAGAGTGTAGAACATGTTTGACTGGTCAAAACCATCTGTATCAACCACCACAAGAGTAACTAACGTATCATTATCGTTGTATTAGTTCCCTAATAGAAATCAGTCAAATCACTTGTGAATTTGAAGGTAGGCGGCTAAAATCTCATCTTTATGTTTTTTTTTTTTTTTTTTTACTATTTATTAGACCAAAGCTTATAAAAGTATTATAGCCAGAAATTTATTTCTATGAATATATTTATTTGTAATTTAAGTTGTGATAAATAAGGAATTAATTCTTAGAGCCCTTGTTTTAAGAAATTAAGTAGAAAGCAAAAGGGGTAGAATCTGGGACTGGGAGGTCAACTTGTCAAAATTGGAAGTTGGGTCAACTTGTCAAAAACCGAATAAATCTGGAAGGTCTCGAATTATTTCCGCTTGCAGTAAAAGATAAACGATGTCTGTCTGTCTGTCTAATTTTCAGGCCTAAAACATGAAATCTGCTTGAGCAATGTGACCCAAATGGTAGCACGGCTATTTCAATATTGGGCTTTTTGTGTCCCTGAAAGTTGGTACAGAATTGACTATTGAGATTTGAGAATACAGTCAATCATACACTAATAATATATATATATAAAGAAGAAAAGGGTGGTGATTTTACTGGTTTATGATATTATGAAACTGTTCCTCAGGGGAAAAAAGAAAAGGATGTTTCTCTTAAACTGCAGATGCTCTGTTGTGTTTGTGTTGGAGTAGTGCCAATTGATACTTGATAGTTGATAGCCAAGTATTGGCAACAGATTATTGTGTCTAGATTTGAACAAAAGAACTACAAACTCGATCTGCAAGTACAAGTTACACACAAGTGCTACCGGTAATTAAGTACCATGGGTACGTAGAGTCATTTCATTCCTGTTGATGCAAACTTTTAGCAATCAGTCTTTTTAAACCAGAGCACACCATAATACAATAATAATGGTCCACTTAAAGTTAAGATGCACACTAGCAATTATTCCTAGAAAAAAAGAATTTGCTTATACAAATTATTCCTGTGGCTTCTAATGGTTTTTTTCAATTAACAAGTACTCTAAATAGATTGAACGGAATTGCTAGAAGAAGATTCAGTTTAATTTAAAAAAGAAAAAAAAAAAACCCAAGAACAATGACATCAAAATCTGACCAACCAAAGAAAATTAAACTTGATTATCACTTTTCTTGGCACCATCTAGCAAAGCACCAGACTCTTCATCGTGTTGTTGCACCTTCTTCTGCGTCTCCTTCGATTTCAGCGCTTGTAACTTGACATGGTTGTAATACGCAACTCCGAGAAATGCAATTCCATATCCGAACAAGTTCAATGGTGTAATGAGATCCCTTATAACTGACCAAGAAAAGGCAATGAGCAACCAATCCTTCACAACCCCTGCAACGTTCATAGTCAATGCCGATGTCTTTCCAACTAGCAAAAACACGGCAAGATTTAATGCAAATGCACAGATTGAGTTTGTTCCGAATATCACCAGATCAGGCTGGAAGCTTGCCGCTGATCGAAGCCTTGGTAACTCAACAAACCCCCACGGTACCAGAAGAAAGGCCAGACAGCAAGGTGCTACATAGTAGAGGGATGTTATGGGGTTAAGAGAGATCCCCTTAGATGTTAAGAGGATTTGGATTAGCACTAACCGAGTTGCCTCGAAGACAACTGCTGCCAACTGAAGACTGACACCCGTGACATTAAATCTTGCCTCACCATAAGCCGCAACTGCGACACCAAAGGAGATTGAAAGCATGTTCATCATGGTTGAGGACCTAAACGTCTCTTTCTTGAACATAATCCCGATTGAGTATACAGCAACAGGCATTAAAGCTTTGAGCATTTGAATAAATGAGACAGACAGGTACATGTATGCGGAATTGGAGAACCAGAGGGAGAGGGAATACAAAGCGCCTATGGGGAGCACGGAGGAGACGTACATATCACCGGTCATAGCAGAAGGAAGCTCAATTAAACGCAATATGTGAACTGCTATGAAGGCAAGGGTGGAACAGAAAGCCATGTGGATCAAGGTCAAGGATATGGGGAAGGGCCAATTGTACATTTTGGGGTCGAGAATGTATTTGTTGTAGACGATGACGGAGAAGGAGAGGAAGATCCATATTGCAACATAGAAATAGGAGAGGAGTATTTTGCGAATGACGCTGTCACTAACGGCGGCATTGCTTTCTTTCATCATTGTAACACCTTTGTCAAGGGTTTAGGATATTAAGCGAAGCACAAGCACAAGCACAAGCACAATTTGTATGTGTAATGAAGCAAGTGAAGGTGGATTAAAAGATGAGAAACGATGAGGAACAAGTGATGAGTTGGGTACTATGTAAATTTGGTCATGAATTCGAGTGGTTGATGGTGTTTTAGCTCCTCTTTTTTTTTTTGTGAGTGGAACATTGTTGTATGTATAATTATAGTGAGAATTAAGAAGGTGATCCTAAAATTAGTGTCTGAAATTACTGTACTACTGACTGATCTTGATTTAGTGTTGACAAATGACAACGGAGATATCCATTACATTCCAATATTTGTGAGAACTCTATATTTGTGTCGTATATATTTTCTCCCTTTGTGGAGATTTCACAATTTCAAAATGCTTGGGATGAATAATAAAATTTAGGCCCACTACTATGTTCTGAAGATTGAGGAACAAACAAATCAGAATTTCAGATAGATAGGGATGTATATTTGAGCCCACTAGTCTTTTCATGCAGTTTTACTAGTAGGCTCACATTTCCACTTCAGCTTCTTATAATTTATATGGGCCTAGCTAATTAACAGCTTCTTATATTCTAAGTCTAAGCTAATACGCTTGTTAACCCCGTACCTTTTGTTCTGGTACGAAGTCACAAACTCATCCAATTTAATTATAAATTTAAATCGAGCAAAAAATGTCAATTAAGTTTGAACTTGATGTGCGACATAAGAAAAAACAAAATTCATACTATAAACTTCAAACTTGAAATAGACATTTTTATTGGTTGTTTGTTTGTCAATTCGTGCTCCTTGAGCTGATTGACCTGTTTTGAGTATTATAATTAAGTTGACAAAGTCACTGGGGTCTAGTATATTTATGCCTTTACTACTAGGTCTAGGTAGTTGAACGAAATAATAAGTCTGAGTTATGTATTTATTGGTTGAAGCTAGCAGTATACCACATGGATAGAAATTAAGAATGCTAATTGCGGTACCTGCAAAGTGCAAATAAATATGCCATGAGGTGAGGTCCATATATATGGACGTACAGCAAGTATTGAATGCCAAGTACAAATGTACAACCAAAATAATTTCTCAATCAATGAACTTCAGTCTTTAATATAAGATGGATCATGGATGGGAATGAAGAAGGTACCCCGTACCCCCCCATCCAAAGAAAATAACGCCTTAACGAATATAATGGCAAAAATTGACTACCAATAGGGCAATAGGCTACCAACACTCTCTTTACTATTAAATAATTGCTCATTTCAATTTATTTATTTATTGAAATCCAAAAGGAGTTTTTTCTTAAAATCCAAGTATTGTGCTTAATTTCATTGACAAGCACTATCAAGTAAATGCTGAAACCCACCTAAAAAAGTGTTATCTTAATATCAAAGTATATATATTAAGCTTAATTTCATTAAAAAAAAAAACATTTGTCACATCATATTAAAGACATTTTAAACTATATATAGGACTGAAAAGAACATGCACTAAGACATCTGATTATAAATGATGTCCATCCAAGGTTGCAACCACCATCTGAATAGAAACTTATACAGGTACCTAACTGATGGTATGTATGTGTGCAGACGTAGAAACTAACATTGATTTCGATAAGTTTGTCATACAATATATCAGACAGCCATCAAACTAATATAACATATTCAGTACAGGATGATAGGTGCTAAAACGAAAATCTAATCTAAGAATGTAAGGGGGGCAGAAGTATCTTGATTCTTTTCTTTTTTACATATTACAGCAAGGCAAATTGAAGTGAAAATATAATTTACCACCCCAAGTTACTTTAAGTAGAATCCAAGCAACATCTAATCCACAGATAATGGTCATATCGAGATGAATCGTGAACTTAATTTCATCTTTTATATTGAATCAATGCAATGGAGACAGAAAAATAAATAATGTAATCGACATATATGATATATCAGCTGTGCTTCATTTGCAAATAGAAACAGACTTCCTGTAAAAATCCTGGACAAATTAATGTTTTGAACCAATTTAGTCAAAACTTAGTTAGATTTCCTAACCAGATATGTATCCGGATATAAGATGATCATTCTTATAGGGGCGGCTGGTATCATATATAGCTACATTTAAACCTAATACAGTAGTAATCCCTACAAGTTCAGAAGAGTGAAGTCTGAAAAGTACAATATTTATCATTGTCCTTCTTTCACTAGTTTTAGTATTAATGCTCTAAAATAAAATTTGATTACTATATTTTAAGTTACCTTCACTATAATATTTCTGTCTTCAAACATCAATGTGTGTGTGTGTGTGTGTGTTTTCTTTACATTATAAGAACCAAACTAATTAAGAATTGTACAATTTGGCATGATACTCCTGCTTGATTATACCTTTATATTATTCTTACAAACAGAGAAGCTTGCTAAGGTGCTTCCAGTATTAATTATTTTAAGCATTCTACATTCTATTGCTTGGTATACTCCATTTTGACTCGATACTATCTTTCTCATTGTAATTTATTGGTACAACTGATGATGATAAAAATAATTGGATTCAATTGATTGAGGAAAAGAAAAGGACTCTACTGTTTTGAGAGGCAGGGGTAAAACTGTCCACTAAACACATCCAATTTAAGTGCACTATTAGGTCATAACAGAAATTGTAGCAACATGAAAGCTTGTTTTTTTTGTTGAAGAAATGGTTCACTGTAATGTTTTTAGTGAACTATCCAAGCATGTTGGCAAGTAGGTTTAATTCCACTGAATCTGTTGCCAATTCTTCAGCATCAAGCCCCAATTTCCATTTCAAATTCCCATACTGGTGCGGTACTGATAGGTCTTAGTTGACAGACCCTGAGCTAATTTAAGGTGGTTTTACAGCATTTTTTCTGACCACTTTTGTTTAATTCTTGCAGTAGGAATGGTCTAACAATCCAACGAAGACTCCAAGGGTATATACAATATTAAGCCTATTTGTTATATGAGATGTAGAGAGTGACATCTGAAATCATAGAGATCGATCATGCAGGCATCAGAGCTAGGTTTTGATTGTCAACTAACCCCCACTTTATTGAGGGCCCGAGGATTGAGATATTGGAGCATAAGATTGTTTGTCCGTCAATTTTCTTCTGACTGCTATCTCTTGAGTGGTCACAGCATGGAACCAGTTTGCTGTGCAGCAGAACCTTCAAACTTATTCTTTCTGGTATCTGCAGTTGGTTAGAAGACTCATGCAAATAAAAAATTTTAAAGATAATTTTATATTTATCATGGACTACGTCTGGATGCATATATAGCTACAACTTGATACATAGATCCTTTAACTGGTACCAGGGTACATACCACCATTAAAATAATTTACTGCATTGTGGTAAAATGATGTCATTGAGATGCAGATAATAGATTCAGTAGCTACTCGTTACAAAAATCTCAGTAGTCAGTACATGGGATTGATTACGATTGGTAATGGGTGTGACAATTTCTGAGTAACGAAAGCAATGAGATGTAATTGAATTCTGCTCAGCTCCACAGTAATTGGTAGTAAAATGACATAACAAACTTCGGTAAGAAACATATATTTTGAAGCAGGAAGTATTCCATGTGATAGCAGTAATGCGACACCTGCACTTGACTGGTACCCAATAAGGTCTCTATATGGGCGAGGCCCGAGGGGGTACATGCTTAGTAAAGTCCATTATATTATCATCAATTAACTTCATCAGGCTACATCACATGGAATTGATTGAAGGTGTAAGTGTACCCCATATGGAGAAAAAGAAGTTTTAAAAAATTTTGTAATGTACCAAAAACGGACTACCCGGCTTCTTTTCTAACAGTTAAAGAGTTCCTTCATCGCTTTAAGTATGCGTTTGAGGAAATAATCGACCAGCTTTGAGCAAACAAATATGATCAATGCAACATCCTCCTTTCTGATCCTTCAGTGTCAATACAAATATGAAGAAGCCACATCAAATCATTGATTAATCAAATTGCACACATGACTTGGCTCTGGCCTGAGAGCAACGTTCAAAAATGACTTTAAAAATGAAAACAATTTCTTTAATGACGCACCAACCGTCAAATGTTATGCTACCAACTAAATTGACTTTTTGGAGTACCTAATTGATAGGGAATGCACAACCTCCAAACTCAACATCAATGACTAAATCCAAACTCAATAACACCAATGAAAAACATATAAGCTGGCTGGCGTAAATGACTATGAACTCATTGTACATTAGAAACAGTCATCATCCAAACAAGAAATTTTGGTATTCTGACAGGTGCTAGAACAAATAAATCCAAGGAACAGGAAAAAAAAAAAAAAACAAGGGGGCAGGAATTGCAGTAATACTGTATTCATTATATAGCAACACGGGATGAAAAATTGGAAACAAAATAATACTCATTAGGGTGCGGGTGCTTAAAAGTAGTCTACAAGTAACAAAGAATCCTAAAATTATAACCATATAGCAACAGATCTTCAACAACTTCCGGCCCTAATCGAACCGATGTGTGGAAGATGGAAAATGCCCATATCACTATCTTTCAAATACGCAAACTGCAACATATTCCCTGTTAAACAAAAACCAGAAATCACAATTAAAGATGTGCAAAATAAAATACATAAAACATGCAAGGATTATTGCATTGCTTCTTCCTAATATATATAAGATCATTGTTCAAAATGGCAAATTCCTCATCATTTTACAAATCTTCAAGTGTATTTTATGCTTAATTTACTGATACAGTGATACATCTCAACTTGACTTGGTCAATTACATTGTATTTTACCATATCAACAGAGATGAAGTTTAGTGGAAAGTGTTGCTTTGAACTAGCTTTACAGCTCAAATTTTCTATAATTTTCGAATTAACCAATCAGCATTTTACTTGAATCTACTACATGACAAACTATTAACAGGAAAGAACAATATACATTGAAGAGATCATAGTTCATGGTTCATTACATATTATCCCAATTGAACTATGAAGCAGATCTTAGCGGAACATATGGATATAATACAGAATTTCACATGCAATTAGTATTTCATCTGAATTTTGACTAAGGCCTCAATCTAGATTAGATCAATTTAAGTTGATTTCAACTTGGTACCATCGATCCCTGGTCCATGCAATAAACAACCCAAAGGAAAGGTGCATGCAACAAAAAAATAGATCTCCTGATCCATTTTACTAGATTGGCAGATCAGCCATGGAATACATTAAATTTTCAAATTGCAACATAGTTTAGGCAGTGAAATTCCCATCAGATTGAAGAAAATAAATTAACTTTGACTAACAGATCCATGGCCTCTCCTATCCAGATCACTGGATCACATTCCCAAGCAAGCCCCCAATTTAATCAGATTCCTCAATTGAATGATTAGATCACAATCACGTAATAGAAAGTAAAAAAGAAAAAGAAAACAAAAACGAACCAATGGGAATGATAGATCAAGCCTGGGAGTCAGACTTCCTATCGCCGTCCCTCTCTTGCAAGAGGGATCCGGCCTCCTCATCTGCCTGCTGTGCCTTCTTCTGAGCCTCCTTCGCCTTGAGGGCTTGCAGCTTCACATGGTTGTAATAGGCCACTCCCAGGAACGCAATGCCGTAACCAAACAGGTTGACCGGCGTCACGGTATCCCTAATTACAGACCATGAGAAGGCAATCAGGAGCCAGTCCTTCACCACACCAGCCACATTCATGGTGAGTGCCGATGTCTTCCCCACCAGCAGAAACACGGCCAAATTCAGTGCAAATGCACAGAGAGAGTTAGTGCCGAAGATCAGCACATCGGGCTTAAAGCTGGCCGCCTCGCGGAGCCTGGGCAGCTCAACAAAGGACCACGGCACAAGCAGGAATGCGAAGCAGCAGGGGGCCACGTAGTAGAGAGAAGTGATTGGGTTAAGGGAAATGCCTTTGGAGGTAAGAAGGATCTGAATGAGCACAAGGCGGGTGGCCTCAAAGGCGACGGCGGCGAGCTGGAGGGTGACGCCCCAGCCGTCGAATCGGGCCTCTCCGTAGGCGGCAATGGCAACACCAAAGGAGATGGAGAGCATGTTGAGCATGGAGGCGGTCTTGAAGGACTCCTTCTTGAAGAGGATGCCAATGGAGTAGACGGCAACAGGCATGAGGGCCTTGAGCATCTGGATGAAGGAGACGGAGAGGTAGATGTAGGCGGAGTTGGAGAACCAGAGGGAGAGGGAGTAGAGGGCGCCGATGGGGAGGACGGAGGAGGTGTAGAGGTCGCGGGACATGGCGGGGGAGGAGGGGGGCTCGACGAGGCGGAAGACGCGGATGATGAGGAAGGCGATGGTGGAGCAGAAGCCCATGTGGATCATGGTGAGGGAGATGGGGAAGGGCCAGTTGTACATCTTGGGGTCGAGGATGTACTTGTTATAGACGATCACCGAGAAGGAGAGGAAGATCCAGATGGCGACGTAGGTGTAGGAGAGCAGGATCTTGCGCAGAACGCCGTCGGACATGGCGCCGCCGTTCTCGCGCCCCATTGCCGGTGAGTAGGAGGTCTTAGATCTGGGCGAGCGAAGGGCGGATCTGAGTCTGAGAGAGGAAGAGAGCAAGGGAGGAAAGAAGACTTGTGTTGGGGTTTGGGTTTGGAGAGGGAGGCGAAGAGAGGAGCGGAGGAGCCTGCCTTTTTGTGTTCGATTTGGGGAGGAGACTTTTACGTTTTACCCCACCTCAGTAAACAAACAAAATGGAGAGGCATGGATTGGTACAGATGTAATAAGAGGAATGGAGATGATCGAGACACACTGCGGGGAGCGATGTTTGTCATGCGAAATTTGCTGCTTAATGAACCAAGATCAGCATTTAATGGAACCAATAACAATAATTGGTACCCGTCGCCGTCGCCGTCGGTGATCCCCGGGCAAAATCAAGTACACATGAACATTTCCTCAAAAAAAAAAAAGTACACATGAACAATTACAAAAAGTTAATCCGAGGGAAGAATACTGGTTCACTTAGTACGGCAATGCACCGGTTCTAATGCTACTGAGTCAGTACAGTAGAGGAGGAGTTGTGTGTTTTGATAGTTGATACTTGATACTTGATACCGACCGACAGACCAGAAGGGGTCCTGTCCAGTCTTTGAGTCCGTTTTCGTGAGATCGGACTGCATCTGCATGCCGCACGGCAGTGCGAGTGCGAGTGCGAGTGCGAGGATAGTGGGCCGGCTGACTGTAGAGGCGAGGCTAGGTGACGCGTGTTCTCTCCTTTCTTTGATTTCTTCTTTCGTTTGAATGCTTCAAAAGTTGAAACCTTCCTCTAGGTCTCGTGTCGTGTGTGTCATTTATCAATGGAATGGAAAAATGTGAAAACAGACTGATAAATAAAATGGACAAAGATGTAGACAACACAGCCGGACATCAAACATTACATGATCACATACATTTTCACGGGATTTTATTTTATTATCATATATCATCGTCTTGTTTATTGTTTTGGTTTACGGTTTTACCAAGTCGCCTCAACTGAACCGGTCTCGCCTTGCTCGTCAAATAAGTCATCAGATTTTATCACTTTTTAATTTCTTCTGCTACTACGCTTGGTCATACCACGACTGTGCTACATGCCTACATCGATTGCTATATCTCAACTGTTCTCACTTGCTCGGATATTTTGCAATTTCCTCTTTTTATGTTGATGAACGGTTCAGATTTTCCATTTTTAGTACGGTTAGCGAACTTCTCATATTTTGTCATTTTCATTTTTATATAATTTTTGATAACTTTACAAATATCTTATCAAATTAATAATATCAACAAATTTAACGAAAATTTAGTCTGTAATTATTTTTGTTTTGTTTCTTTATAAATTGGTCGTAAATAATCTTATCATCATACAATAGTAAAATATTTTAATATTTCATATCTGGTATCTCTAAATATGAATTGATTAAACTTCTTCATGTTATCTGAGTACATAAAACTTACATTGAAGTTTATTTTTTCAAAACTATTATGTTATCTACATAGATCGAGTAGAGATGTATTTTACTTTTTACAAATTATATTGTCGAAATTATCAAGCGAATTCAGTATCAAACCTGCACATGGATGGTACTTTTTAAACGATCGAATATATTTGAAATGCAATTATTTGATTTTTGAAAAAGAAAAAAGAAGTATTTAAATGTATATTTTGTTCATGGGACCATCTTCCGTAAAACTCGTCAAACAAACATTTTTGTTTTGGTCTTGACATGTCGTACTTGAGTAGAATGACGTTGACAGCGCATATAACACGACAGCATCAGTGAGAGTAATTCACGAATTGGAATGTGCAACCAGCCAGCACTTCTGCAAGATGCTTGACACTGCTTTAATTAAGGAGGAACAATACATTTCATCGTAGTTATATGAATTCTTTGAATTATAACGTTTGTGATTATTAATTATCATTATGTGCAGTGGCGAAACTAGGAATGATTTGAAGGAGTGCCGAGAAGTTCGATATCTTTGTCCCGAGTCTGGCTATGGTGCTTCTGTAAGTATTTCGGACCAAAACGCTCATGGTCCAATTTCGAAAATCCGTCGTCCGAAATTTTGATCCAAATAGTTCATAATAATCTTCACATAATTAAATTGGAATCAACCAATTTTTATCATTTTAGGAATTTTATTACTATTTTTAATGATTTTTTGAAATATGGCTCTTAAAATAGTTAAAAATAAATCAATTTTATATGACAATCTTTAAAAAATCATTAAAGATAGCTAAAAGTTTCTAAAAATGAAAAATTTTGGGATTCTATAAGTTAATTATGTCAAAATTATTATGAGATATTTGGATCAAAATTTCGGACGACGGATTTTCAAAATTGGACCGTAAACATTTTGGTCGTCCAAAATTCTTACAGAAGCACCGTAACCGGACTTCCCTTGTCCCTATATAATTTTTTAGAGTATCAAATTTAGTTCAATTATGTATAAAGATCAAATGACATAGAAAATTTTGTATAATTATCATGGTATCATAATTTTCAAAATTTACACATTCAACTAATAGATTAAGAAGCATTTTCAAAAAAAAAAAATTATAACATTCAAAGCTAATGATATATGTATATAACAAAATAAGTAACCAAGACATATTGTATTGGGCTGTTGGTTCTTGGCTGGAATTAAACCTATTGTGCATGGGGTTGAAAATTTTTTATGGATCAAGGTACGTAGTGGCAGTGTGGCACTGCCTTTGGTTCCACCCTTGATTATGTGAGTATTTTTGGTTAAAAGGTAAATACTATAAAGAATATCAGTTTTCTAATATAGACAAACTGATTCGTCAGCCTCATAATTTTGTACTATATTAGTCCTTGAGTTAAAAGAATATTGACGTGTGAATCCATTAATCATAAGCAGCAATGAACATATGTATATCATATTAGGGGAGGGGAGGGATAGGTTGACAATCCTTATTTTGATAATATTGATAATTGCATATTTCAAAAATTTGTAAAAATTTATAAAAAAAATCTTAAAAATTGAAAAAGCTTATGGAAGTATTTCTTAACTTATAGATTGATTATATTTCTAATTATATTCAATTTAAGAGACATTTGATAGTTCATCAAAGATCTGTTAAATTACAACCCTTAAAAAGTATACAAAATTTTGATAAGCCATCAAACGATATTCAAATTGATTGAAATTTGAAACACTATCAATCTACAAGTTAAGTAATACATCCATAATACTTCATTCATTTTTAAGATTTTTGTATGAATTTTTATAAACTTTTGAAATATTCAATTATCAATAATGTCAAAATAAGGATTGTCAACCCATCCCTACCCATCATATTATTGTGCAAATTTGCCAATTTTGTATTAGCTTTCTCGTTGTATTTGTTGTTGTTGACCTAGTTTATATCTTATATATATTTCAATTTACACTCAAATCAAATATGTTATAATTTATTGAAAAAAATTAAAAGAACTGCTATAGTAAAAACGCAATAGTATTTTAATATTATTTGGTGTAGGATTCTTCATGTTCTGAATTATTGGAAATTTTTGAATAAAAAAAATGTTGCAAATTGATCAAAATAATTTATAATAAAAACATAACAAAACACAACAGTGAAATTGAATGGTTATACCATAAGAACGAAATGAAGCTTGTTCGATCTACTCCTAAATCTAAGCATTGAAAATAATAATTATTATTATCCCATAATACTCTGATGAAAATATCCTTACTACTATACTTAATAAAAGAGGAGTTGATGTGAGATTCAAAGAGAGTATTTATCCAGAACTAATATGGACTATTGGATCAATTAGTTTTAGGTAATCTTAACTGTCGATGAAAACTTTCTGTTGTTTCAATCTTCGTAGCCCAACTTGGCCCAATAGATGGACATGAAATGCTCATTAATGCACACAATTTCTATGGTCTCAATTCTTAATAACGCGCACGCAACCCGAGTCACATCTTTAATATATATATATATGTGTGTATGTCATTTTCAATCTCATTATTTTATGACAATTCAATCATAATATAAAAACAGAAAAAGAAAAAAGAATAATGCAGTGAATTATTTATTCATAAATCATTTATGTGATGTGATATAATATTATTATTTTTATTTATAAATAAATAATGTGATATATATAGTCAATCATGCTACAACGCGTGGGTACTGTACTAGTGTGGAATAAATATGTGTTTGCCTTGTAGTGCTAAAAGTAGGAAGAAAAGAGGTAGCGGTGGAGCCCAATGATTGCATTGCACGGTGGCGTTCCGTTCCGTTCCGTTGTTTGTGGCGGACGTAATGCAACACAACAAACTACAACTACCCTTCCCGTTTTCAATTCTCTGTGGCAACTCCAACTGGGAACCAAAATGGAAATATCATATCATATCAGCTAATGTAATGACCCCTTCACATACATACATCACTTCAGTTCCTATTATTATTGCTACTTCATTCCTCCATAATCTATATACACTTACAAAAACAGAGCTACTCTGGACTCTGGACTCTCGAGTGGAGGCACAAATATTAACTTGACTACAGAGAATCAGTATCAATACACTGATACACATGCCATATTCCATATTCGGGTGCATGTCTATGTTTGAAAGGAAAGATGGTTTGACATCGCTAGCCCCACCAACCATTTTTAAATTATTATTAATAAGCTAATTAATAAAGATTGTTTAATGGTGATCCCCAACTGGTTTGCCAAAACCCCTCCATTTCTCCATTAATTCACATGCATGTTTTCTACTCCTCAAGCTCGTGTAACTTCCTAATTAATATATCTTCGATTATATTTTGTTATTCGTCTCCGGATGTCCCAATCTGTGCGTATCTCTAAAATCCACAATGATATATTTGAAGTTCGATTGCTTAATTAATTATCTTAATAGTCGATCCAAACCGTTTATTATGATCTTCATATACAATTTTACTTGTAAACCAAATTTTATATTTTTTTTATAATTTTTACTATTTTTTAAGATATATTGAGATGTCACTTATTTGGATGACTTATAATGTTTTAAGCAAGTAGTATTTCAAAATATCTTAAAAAACAGTAAAAAATTAAAAAATATATAAAATTTGGTAGTAAAATTATATATGAAGATCATGATGAGCGATTTGGATCGACTATTAATATTTTGAAATTGTAGATATGAGCCAATAGTAATGCGCAATTTGTAGTATTAATAGTACTGTAGCGCCACTCATTGTACAAATAAAATAATCACTGCGAGAATTAAGTACTACTGCAATTAATTATGTTTACCACCAAGTTATTGCTGTCATTTGGTAAATATGGCCTGGGTCATATAATTGAGTGTAATCTGGGATTAGCTGCTAAATAAGGGGATCTGTGAGAGATTTATATAATAATATTGTAGTTAAGTTACTGAGCCTTAATTAGCGTGGCAGCATGTGGGCATTAATAAAGGATGAGCTAGCGGTGACATACATACACGATACATTATACATGTTCCTTTTTGATATTCCCCTCTATTTTTCTTTTATTTTACGAGACCCGATGTGGAGCAGTTATCCTCACGAACCTATTCTTTTTATTTTTTCTACTGCTTCCTATATAATTAATTAATTATAATTACTGCCGTCCTAATCCGAGAACAATTGTTTGTTTTGCTCTCTCTTCCATTCTATATCTATTTTCTTTTTTATTATTGTATTATTGGCTCCATAGACCAAACACTAGTACTCTCTCTGCAGTGTTTATTTGTTTAATACCCAAATTCATTACAGCGTAATTAATGTAGGAACCGTGTAATAAATTAATTAATTAATATTTGAAGTATGAGTATTCCCGCATAAATGTCCCATTCATATATGTCGACTATATTTAATGTTTTTCAATTCGGATGAAACTTCATTTATAAAATTTTACACGGAATTTAATAGATATAAATTATTCAGTAAATATGGCATCGAGTTATCCAATTTTAATGTTCACGGAAAAAATATTTCATCTGAATGTTGATCTTGTAACTTCTCTAACATAAAAGCATTGACTAGCCACCCAACTAAAGACATTCTTAATGATCAATTCCACTTAATTCTTTCATAGAAATAGATAATTTCTATATTATTGTTAAATCCTATATATTATCGAGAATAAGTTAAACGACAAATATGTAAATTTGTTAAAGATATATATTTACTAATGATTGCATATATAAGATGGGGGAATTAATTACAGACGGACTCATTAGTAATTAGCAAATCACACACAAATTAATACGCAGAAAAAAGTACTGGTATGGTGATAATCCAAATGTTAGGTGAGGGAGGGAGTGGCTGATATATATATATATATATAATAATTAAATTTCTTGTTCTTCCAGCTAAGCAAAGGCAATTGATTTGATAGCAGAGAAACATGGGCCCATATGAAAGTGAGATTGATTAGTGAGATTAGTGAGGAGATGGGAATATGGGATGCAGATTAGTCAACTCTTGGGTTTCATTGGAAGCATATGGCGACTTATTATGCAATACAGATTACAGCCAGCCATGTTATGTTACTTATGTAGATGTAGATCCAGCTAACTAACTAACCTTCTCACCTCATTTTTCGGGCAACAATAATCTATTTAGTACCAACAATAGGATTATTCATTACAATCCAATGCATTACAATACTTTTTATGACCTCCCTTTAAATCTCTTTCTTCAAAGTCTCTTCCTTAATTGGGAGACCTCCTTTTAATTGGTACGTACGGTGGATATTATTTATATATAATCTCTACTTCTAATATACAATTCAATTCTTCAATTTGAGCTTGCAGAATTCATTATTTATCAATATTCATTTTCATATTTACAGAACAGTACTGGAACACAAATTTTTAAATTAAAATGTGTGTAAATATGCACAGAAAAATTAAATTAATACAATGGCTTTTAGCATAAAGACTGACAGATACATGTATCTTTATTATTTTTTGTTCTTTAATTTTATACTGAGATCGTACCTTTTTGCTAATTGAATGTAGACTGCACATGACATGATACAGTGACATAAAAATGGGGTCGTGGTTGTCTGCTTGCCTTTCAGTTTGAGAAAAGAAAAGCATCGGAAGCAGATCGCAGTACGGTGGAAACTACTTGCCTTGGAAACCTAAAGAGGCCCAAAAGATCAGTAACAATTGCCCCAAAATTAATCCATTGCATGCTGCCCCGCATTCAGAATTTGGGCCCAAAAGTTTTTTCCTTGAGGCGTCCGGTAACATCATTTATATTTAACTATGCAACTTTTTTTGTCAGCAATTTCAGCACATACTATTATTCATAATTTCTTTAACTGTGCAATGTGCATAATAAATATTCAAAATTGATAATTTTACGACTATGAATTGCAAAAATTGTGCGAAATTAATTGAGGAACTAATTGGATGAAGTATCGTGATAAAACCAAATGATCATTTCATCTTCTTTTTTGCATATCCATTGTGGAGTAGGAATAAATAGGGCTAGTCCGATAAGGGTTAGTGTAACCCCAAAATTCAATAACTAAAACCAAAACATAAATAGGCCCTGTTGAAGCGAATTTAGTCATCTAAACATGATGATCCATTTAATTCCTGGGCCGAGGTACCATGACTTAGCTCCCCTTACCCCCTCAAGCAAGCCCAAAAAGTAAAGATTTTTTCTGGGGAAGTATACTCTTAGCCTAACGATACACTCAAAATATAACATAACATGAATTTGCATATAATTAATGCAAACCCATTGCCTGATTTCCTCATAAAGAAGGGGGGGAAAAAAGAAAGAATTTGCTGGTATGCTTACTTAATACCTTTTGATATTGTCTTACTTACCATTAGCATATTAGGAACCAATGTAGCTCAGTTTGATATGTGGAAAGCAAACTGAGGAGTGATTTGAGCAACATAGAAACCATTCTTGTCATTGCCACACAAGATCATAAACAATTGTATTACTTATCCATTAAGAATTTTTGTTTTCCAATAACTTATCCACGTTGAAGAAAAGAAGAATCAAGATCCTTTGGAAATTGCCAATTATTGGTCCAAATCTCATTCTATTTAATTGTATATAAATTATATAATTCGTCAAAAAGAGACACCTGTTGCTTACCCACTAAGCAGAAAGAACGCGTTAAAACTTAAAAATATATAATTTTGCAAAACAAAAAATCTTGTATTTTTTTCTAACCATCAAAATTGTGTGGGGCCTATTTTTCCTTTTATAAAGGTCCTTCTCCTTCAGAGTGAGGGAAAGAATAAAACAAAAATATCTCACTTGTCTTTTCTTTTCTCTATTTAGTGAGTTGCGCGGCATCACATCCGATTCTGCTTCTTTATCAATATCAATCAAAGAGGAAGAGGAGATAACAAGAAAGAAAGAACAATGGCAGCATTGGGAGGAGTAAGAGACTTGCCCGGAGCTGAGAACGATGTCCAGACCGAGGAGCTCGCTCGCTTTGCCCTCCATGAACACAACAAGAAATCTGTCAGCTTTTTTAATTTCCATACATATATATAATATATTTGTTTCTTTGCAAGTTTCCCCCTTTTAATGCTCTTGCTCAAGAAAACCTTTTCTGATTCTGCGATTGCCATGCAAGATCTGTAATTTGTATCATTTAGCAGAGTTATCTGTGCCCAATTTGGCTCCGATCATAGACATACAACGAATTGTCAACCAATTCTTATTAACCCCCCAAAATTGGTGGTGATGATAGATTGAAGAATGAAAAATGGAATTCTCATTCTCAAAGTCTGATTATCTCGATGCATGCTGTGTGCAGAATGCTGGTCTGGAATTTTCACGTGTGGTGAAAGCGAAGACCCAGGTGGTATCTGGTACAATGCACCACCTGACAATTGAGGCTGTTGACGCGAACAAGAAGAAGTCGCTTTTCGAAGCCAAGGTGTGGGAGAAGCCATGGGAGAACTTCAGGTCCCTTCATGAGATCAACCATCTTGGTGACTCCACTAGCGCCTAAGGTATACTTCAATGTTATCAAATTAGTACTCTAAGATAATTGAGCATACTATATGTAAAACGCTTTATTGAAATCTCGAAACATCTTATGATCCACGGAATGGGAAGTTCAGGAATCCAACCTTACTGCTAGTGTCCACAATAAACTTTCTTTTGGTTAATATGGGTCTGCTTGAAATTTTATAATTTGTTGGCTCATTTCTGGGGGAATATCTTATTTTTATTCTGGCATGTGAATGAAATTAGAAATAGCTAACATTTCTTAATGATCAGTGTTCACTGTCAAAGCAGCATATTCATATAAGTTGTAATCACCTTATTTGGTAAAGTAAATCCAGTAGGATACTGAGTTATTCATGCTAAATTAACTATTCTTAGCAGCCCACATTTTATTGCAGTATATCTTATCCTTTTTCCTCATTTTCTTTTTTTTTCAGGTAACCAAGAATCACATATATGCATATTGAAGATTTGGCTTCTGATGTAATAATGGTATTGGGATTTATATCCTGGTGCACTGTGATATACATTTCGTATTATGTACTTGGTTGCTGTGTCAGGCAATAGAATTGTGAACTCCATTGTGTGGTATTGTTATGTGAAAGGTTTAAACACAATTTGTATTTTGTGCGGCTTGTGTTCAGTCATTTTAAGTACCCTCTCATTTTTGTTTAATGAGAGGGGAACATAAGCGTAATTTCAGCATGGTGAATAACCTAAGAGGAACCAAAATTAGTAAATTGATGATTTAATCAGCAAAATACTGGTATTTGAAGGTGCTTTGCGTCAAGTTTGATACACAACGCTTTTTTTTTTATGAAGTGTTGTCAGCAGTTGATGTTACTGTTAGTTGGTACCAGTTGCTCCAGGACCCTCAATCTTCCCAATTTTATTTTATTTTTATATTCCTTATTACCTTTTTGTTTTTAATATATTATGTCATAGGATAGATTATAATTTATGCTAATGCTTTGAAAAATGCAAGGTCCTAGCTATTGTCTTTCAGCTGGTGACGAAAAGTGCTTTTTCAAGCGTATTTGTGAATTTGAACTAGGCGGGTAATTAATATCACCGGTAGTATAGCATTTCTATCGATCCTTTCATTTGTAAAGAATCTAAAGATGATCGATAAAACTAATGGATAAGAGCATCTCCAACGCGGCTCTGAAAGCGCTCCCAAAATCTGATGTGGCATTTGTAATTGACTCCCAGCGATGTGAGCGACTCCCAAAATTAGAGCGCTCTCTAATTTACAGATCGCTCCCAAATATGTGACGTCAGCGAAACGTTCGTTTCGCCCAAGCGAAAATAGACTCGTCCAGTCCTCTTTCTCCTCCGACCTCCTCCCAAACATTGGGCAAACCTCACCCGATCTCTCCTCCGACCTCCTCCCAAACCTCGGGCAAACCTCGCCCGATCTCTCCTCCTCCGTGCTCGTCCTCTCCGATTGGGGGAACAAACCCTCATCATTGATCTCCTCTCAATCTCAGCAATGGAGAGATCCGAGCTCCATCCGTCCGCATCGGCAGCTCGTGCGCGGATGGCGGTGATATCCAGCCACCTCGATGTGTACGCCGGAGCCAGAGGGGCGCCGTGCAGCTCGAGAGGATGCCGGTGTCGGCAAGAGATGCGGTTGGGGTTCCTGAGAGGAACCTTGGCGGAGTGATCAGCGGGGTGGATGGAAGGACTGGTAAGAAGTATGAATTGAAGGTGGCTGATGAAGGCACGATCAAAGCTACTGATTTCAAGAAGGTATGCTGTTGATTTTCGTCCTGTGAATAGAACAACAAAATTTGAAGGATTAATTTTGAAAAAGACATTAAAAAATGAAAAAGGTAAGGTGTTGATTTCCTAGTTTAAGATGGCCAATTAAATGAGTCTCAATGTATAAAAGAATTATTTAGCATAGAATATGATCCTTGAGCTGCTGAAGGAAAGTTGCTTCACTTAATACCTAGTGAAAGTGATACCAGTGGTGTTTTCCTCTCACTGTAGTTTGAAAGTGAGGGATTGATCTGGAAGGGATGTCCCCTGGTCGGTTTTCAATTACATGATTTCCTCACTCCAAAAGAAAAAGATGCATGTGGATGTTATCAAACTTTGGGGGCAAATTTTGGATGCCAAACTTGTACCAACTAATTTTACTTATGCTGTCATTATTGGTTCTTATACGAAAGAGGGGAGACTGGAGGACGCTCTCGAAGTGTTTGATCAAATAAAGAGGTCTGGTTATACCCCAGATGAAACCACATATGGTCATTTAATTAATTTATATACCAAAAATGGCAAACAGGAAGAGGCACTTGGGCTTTATGAAGAAATGGGGTCTTTGGGAATTGTACCCAGTAGTTACACATGCGCTACTTTGCTCACTTTGTTTTATAAGAATTCAAACTATTCCAAAGCTCTATCCCTCTTCAGTGAGATGAAGCGGGGTAAAGTTCTATTAGATGAAGTCATTTATGGAATTTTAATTAGGATATATGGTAAACTTGGGTTATATGAGGAAGCTGTTAGAACTTTTGAGGAGATGGATAATTTAGGTCTGTTGACCACTGAAAAAACATATGTGGCCATGGCTCAAGTCCATTTGGATACCGGAAACCACGAAAAGTGTTTATGCAGTGTCTCTGGTAGAGGAGGTAAATTGGAAAAGGCTGTTGAAATGTTTAGTATTGCACAGAACTTGGGTGTTTCACTAGATGAAAAGCTGTATACAAACATGCTTAATTTTTATGGAAAATCTGGTGAGTTACGTTCCCCATCTTAAATATTTTGCTTTGGCATTGTTGAATGATTGAATTGTTAATTATATTTCAATTGCAAATGTTCAGGTAGGTTTGAAGAAGCTTCCCATCTATTTGACAAAATGAAAGAGAATGGAATAAAGCCTGGACTGGTATCTTTTCCTCTGACTTTTAATTTTATTTCATTTTACACCTTGAACTTACAAACCTCTATATGCCTACAGCTAGACACATAAGGATCCACCATGTCCATATACATTAGAATCATGAATTAAACATATTAATTCTAATACCTTCAGGGTTGGATTTTTAAATCCATAATGTAGCCAGAATGTTTTGCCAATGTACTACAGTATATCTATTAATTAGTGGGAAAGGTCGGATATTGTTTGCTGTCTGGTATGGCAATGTTCTGGGTACACAGAGACCAAACTTGAGCTGTACAAGATTATTCTGTTACCTCACTTACTTGAGCTGCTCAGTAATTTTGAATCATCTGTCTCTGAACTTGCAATATGCTATAATACTGGATTGCTAAAGTCAAGAACACAGATGATAGGATAGAGAGTTAGGTTTCACTGATAGTCTGATAGCAGTACTGTGACTAAAAATAAGTAACCAAGACTTGACATTTTTACAAAAGGAGCTCAGATTAAGTATCTTCTTCCCTTTTCCTTTTTTTTAAAAGAAAAAAAAAAGATGGAGAGGACCAACGAGAATGACGGTCACGGAGCAAACGAGAATGACGGAGCAAATAAGAATGATGATTGAATTAGCTTTTTTAATATTAGTTACTTTATATGAATTTAAAAAATTGTTTTTTTTCTATTTGAATAATTGGATGAGCAGAAATTTTAAATTAAGTTAACATTGTATAATAGAGTTTTGATTTTACTTTCATCTTGTTTTTCCACTTTGGATTATTATGTGCTTAAAATTCATGTCACGTGCATATTCTTTCTTTTAACATAGCAGTTGTTGCTGTGTTGAACAAAATTCAAAGAACATTTGGAAATGTCAAGTACATGGCACGACCGCTGAGTTAATTAAATGCGTGCTCAAGGCTCGACCGCTGAGTTAGATAAATGGAGAGTGCATTCGGTGATAACAGGAGAGGTTTTTGAGCGGCTATCAATTAATTTGCGTTTCAGATTGCAAATACGACTCCCAGCGGTGTGCGCTGTTTGGGACTGACGCGATCGCTCCGTCAATTAAATGATGTGGCGTATCAATTTGAGAGCGTAACCGCTCTTGCGTTGAGGCTGCTCTAATAATTGCTATGTTCAACCTTTGGTTTACTGGAGGTTGTTCATGCTCATTTGTTACAAATCAAGTCCCCGTAAGTCTATGCTGATTTCCATGATTACATCTCAACTGGTACACCACGCTTGTACAAAGTCAGATCATCTAGCTTAGCGGTGTCCGCATAAATTCAGCCAGTCCAGCTTTCGCATTCATATCGACATCCTCAGGCTTAACTCCTGATGGCAAGCTCCACTGGAACTGGTTACTGGTGCAATAAATGCCCCAACATAGAGGCAACCAAGTTTATACCCAGCTGAGCACCTGGGCAGACTCTGCGGCCAGCTCCAAATGGCAACATCCTAAAATCAGAACCTTTTTGTTCCTTTTGGTATGTCATATCCACCGAGATCGACATGCGTACTTGCTTTGTGAGGGAGCATTAGAGGGGTTGCAGGGATGTTGGAGGTAGGGCAGTTTCGGTAAGTCAGTCTCATTCATGATCCAGTCGCGACCCACAATCCGGTCAAGTTCCTCTTGGGCTTTGGCTTGCACACGTGGGTTTCTGACGAGTTCCGCCATGGCCCACTCGACAGAAATGACCCACACTCAAGCATGGGCATGGCTCAGTCAGCTAGACCAAAACAAAGCATAGCACTAGTAACGAATTCAAGCACACAATAAGCCATAATCACTAAAATCAAGCAGCGCCACAGCAAACATGGCTCCACGGTCTCAAGAAAGCAAAACAAGGGAGCCAGATGGGCCGACCTGGTTGAAGCCCATGACTTCTCCTCTAATGAGGATCTAGGCTCTCCACTAAAACCGGTCTCGGCCCAAAAAACACCACACCCAATGTCGATCCATATTGAACAATATGGATCAAATCTCCATTCTGACCTTGCTAACCTTCTGCCAGGAAGCTCCTCCGTCCCGCCTCCTAGCCAGATTCCCGCCCATCTGCACGACCTAGCTCACACCACCCCCCCTCCCCCCCGTCACACTCCACGGCACCGGCAGATCACACACTGAAGGAACCGATCCAACAACAACCTTTAAGGAGAAGCACACGTCAACCTAAGAAGACTCAGCTTTACCCAGGCATTATTGCTACACCCACCAAACAAAAAACCAGGACCAAACATCTGGTAACCCCCGCTGCCCTCAAGACAGCCATAACACAAGCGGGCCTCACTGACAGCCTTCAACAGCATAAGGTAGACGCTGCCCCGCTTAGTGAAGAAACTATCAAGAAAATTAATGACTTCGTATCTTTCACTGCCACTGAGGGCATGACAGATGATGCACCTCAAGCACAGCAAACCAGTCAGTCATCGGGCGTTCCAGAGCCACTTCCACCAGTCCAACCTCCGAAATATGTTTACCATGACCTCCCCGACCCCCTCTTCCCACATTCCTTTGATGATGAAGAACAGGACCTCAATGACTGCCCGGGCTACGAGGGCATTGACTTGAACGACCTTGATGAAGATGACGACCTCAACGATTACGATGATATGGATATGCTCCCTGGAGGAGGCTCTCACCCCTGACTTCGTCCCATCTAAACTCAATCTAGCAGTCTATTTCTTATTAAAAGTTGTATTAGGGCTTTATCTAGTTAATTATGGATTTAAGCAATATTAAAATAGTTAGTTGGAATGTACGAGGTCTTGGTAGTACTAGCAAGTGTGCTGTAGTAAAAGAGACGGTTAGGGATAATACCGACTCCATCTTTTGTTTCCAGGAAACTAAGCTTAATGAGATTAACATCTTCAAATTGAGAGACTTCACTACCAACTCTTACTCTCAATTTAGTGCAACTCTTGCTAATGGGTCCAAGGGAGGAACTATTACTACTTGGCCAAATAACTACACTTTATCTCAATCTTTCTCTCATCCATACTCAAACTCAGTAATCCTAACCGATCCTATCGGGCTATCTTTTCTTCTTACTAATGTCTACGGGCCAACACAAGACAACCTCAAGAATGATTTCCTAAGCGAACTACGGCACGTGGCAACAATTGCTGACCTACCTTGGATTATAGTAGGAGATTTTAACTTCATTCAGGACCATTCTGAGACAACAACCGCCAACCCAAACTCAAACCACATGTTTGACTTCAACACTCTCATTGCAGACTTACACCTCACCGAGGTCCCTCTATTTGGCCGGGAATACACCTGGACAAATAAGCGACCCCGCCCGTCTCTCTCCAAATTTGGATCGGGTCCTCTTATCATATCACTGGCCAAATGTCTCCGATCACATACCAACTCTTACCGACCTCCCTATGACGACCTCCGACCACTCCCCCCTAATCTTAACATTTAAGCCGATACACAATCTAAGATATAGAACCTTTCAATTCCAAACACACTGGCTTAAATACCGGGAAACTCGACAACTTGTTCGATCGGCTTGGGAGTCGGTAAATCCTTCACCTAATATTGCACTAAATATAATAAGGAAACTGAATGCAACGAAAAGAAGCCTCACATCATGGGCGATATCAAAATTCAGAGGATACACCTCTCTCACTGCACGCTCCAAACACATCATTCAAATACTGGATCGGGCCGAAGAAAAACGTCCGTTATCCCAACATGAAATACAGCTCCGCATAAGGCTAAAGGAACACATCTACAAACTAGCCAATATACTTGAGGCCAAATGGAAACAAAGATCATCCATCAACTGGCTGCGTAATGGTGATGCCAACTCTAAGTTCTACCATGCTTATGCCTCTTCTAAAAGAGCGGGTAACTACATCTCACAGGTGACTGATCAATCGGGTAACGTAATCTCAAACACACCTCAAATTACAAACATCTTCTTCGACTACTATCGCTCTCTTCTTGGCTCGACATCTGATACGACGGCGGTGCACCTGACTGGGCTATATGATGGGGATGTCAACCAATCAGCACGATTATCATCTCTGGCAGATCCGATCACTATGCAGGAACTCAAAGAGGCGGTGTTCACCATGGCCAAGGGCAAGGCGGCAGGCCCCGATGGGTTCCCGATTGAGTTCTTTCAAGAGTATTGGGATATTGTACACCTCGAACTATACAGCAGTGTTGTTGCATTCTACTACAACAAACTTGATCTTTGGAGAATCAATCATGCTTACATCTCCTTAATACCAAAAAAATCGGGCGCGCAACAACTACATGAATTCAGGCCCATCAGTGTCATCTCAATCATCCCAAAGATAATCACCAAGATTCTTGCGACTAGGTTACAACCGCATCTTAGCGACCTAATCTCTGTCAATCAAACGACATTTATCGGGGGTAGGCAACTCATGGAAACATTCAATGCTACTCGAGAACTGCTTGTACACCTCACGCGAAACCGCATACCATCAGTTTTCTTCAAGATTGATTTCACCAAGGCATTTGATACGGTTTCATGGGACTTCTTGTTCGAACTCATGGCATGCCGTGGCTTCCCAAGAATATGGATTGCCTGGATCAAAAACATACTCATCTCTTCCTCGTCTCATGTCAAAATCAATGGACTACAAGGACAAAACTTTTATCATCGTCGGGGCCTCAGACAGGGAGACCCTCTCTCACCACTACTTTTTGTCTTGGCTGCAGACGCCTTACAGGCACTCATGCAAAAAGTACAACCGCTCCTAATTTCGTTACCTACAGCCAATACAACATTGTTCCAGTTTGCGGATGACACAACAATCATTACCCCGGCCCACTCATCTAATCTTCAGATCATCTCCTACATACTTCGGTTATTTGGTAACATCTCGGGCCTCAGAGTAAATCTCTCTAAAAGTGGGTTTCTGCCAATCTCGATACAGTCCGAACTAATTCCGGTAGTTCAGGACATCCTACAATGCCAGCGATTATCTTTGCCTATTATATACTTGGGACTGCCATTGACTGTCAAACGACCCAAAAAGTCAGATTACTTCCCAATTGTAACTAATACTCACAAACGATTGCAAGGATGGGCCTTGCGACATCTCACTTTACCGGGTAGATTAGTCTTGACGAAATCAGTCATGAGCTCCCTCCCATTGCATTACATGCAGGCCTTCCTACTACCGAGATGGTTAATTTCTCTCCTAGAGAAGATACAGAGAAGGTTTCTGTGGCGGGGGGTCACGCAAAAATTTTTGGGAGGGCACTGCTTAATTCCATGGAGGAAAATTATTCTACCAAAACGTTTCGGCGGTCTTGGAATCATGGATTTATCTCTACATAATCAAACTCTACTACTTCGCTGCCTGTGGTCACTACACTCCAACCCCAACTCTCTATGGACCATGACGCTTCAATCCATCGGTATTACATCCATCCAACAGTTCGCTCGGGATAACCCAAACCAATCATTCTTCCTCAAAGATCTATCTAATCTGGTACCCATGTTCACCATCTCAGTCACAAACCAAGATGATATCGAACCTCAAAGATCTTGGATTTGGACTATAGCTGGAACGTATTCATCAGCTTCAGCTTATAAAACGTTTTCCAACCCTGGCATTCATTCACCCATATTCACACACATATGGAAGCTCAAAACAGCCCCCAAAATCAAAACCTTCCTCTGGTTACTTGTTCATGATCGTCTTCCTACGGCTGACAACTTACTACGAAAGGGTTGGCCGGCCACGGATCATTGCGTGATGTGCAACGCAACTATCACAGAAACATCGCAACATCTTTTTAATCTCTGCCCTCTCACTACTCAATTACACAGGATACTTTTCCAGTCCACTCCACGAGCCACCACCCTCCTGACATGGCACCGGATACATACCGCAGGTAATGAAAGATTATGGTTAGCCTTCCTATGGACCATTTGGAAAGAAAGATGCATGCGGATCTTCACAGCGACCTCCACGCCTATCGCGGTTCTACACACACACACCCTTCAATTAAAGTCTTCGTGGGATAGGGCTTATCAGTGAACTTTCATTAATGAGTAATAGGGCATAGATCACTATATCTGCTGACAATATGCTAGTCCTGTAATAGGGTGCAGTTTCCTTTTTTTCTCTTCTCTGATCTTCTCTATTCTATATCTTGTAATACCTTAACTTGTTTTGTTTTATCTTGATAAATAAAATTTTTTATAGTAGGCGATCGCCTGCTACCTTAAAAAAAAAGAAAGCAAAACAAGACCGACCATATGAGAGCTCAAAGAAACAAAACACTTGAATGGTCATATTTCTAATTTCAAAATATTAATAGACAATCCGCTATCCGAACCGTTTAATATGATATTTATATCCAATTTAACTTGTAAACTAATTTTTAAAATTTTTTTAGTAGCTTTTACTATTTTTAAGATACTTTCAAAAGTTACTTGATTAAAACATTATAAGTCATTTAAATAGGTGACAATTTAAAATATCTAAAAAAATACTAAACAAATTTTAAAAAATATAAAATTTGGTTTACAAGTAAAATTGTATATGAAGATCATAATGAATAGTTTAGATCAACTATTAATATTTTGAAATTAGATAGATATATGAGTCAATAGTACATAACAATCCGTACTATTAATAGTATAATAGCTTCACTCTAGTGCAAAATAGATAAATTATCATGGGGGATTAGGAAGGCTTTAACCGCCTAACCTGGTCCTGGAATGGGATGAATATCTGCTACTTTTCCGAGAAGAAAAGTAGGGTGTGCTTTTCCGATCGGATGGTCGGGATCGGTTGTTGCACTGATCTCAATGTACTTCAGTTTTTGTTGCATCAATCTCTATGTATTTCGGTATTTCTCAACAGTCAGATCAAGAAAAGCAGGCCCTGCTTTTCTTTTTAGAAAAGCAGCTGATTCGATCCCCTGGAATGGGCTCTCCTGGAGCCAAGACAGGAAAAGCCTTCACAAAAACCTCTTTCAATACTGCCATCTTTTTCTTATGGATCCGGATATGGTGATACCAACTATGATACCATAGTTGATACCAAGATAGTTGACTGGTCAAACATTTAACAAGAAACATTTATTTGAGAATTCTCATTGCTATAACTTGAATATTCATTGGTATAACTTATATATTTACTACTAAAACTTGAATACTGACCATATTTTTCAGCTTGAACACTCGTTGCTATAACTTGAATACTGACATAACTTGAATTCTTATTGGTATAACTTGAATATTTACTGCTAAAACTTGAATATTGACATATTTTTCAGCTTGAACATTCATTGGTATAACTTTTATACTGACATAACTTGAATTCTCATTGGTATAACTTGAATACCTATTGGTATAACTTGAATATTTACTACTAAAACTTGAATACTTGAACAGTTGGCAACCACTGCCTACTTATCAAAAAAAAAAAAAAACCTTGAATACTTGAATACTGACATAACTTGAATACCTATCGGTATAACTTGAATACCTATCGGTATAACTTGAACACCGACCAATTGCAAGCAAACCGAGAATTGACAGAGAGAAGAAGACCAAAGAGGAGAAGTCGGAGAACGAAGAGAGAAGAAGAGAACGAAAGGAGAAGAAGATCAAAGAGGAGGAGTGGGAGAATTAAAGGAAGGAGTTCGGAGAGGAGAAGTTCACGTTATGAGAGGATGACGACGGGAGGGGAAATAAACCGGAGAGCGCCATGAGAGGATGAGATCGGAGAGAAGAAGATTAGAGGAGAAGGAGATCGAAGACGAGAAGTTCGCGATTTGATTTGATTGATTTTAAATTTCATTGAACCGATTTAGACCGAAAAAAAACCGCATCCGATTTTGTGGTATCAACTATGGTATCAAACACGGTATCCACATATAATTTTCCTTTTCTTATAACCTGTCCCCTTTTAACAAAAGCAGGGAATCAGGGATACATAAAAGAACAAACACGATCTATAATCAGGATAACACGATTGATTAACACTCATAAAATTACAAAAACAATTTGAGTAGGCCTTAACAAGAAACTCAATAAAAAAGGGCCACCCATAAATACAATTTAAATAGGTCCTTACAAAAGAAATCTAATAATTTCACAAAAAATAGAATTACATTTCTTCTTTGAAATCTGTCAGTGGTCAAATAAAAGGAAGAACAGGTACAGTTTCCCCCAACACGTCCAGAAGTTGCCTACTTGCCTATAGTCAGAGATGGTGAAAAAACCTAACACCTGATCATCAGATTTCTGTATATCAATGTTTTGCTATCCTTAACACAAAACAAGCTTCCGCACACAAAATGCGCTCAGCACTACGCTTCATCACCTCTGGCCTTTGATGTATCTGTTTGATACATCACAAGCTGAGCTGTTTTACAGCATCGGCTTGCACTCAAGCTTTCCAAGACTCTCAGTCTTCAACCACCGTGTTAAAAACAAAGCTCGGAAATGCTGTCGTAATGTCCCTGCAATGTCACAGAAAGATGCCAGATTATTTATATCTTCTAATTTTGGATCTTGAAAAGCTATTTGATCCTAATCATGGTGGCAATCTTTCTACTAGAAATACATGCAGGGAAAGTAACAAACACTAGAGGAGAGGGAAAACAAAAACAAAAAAAGAAGAAAGCATACCTGAGGTACGGCAAAGTCATATTTTTTAGAAGAGATGGGTGTCGAAGCACAAACTCCTTCCACTCTTCTCTGTTTATTTTACCATCTCTATCAGTATCAGCATCTTCAAATGTCTGCATAAAGTTCACAGAGAAACATCTTGACATGATTGAAAATAAGATATGACTATAGGAAGATATAATTGAGAAATGGATTCATAAAACTTGCCTCGTCTAATATAGCTTTTAAAAGATCATTGGTCAGTTTCATGTCTGATTCAGACAGGATAGCAACCACCATTTGCTCAACCTTACAACATAAACCACACCAAAAAAGGAAAAGTGATATCAATTACAAGGTAATTCAATTGTGGACCAATTGTCAAACCAAAGAGCCTGTTAAAAACAAAAGTATGACAATGTTAAAAAACTGACCTCTTCGCGTTCAATGAACCCCGTCTGCCTTAAATCATACAACCTAAACGCAACTGGGTAAGAAAACAACACATCAGTGATTCTCTTATATGATCCTGGATTTATATTTTTAGTTGTTTACACAAATATCTTACGGATATCTTGCTTACAATTGATTTTGTCTTCCACAGGTGCGTAAGGATGGAAAACACTGAGTGCATGGATGAATTCATGAAACTCTATTACCCCATTTCTCTTCTCATCAAAAAGATCAAACACCTGCAGAAGCGACAGGTTTGAATAAAATAACATGTAGTAAACAGTTTTTATTTCATGAATATGTTGAACACAGTGCTTTAACAGGTTATACAAACTACGTACATGTAGTAAACTGTTTTTATTTGATAATGATATTATATAGTAAAAGATAGATTAAGGCTATAAAAGGTCTGCAATTTCTTGTCCATGTACCTTTCTTTAATTATTAACAAGAATTAGTTGGATATTTACCTGCCACTTCCAAACGAATTATAAAATGAGGAGGGATCCGGTGCCCATGCTCCAACGGTGCCAACGGTCAGATCTTCATATCCAAATTTTGATTTATATGGCTCAATAAATTCTTTATATCAAAACCATGTGCCATGCAAAAATTTTCCATTTTTAGAGATTTTTAAATATTTATTTCAGATTTTTCAAAAGTTATATATGAAACATTGATTATTTTATTAATATTGTATAGTTGCTATTAGAAAATCTGAAATAAATACTTAAAAATCTCCAAAAATGAAAATTTTTTGCATGCTATAAGATTTTAATATAAAAAATTTATTGAGCCATATAAATCAAAATTTGGATATGAAAATCTGACCGTTGGCACCGTTGGAGCGTTGGCACCGGATCCCTCCTCTTATAAAATTCCTAACAATACGAAAGGATTGGATTTTACATACTCTATCAAGAAAAAGGTTATCTCCACTCGGTGTCAGAAACAGTGCCTTCTGAAGCTCTTCCTAGCAGGAAAGTAACAAATTTACCAACAGCAAAAATAACAATGAGAAGCACAATGCTCATAATGGCAATAATAATAATAATAATGAAACCTAAGTATTAAGTTACAACAATAGCAGCTTTCATCAGTGTTAATGTAAAAATGATATAGCTATTCGATAATTATTAAGTATTAGATTTTTTTTTTTTGTGAATCATGTTATTATTTACTATTAACCATTAATACTGTTGTTTTATTATAGAAATTATTGTTATTACTTTATAACTACTACTGAATATAATATCATTGCTACTACTAATCCTTACTCCTAATAAAAGGAGACTGGATTTTTTTTTTATATGAAAGTTCTATCTTCCCCAAAGAATAAATCTCAGCCGTTGATTGTTTACTTAGATTGATCACCATCGTTGATATATGTTAATGTCTCGGCCCATTAAAATTTAAGGCCCATATCAATTTACTCACAAGGGATGAGCTCTCGGCCCATTATCCACGCACAATGCGTTAGCAACTAAATCTTTTCTTTTTTAGTCCCGATACAGTTTTTTGACTTGTAATCTATTCTACTCATTTTGAATAAGCTTGACCTCTTTCTTTCTGTTACATATTATCTTAAAAAATTTATTATAAGAAATAATGATTTCAGAACAAAGCAAGGCGTTGGCTCTTTACTAGTACAATTAAAATAGTATTATTATTGCTTGTTCCTGTTGATTATCATTGCTAGACTATATATTAATGAATGAGCTAACATTGTAGTTGTTGATAAGAAAGATTGATCTGAAACAAATATATATGATGGTACCTTGTGAATTAGTCCATCAACAATTATGGAAGAGCTGATTTTCTTGTATAGCTCATACAATGCTTCGACCTCATTTACGGAAACTTGATTTGCAGAAGCCATCCCCATAGGCCATAAGATGAAATAAATAAATTGACGAGCATCAGTGTGAGTCATGAAGTTCCGTTTTGCTTTAATTTTGATGAAAATTAAGGAGCATGTAATAATGAATGAGTAGAAGAAATGAAGATGGATAACATGCATACAGCATCCAGAGTCATCGGAGAGGCGGACAAGATCGCAGTAGGTGAGGTTGCGGCGGGAGAAGGTGAGGAGACGCGGGGGGGAGCGGTGGCAGTCGAAGCATCGGGCGACGGCGAAGACAATGGCATCGAGGATGATGATGCAGGGGAGGAAGACGGCGCAGAGGGTCTCGCCAACGGAGAGGGAGCTGGACTCGGAGGATCTGGTGGTGGTGGCGTCGTAGCTGTAGCGGAACTGGATGAGAAGGAGACATCAATCAATTGATTATTATCAATGAATGGATGATGGAGAGAGAGAGAGAACTACTTAGTAACTTACGATGCCATTGGAGGAGGAGGAGGCGCGGTCCATCGTCTTATTTTGTTGTTCTTCAAAACTTCACGCGTCCATTGGACTGGACGGTCTTACTACTGTTTTATTATAATCGTCTTCTGATGTGTGATGTGTGATGTGTGATGTTTCACTTTCACCCCCTTGCTCTCCCTTAATTCTGCCTCACCCTCTCCCTCTCCCTCCCAGGCTTGGAGAGGAGAGGAAAGGAGAGGAGAGGAGAGGAGAGGAGGAGAGTCGTGTACGTAAGTTGGTAGCAATTAGGGGTGTTCAATCGGTCGGTTCGGTTCAAACCGAAATAATTTTATACAACCAAATTAAATCGAAGTTTGTCAAAGTACCAACCGATCCAATCTTTTTAAAATGACATCCGAATAAACCGATAACCGAATAAACCAAAATTGTGTTCGGTTTATCCAATTAAACCGAACTAACACTTGTTCACGAGTAACAAAAAATATTGTGTTACCAAATAAGATAAAATAGACATATAATTTTGAAAAACAAAACAAGCAAGCACATAAAACTTACAAAAGAAAGAATATTAAACAATTTTTATATTTAACCATCATTTATATCAAATAAAATAGATTTATTTAATATATTTTAGACTATTCGGTTTATTTGGTTTATCCGATTTACCAAAATACAAACCGAACCAAATAACAATAACCAAATAAGATAAATTTTTCATCTGAACCAAAATTTTAAACCGAAATATCCGAACCGGATAGTCCAAAGTTTAACGGTTCGGTTGAAATCCGAATAAACCGATCCGTTTGAACACCCCTAGTAGCAATGACAGACACACTAGTGACTAATAATGAATCAATGAATCTCTCTCTCTCTCTCGGTCTCTCCGTCTCCCCTCCCCGTTGGATCTTTATGCACCGCACAATTCAGACACGTTTGTTAATGCAAGGAAAACATGTTTTGATGGGCAATTAAGCAATTAAACAAATTCACCCATTTATTAGCAATTAGCAAGTTTTGATGGGCACGTTCAAAATTAAGCCATTTATTTATAAGTACGCCTCCCGTCCACCCTTCTACATGTGTCAAATGTGCTTTTCACAGTTGCATAAATATTTACAATGAATAATAATATAAATAAATATTAAATATCACAAATAATATTAAAAAAAAGAATATAAAGAACAAATCTTAAATTTATTTGAAATGAGTAGTGAATTTTATACTGAATCGTATCTTAAATTTTTGGTACTCAACGTTCGAAATCTTAAATTTTGGGTACTTAACATTCGAACGGCCATAAATTTAAATTATTTCTTTATACTTTTTTCTAATATTATTTGTGATATTTAGTATTTATTTATAGAATTTTATAAATAATTATCCTGTACTGGTTTTTAATCTGAATTTTATACGGGATCTTATCCTACATTCCGGACACTTACCATTCAAACGGGCATAACTTTTGATAGGAAACTCCGATCGGAGCAAACTTTACGACTACGGAAAGCTAACAACGAGAGCTATCTGAAGCAAATATCAAAAAAAAAAAAAAAATTTTCGGGCCGGTTCCTAGAGACCCGGCCTAGGCCAGTAATAAGTTTTTTTTTATTTTTACTTTTAAAATAATATTTTTTATTTTTTATTTTAAAAAACAGGTCCTTCCCTTCCCTTCCCTTCCCTTCCCTTGAAATGAATGCTAGCCCAGCTGGAGTTGCTCTTGCTCCACAGAATTACATATTTGTAATTGGCTTACATAGCTTGTATGTGCTTGTAGCTTAAAACTATGTAAAAGTGGCAGCAGCTGCTGCTATCATCTCAGAGAGCGAGAGAGAGATCAAAGGTTGCCACTATCTGGCCATATTGGAGAAGATTAAAGTGACTGATGGAGTTTGCTCAACCAAGATTTCAACATGCATGGTACTCATATATAAATTCAACTCTTCCACCCAATTCAGTTTCAGCCTAACTTGTAGGCCTCTAACTTATACCAGTACTACATTTAGCCTAATAAAATTGATTAAACCACCGTGAAGGAGAACAATACATATCATCAAAAAACAGGAAACCAAGAAAGACACCCATACAATTACATCTCAACTGCTACACGCTTGTACAAAGTTGGGTCATCCAACCTAGGTGTAGCCACGGCTTTCAGCGGTGTGCGCATAAATGTAACCATTCCAGGAGACTCGGCCATGTCTATATCTTCGGGCTTCATACCTGATGGCAATGTCCACTTAAAATGATGCAATAAATGTCCCAACATAGAGGCAACCAAGTTTATACCCAGCTGAGCACCTGGACAGACTCTGCGGCCAGCTCCAAATGGCAAAACCCTAAAATCAGAACCTTTGATATCTATGTCCTCTTCGATGAATCGCTCAGGGCGGTACTCCAATGGGTTTTTCCATACCTTCGGGTCTCGTGCAAGGGCCCATACATTGACCAAGACATTTGTTCCTTTTGGTATGTCATATCCACCCAGTTTGACATGGGCAGTGGCCTTGTGTGGGAGCATAAGAGGGGTAGGAGGGTGGAGACGAAGGGACTCTTTCACCACAGCTTGGAGGTATGGGAGTTTTGCGAAGTCAGTCTCATTCATGACCCTGTCACGACCCACGACTCGGTCAAGTTCCTCTTGGGCTTTGGCTTGTACATGTGGGTTTTTCACGAGCTCAGCCATGGCCCACTCAACAGAAATGACAGTTGTGTCCATACCAGCAGTGATCATGTCCTAAATAAAGACAATTAACATGTATGGTAATTGGTCAATACTGGATTAATTATAACTTTCTACAAGGATGAATTACAACTCTTATAAGATAAGGTACAGAAAGGATAAACATTTTGTCAGTGTTCTCTTAGAAAGTTGTAAACTTCAACAAAACTTAGTGATGCCTGTTTTCATATGTAAGGTAAGGTTCTTCAACACCTGTTCAGTGGTTGGTAAAAAGTTCGGTCACATCCCATAACTATCCAAAGCAGAGCACTTCCCCCTCCCCCCTCAACTTTTTTCCTATTGGAACTAAACAGCAAAATAAGCATTTTCCAATCCTCACCAAACACAACATAGCAACCTTCCACCAAATCCAGTTTGAGGTAAAGCTAAGTAGCATTTCAACAAATAAAGTGAACCATGAGCTATCAGAAAAGAAAACCATGATTGTATACTTTTTTCTACATGTAATTTTTTATTGTATCGCATGATTATTGGATTTCTTATTCCTACGATCTTTTAAGGTGAAGTATACTCACCCACAGGAGACCAAAAACAGTGTCATCACTTAAATCATACTGATGTTTTAAGGTGAGCAGTGCATCCACGAAATGCTGCTTTGTTTGGCCAGTCTCCCGGCGGGCCTTTGTGTGTTCCTCCAAGATTTTCACTGTCAAACGATCCCGCCGCTCATTGTGACTCCTGAAAAGTTCCTCGTCAAGGGGGCACAGCCACCTCAACCAGCTGATATGCTCGGCAATTGATAGTGATGCACCAAGTTTAATGCCTGAAAAATAGTGTAGAGTTGATGAGGTAGTTGCAACTTCAATCAAAAAATACAGTAAAGGATTCGCATATGGAGGACACACAATTTGAAATAAGAGTAATTAACAAAAATTACCATTGGAGACAATGGTCTTGAACTCTTTGCCTTGCTCATCAATCACACCATTAGCATCCATAAAGCGTTTACCAAATGCCAGTCTTGTAATGTTATTGAAGGCTACACCAGAGAGATGATCCCGAACAATGAGGCTATTCCCGTCCGTTTCTGAAAATATAACAGACAGCAATTTGATTTATTTTAAAAGTGAAGTTTTTTCCGTCCAGCTCATAAACATAATCAACAAGGAGTACAGAAGATGAATTTTATTAGCTATGCAGCTACTTCATGTTGTATTAAAGAAAAAAAATCGTATGACATTTGACAAATGACCTGAAGAACAGATGAGAACTGTCACATGGGAGTTTCCGTAAATTTGTTTGTAAAATCACTATCCAACTTAGCACACAGTATGCTGAGCTGAATTAAATGAACCCATTTGTCCCTCTTTTGCTTTCTTTTCACTTCATATTTCCCTTTCGCAACTGGTAAATGTTTCATCAAATCAACCATCTTTTCTTTTTCACAAAATATTCCACTGTTCTAGCATCGCATTGTAAAAATTTTATTCTAGTTCCTTTTATAGACAGTTGCTCCATCTAACTGTCATAAATGCAGACTCTTATGTTTTTTTGCTCAAAATTGAACAACTTGTCAAAAATTAAATCGATACTTGCTGTACAAAAATGAAGATCCCTGATCTTGTGGACCCACTCACCATTTTATTTTAGAGAAGAGATCCACTGACAATAGTTAACTTGACAATCTTGACAATACCACTTTTCAAAAATTTATATAAAATCATAAAAAATCTTAAAAATGAAAAATGATTTATGGATGTATTACTTGACTTATAGATTGATAGTGTTTCAAATTTCAATCAATTTGAACATTGTTTAATGACTTATCAAAATTTTGCGCACTTTTCAACGGTTATAATTTAGCGGATCTTTAAAGAGTTATCAAACGTCGCTTAAATTGAATATAATCGGAAACATAATCAATCTATAAGTTAAGCAATCCTTCCATAAACTTTTTTCTATTTTTAAGATTTTTTATGATTTTTTATAAACTTTTAAAATATGTCATTATCAAAACTGTCAAGTTAACCATTGTCAATGGATCCCTCCTCTTTATTTTATTTTATTTTCTAAACAACCATGACCATGTATATTCAGTTCAGAGATCACATTTGATTTAATATATTTACAGAACATATAGTATTCAGAGGGACTCTGACAGTGGTTGTTGACCTAAATCTATCAAAGCCATCATCTCCAAGGCAGCTCCTACCTACCTACTAACCCCACCAACATTAATCATGATCTACTACATGAACACTAGTGAAAATATAGAAATGCCCATCCTAATATCAATATGGGTCACACAAGATGTGAAGGAATTTGCTCACTAAACAAACGTGAGGGTTTGGATTTTGCAATTAGTTTGGTCGGTGTAGTTCAGCATCCAATATATTTGTTAATTTATAATGGGTTAATCTAATCCTCTGTTTGGATATCTTTACACAGAGTAAATGAAGTCAATGCCCGACCCACTAAGCAGTAAAAATAGAAATTGGTACAAACTACAAAGCTACATTTGTTACTGTGCAAACTGCAATGGCACCATTAAAAGCACACAACTGGTACTTAATTGATGCCGTCAACGAGGCAACAATGTTTTATTTTAAGCAAATAAGCCTTGACAGCATTGGATCAGTAGTAAATCAGTAAACATTTTCCACCAGAAGTGGGTGATACTGATACCCACACTAAGTTAACAATGATTGACCCAACAATAAACCCGGCCAAACCCTTAACCCACCGTAATTAGTAACTACGTACGCACTGAATCTTGCTAATATGACAAGTGACAAACCAATTTGTGCAGATCTGGAATAATCTAATTGCCCAAAGCTACCAAATATATAGATATAGACTGTTTCAAAGAAAGACGTTTTAATGAAGAAAGCAAGCAATACAATAGAATACCAGATTGTGTGCCAGCTCTGAAGACAGACTCCACCATGGCCGTGACCTCGTCCTCCCTAATCGGCCTCAGAAGCTCCAGTCTTTTCGGCGAGAACAGTTCCAGATTGCACACCTTCCTCACCTTCACATAGTGGGGCCCGTAATCTGCCCAGATCAGATCCTTCCCTCCCCGGCTGAACCGCGCAGTCGTTCTGTTCCTCGGCCGATCTGCCAGTTGCTGGTCCTTCTCCTTCAACACCTCCTTGGCAAGCTCCGTCGTGCAGACCACCACAGTGAGAGCGTTGCCGAACCACACCGACATGATGGGGCCATACTTCTCGGCCCATTCGGTGAAGCACCGGAAGCGGACCGGCTTGATGTCGTAGAGGTTGCCAAAAACCGGCTTGGGCCTGGGGCCGGGCGGGAGCTTGTAGCGGAACTGACTGATGAGGAAGTAGGAGAGCACAGCCAGCAAGAGACCAAGTGCGATGGGCAGCAGGGAAGCATCCATCTTTGATCTTTGTGTGTGGAGATGGGGAATTGATGGGATTGGATCTCTGGTAGGAGAGAAAGGGAAGTGTGACTTATATACAAATGGAGAAAAGAGGAAGACCCGGCCGTGGTAGGTGGCTCAGATTCAGATGGTTTTGTAATTTATGCTTTTCTAAAGGTCTCCTAAAGAAGTTTGAATTGAAAAATATTGTTATTTTTTTTTCGCGGGGTTTTTCGATACAGAGATGAATGAATTAGTGGCGAGTACTTATTAGCTAACATACTAGTTAGTAGTCACTGATAGTGGGGCCCTGCAGTGAACTTCGCTTTCGTTGTTTGTGGAGAGGAGAGGAGAGGAGAGGAGACTAGACTAGAGCCTAGAGGAGACGAGAGCTCAGAAGAACGTTGACGCGATCACTAAATCATGCTTTTTCATTATCTTATCTTTTCACCTAATTCTAATTTCAATGCTTTTTTTATGGGGAATGCCAAATTAATTAATCAATTGCACTGAATGTATTAAAACACAACTTGCATTTTGAATGAATGCATTTTTTATAACTTATGACGTCTGAAATATGAGAAAACCAGCAAAAATATGAGCACAGTAAGTCAGTAACATATATAGTATTTTGAAGACACTTTAGTTTTAGTATATCAAAAAGTATAATTATAAGTGCAAAAAAAAAAAAGAATATTTCTGCGAAGATGAAATAAGATTGAGTTATGAAATCTTTATTTTTTTTTTATACCTTTTACCTTCATTACTTCGTCAACATTGTTTTTTTAAGCAGTATGAAGCAAATTGAAAATTGATTGTAGATGTTTTTGAATTAAGCTCCTTACGAAGGTTAAAATTTACTCACAAAATAAAGTTTATTTTGTAAATTAAATTTCCATTCTCTTACATCAAAGTTGTTCTAGAGTCAAGTGTGTCCAAACTAAAGAGAAATGGGGATCTGACAATTGTTATTTTGAAAACCTTGACAATAGAAATTTAAATAAATCCAAATAAATTTTGAAAAATAGAAAAATTAATTATAGATGTATTTTTGAATTTATAGGTCGAGGATATTTTAAATTTCAAGCAATTTGAATATATCATTTAACAATCGGAAAGAACTTTCGTATAATTTTGAACAATTTTGAAATGTTTTAGTTTTAATAATCTTTGATGCATGAACAATCAAACGTTAGTTAAATAACTTGAAATTTCTAACTTAGCCAATCTATACCTTCCTCACATATTTATAAAAAGTTTTTCTGTTTATACAATTTATTAGAGATTTTTTTGAATTTCTTTTAAAGTTCATTGTAGTCATCTTTAAGTGATCCCTCCGCTAAAAGAAAACCTAATAATAATGAGATGTGGGACTTTTGTCTTGAAATTAGGTAGAGAAAGAGAACAAATTAATTATCTTTTTTTTTTTTTTTTTTCTCTTTGTCTCAATGTCCTTTTTACACATGACTGCAGAGCTTAGGGTGCATGCGAGCTAGCATTGCTACTTAACTAGTTAACTCCACTGTTTTTGTCGTACTACGTGATTTTAATGGCATTGTGAAAATCTGCAGGTACTAATGTACTATATTATAATATGTGTCCTTCCAAAATAAAGTATATTATAACATGTGATTCAATTTTTTTGGCTATTGAGATGCGGGCATTGCGTGGATTCTGAAAGAAAGGAACAAATGGACTGTTAAGAATTAACATTTTTATTTGTTTGATTCATAACGTTTACATATGTTTCATTTTTCCGATTTAATTTCTTATCATAAAGAACATAACAACTAAAATCTTGCATTAAATAAATTGAATATCCGCATCAAATTGTCCATTTGTTATTACCAATTTCCCTTTAATTAGAAAAGGGTCCTCCAACTTTCAAGGGGTATAAACGAAATATTCCTTCTTAGATTAATGATATAGGTTGACAACATATAATAGAATTAACTCAGTCATTTTGAGATAAAACGATTTTCCTAATTAACTTTAAAGACATGAAGCAATAAAAAATCGATCTAGTACAAATGGAAGACTGATATTTTATTTTTTTTCCCTCAAAAGTAACCGACTATTGAGTCAGTAACGTTAATTTGGGGAGAAAAAAAAAATATAGAAAACATTATATTTCATGTAAAAGTTCAAGTGATCAATAAAGGGACACATCACTGGACTTAAGAGTGCATTAGGTTCAATGGATGGAATGGCAATTACCATTGAAGCCTTACACAGTGTGCTCTAGAAGGGTGAAGATGAGGGGAGGGGAGGGGAGGGGAGGTGAGAGGAAGTGAACTTAAATAAGTTACTTGCTCCACAAAATTTTTTAAGAGAAGGGGAAAGAAAGTCAGAAAGATTCCACCTCCTCTACCTCTTAAATGAGTTAATTTTGTCCTCTCCAAATTAGAGTATAGAGGGGTAAACTTACTTTTAAATTATAATACTCATACAATCCCTTTCCTTTCTATTCCTAGAGTACAGTGTTAGACTGACTGCATCACAATTTAGGGCTTGTTCAGCTACTTGGGTTTGTGTGGGAATTTAAGGGAATTTTAGTCTTCTGGGGTTACTTTTCTAATTACCGTTCGGCAAGCAATTTGATTATTTGGGCTTGGGTTTAGGTTGTAACTTTGCAGTTTTTTGTTTGTATTTCTTGTATATTAATTTTATTTTCTTTCTTCAACTTAATTTTATCCTAATCAGTAATTTGTAATTCAATATCAACATCTTGTGATTGGTTATACGTGTTAATAAATCTGGGTGCTCAGAGCAACATCTTTCATTCTTTCTCAATCAAAATGAGGAGGGATCCTTGATAAATCTTATCTTGACAATCTCCATGGTTGGTTTTATTTAAAAAAATAAATAAATAAAAGATCGTTACAAAATGGTAAAAATTGAAAAAAATTTGAGTTGGGTTACGGTGATATGCATAGCAAAACTACGGTTTTGCTATGCGCTCGTATCTCAACAACCGTAACTCAGAAGGCCGATCCGATTCGACCGGTGCATTCTACATATCGAAAACTCATCGGATACTAATTTTTACTATTTTTGAAGATTCCTAACTATTTTTAACGATTTTTGAAAAAATGACCCCGATTATGAGTTCCAAATAGATTATTTTATTATTATTTTCTTGTTATCTTTCAAAAATCGTTAAAATTAGTTAGCAATCTCCAAAAATAGTAAAAGTTAGTATCAGATGAGTTTTCGATATGTAGAATGCACCGGTCGAATCGGATCGGCCATCCGAGTTACGGTTATTGAGATACGAGCGCATAGTAAAAACGTAGTTTTGCTATGCATATCACCGTAACCCAACTCAAAAAATTTATAAGAACGTCATGGATATTATGGATTGCACGTGTTTTCAATTTTGAAGCAAAAGTTTGTTTGAATGGTCTATTAAAATTGGAATTGTTAAAAATTGTACAAATTTTGGATGAACGATAAAATGATAATCAGATCCTTTCAAATTAAAATACTCTCAATCTGTGTTCAAGGATACATCTATCATTTTTTTTTTTGAATTTATTTGAATTTCAACTGTTAAGAATATCAAAATAACAATTGTCAAAGTATTTTTTTTTTAACAAAGCCCGTAGGCAACCCCAATTATCCCCTACCCAGCTCCTGCTGGGAGTTGATCCCGGGTCTCTACGGTGGGAGCCCATGTCACTACCACTGGGCCGTAGCCTCGGTGACTCAAAGTATCCCTTCGAAAAACAAAGGACACATTACTACATTAGCCTTTCCCATAAGGAAGGAAACAAGTAAACCGAAGAGTTCTGAGATCTGAAGTAAAATATTGAATTACTCGTTTTACTGATCAACTTACCAAGTTAAATGTACCGTTATAATAAAAGTACTACAGCTATTAACTAACTAGTTTACTACTACTCCAGGTCGGATTGTTGCATACATATAATTACTTGATTAGGCCACCAACTCAATAATAATAATAATAATAGGCTTAATATCATATATAAGCTCCAACCCTTAAATCTGGTAGTTGTTTGAAAAGAACGCAATCCCAAATTCTTAAATCTGAATCCACTTGTAGCTGTGGAATCCAAAGAAACCATGGGAAATGGGAGCGTGTATGTATAGTAATATCTGTGGGCCTCCGGAGTCCGGATCCGCCTTTTTAATTCTTTGGTGGGAGACCATTTCTATTACTATATATATTATTATGCCATATATTAATTTACAATATGACAAAGTGACAGATACTTTAATAATGTGAATCCTCTAAATAATAATAATACAACAAATCTGTGCCATCACTGTTGCTGCTAGCTAACGGCCTAACAGTTAAGACTTGAGTGTAAGATGTAGCTAGCTTGACCGCAGAAAAATACAAATTAGTTGATGAGGAGGTATCCATTCACAGTACTTATTTTGACAATCTTAATAATAGAAATTTTGAAAATTTTGTAAAACTAGTTAAAAATTCTAAAAAATAGAAAAAAATTTATAGAGATATTGTTTAACCTATAGATTGATTATCTTTCAAATTATATTCAATTTAAGTGACGTTTGATAGCTCTTTAAAGCTCGTTAAATTTCAACCATTAAAAAATGTATAAAATTTTGATGAACCATCAAACGATGTTCAAATTGATTGAAATTTGAAACACTATTAATGTATAAGTTAAAGAATGCATCCATAAAAGTTTTTTCATTTTTAAGATATTTTATGAATTATTATAAAATTTTCAAAATCCCTATTGTCAAAATTGTCAAAATTATTATAAAATTTTCAAGATCCCTCCTCTTAGTTGATACATGGCTCTCGTCAGTCTCGTGCTTGGAACTTAAATCGAAGAGAAACATCTTGATGTCTATTGAAAAGATGTCCATACGTTCATAGATATATATCTCGAAATCTAACAAATACGTTTCATAATATAACTTATGAATGCTATAGTTAGTTATTCTATGGAGGCTAGGTATTAATTAGAGTTAGAAGTAGGTAGGGTCTTAGAGGTCCTAGTGGCCACTGCTCTGTGGCTAGCTCTGTGCTGTGTGAATTCATTTCATAAATAAATACACATACAAACAATAATCAAGTGGCAGGAGAGACAATTCTTTGTGTACGTGTCCGGTGTCCCCATGAGAAAAATGAGACGTAAGTCAGTGCCACGACTACTATTATTAGAGAATAGAGACTATGCCACGATTCAAATCTATCTATCGAAAGCCTGCCTATTTGCGATCGACCGACTACCATATATCATATATGTCATATGTCATATGTGTAGTGTAGCCGTGTAGAAAATTGAATTTTTTTTGGTTTTGACAATTTTAAATCGTGTTAAATGTAAGCTTTCCATAATTATAATTGTGCCCATATAGCACCTGACGACGTGTTGCTATCTCGGCCTGGCTACTTCTCTTAAAGTGGGCCGCAATTTGGTACCTGTACTGTATCTGTATGTATGTATCAAATGGGCAAGCCACGGACTCCAATAGAGTTGGTGAGCAAAGACATGGGCATGCCCAATGTTTTCCATTTCCTGGTTTTGGTTTTCACCAACAAACCCATGATAATTCCAACGTCACGTTGCACATCTCACCACCTACTATTTTTTTTTGTTTTAACAAATTTAGATTCAAAGTGAAGTCTTTAGAAAAATAAAAAAAAAATAATAATAATAAAATACACTTGACGTTATATAGGTTTGGGCATGACATAGTAGCGCTTTTTTTATATATGTTGTTTTCAACACCAACAATAGAAACGTACAGGCTAACGATTTTGATCGTTCAAGAAAACTTTGTCAACTACATAGTTTTTTCCCCATAGAAAACACATAAAACTTTTGAAGAATGAATCTTGAACGATCAATAAGAGAGCTCCTCAAAAAAAAATCAATAAGAGAGAACGTGTCACACTTTGGCATCAAACGGCAGACTGTCAACTTACTCTACTTCTTTGAAAAAAGGTTTGGAATAGAAAATGTAAAACTATATAAATAAGAATTTACTTGAGCAATTGAACCCCCTAATCATACTGCATCGTTTTTTGTTTATTTTAAAAATAATTACATTGAGCTAATGATTATTAATTTATAGATTTTTATCTGTGAAAAAATACAAAGCATATAATGACTCATGCATGCACAACATTAAATTTGCACTGAGTTCGTACCTTAACATTTGTAAATTAACTTTGTCAAGAATAATAATAATAATATCTTATCTTATCTTATGTCTTTTGAGATTTATGAGTTCATAAATTAACATCTTACAAATTTATATTTTCTTTTATGACAATACCGGCTTGGAGAATAATGCTAGTACTTTTCTAGATTTCCGATGAAGATAATCCTTAATTTCAAAACATTTTGAGAAATTCTTGTAATCCCCAAGCTAGTGCACCTATTCAGGAACACTGTGATTCGATTATCAAAATTGAATCAGATTCTTTTTTATTTTTCCTTTTGAAAAGTTGACAGTGGCTGCCAAAAATATATTATATTCATTACTGTAATGGAGAACGAGGTATATGTGACGTGAATCTGGTTCTTCAATGATTTATTTGGTTTTCTCAAATATCTCAATTTCTTTTACATGAAATTTAACTTATATTTTAATTAGATTGTAATATATAATTTTATTTGGGAGTGCATAACACAATAATATGCTGTTGCAAAGGAAAGGAAGTAATTTAAATGTATAACTAAGTTGTCTCTACTGCCAAATTTGCACACAATCTCATGAATTGTATTATAGGCACACCAATATAATGTTTTCTTTTTCTAATGTCATGCGAAGCATGTGAAGACTTCTATTTCGCATTCTATGCATGCGTCCAAATCTGTTGTTTTAATTACTCTTATCTTCATATGCGTATGCTCTATAGCCTACGGGCAAATTGTCAAAAAGAAAACAAAAATCTTGTATTAGTTATACTGTGAATTATTGATCATTATTTAGGCCCAACTTATGTAAGTATATATATATATATATGAGGAACTAACGAAGTGGATAAATTGTATATGTGCTTTCGCTTTATTTGTATGATTGCATCTTATCTTATGACAATCAAAGCACTTCATTGTGAATTGTGGGCCCTTGCTCTTCTAAATAAATAGAAGGTTTATACGACACAAGGAAACTAACTAGATAAAAAGGATAGAACCAAGTCTATGCCCAGCCCAAACAATAAGCTAGGAAGTGTCTGGTCATATATATCCTCTCATCACTGGTCTGGTATACGTCTAAAGTCTAAACTAACTACATTTCTTAATGTCACGTTATATTTTATGCAACGAGTATTTTCATTGGTATACATACATATTTCAAATTTTATAACGAGTCTTTGAATTGATCGATAACTAGACCAGGCATTGTAATTGTTGGTTTCATATTGCCTGTTAAATATGTGCCGGTATAACTAATTTTTGTCTTTCACCGCATGCACATCTGAACAGTGAACACAGCAAGATCAGCTCGCAATCTAACAATTAATTGGCTCTATAAATTAAACCATGTATCATTACATCAAACATCAAATGAATAAATTTGCCAATTATTTATTTATTTATTTATTTTTTCTGTGTGATTTTTTTTAAAAGGAATAAATGCCCATTTAGCTGTTTAGGATTCCCTTATAATTATGGAAAGCTAAAATTGTTATTTTGGGGTCCTCACGCAAATTTTCTTAATTGGATGGTCACGATATATTCTTTGGACACAAGAAGAATGCTTGAATCGCTCGATTAAAAATGAACGGTTGTCTGTGGAAGAACAACGTGCTTGATGGAGACATAGCAGCAGTAGTTTTGAGAACTTATTTTGGACTTCAATAGTGAGAACTGAAAAAGTGATTTCTCTGCACATTCTCAATATTTATATCTGAATCTGATAATCTGATGGAGATGAGTGCAGTGTTAAGACATCCAATATAATATTAAATTGCATTATGAATATATCTAGTTCATTGGGCCAAGGTATCACTGTTACTGGCAGGGTCCAGTTCATTGGATCAGAGAACTGCTGGGCCTGCACAAACAGTGGCAGGTTTACTGGGCTTTCGAGTTATATTTTGGGCCTGATCTACTTAATTCCTTGATTGGGCTGTTCGGGCTTCTGGACTGTGTTCAGTAGGCTAGCTAAGCCCAAATGGATCTGAGACGAACTTCGTCAATCGATTATTATACATTCAAATTTTTAACCAATCTAACCGAAATTTATGTTCATTTTGGTCGTCTCAGTGGGATTAATCTAGCCGACAGCTCAGTTTGATTTAAATTGGATAGTGCAACTCATGAACATTGCGTTCAAGTTGACTGGTTTTTGGTGCCGAATGGGTCTCCTTTGTGAATTGAGTGACTTGAGTGACAGAACCAAAGGATAGTGTGAAGAAAAATCATGAGATCATATTTACAAAAGAAGCCCTTTATTATGTATTGTATTTTGAATGAAGTTTATATATGTTGTACGTAGCCTAGGATGATGCAACTAATGCAATGAAAGTTTCTTCAATTTCATTAGCATGTGGGGGCATTGTCAGAGTCAGAGTCAGACTGAGACCTCCATCCTTTTACAGTTTTACTGGTTGTACCATCCCATGTTTTTACTCTCTTCTTTCTACTCAATTGAGCTGAGCACGCTCTTCACTCATGATTTCCATTCCCCTTTCTTTCACCTGAGTACTCAATTTTTTACGCAGTAAGTACTGTACCTCTCTTTCTTCTTCTCATCCCTATCTTCTTCTCTTCTTCTTCTCACACTGTTGCATCCATCATCTTCCTCTTCCTTCTACTCCATCCACCCTCCTCTTTCTTCTTCCTTTCAGAGATCTATCAAAGGCAAATCGAGTGACCAGGTCTGGTTTAGGGATTTTAAAGATTGAATCAGATAAACTTTGAAGCCATCCCCCTTATTTACTCAGATATTATCATATCACAGCATTGAGATTCATCATTATTCGGTAAAATCGTTAACTCTTTCAACCAAACACCATGCCTCCCATGACCATAACACTACATCAGATTATTAATTCTATGGCTATTATCTCATCCATTATATTATGGCTTCTTAATTAAGGTCAGCGCCGGCAAATCCATCATCTGTCAGAGATTGTCAGAAGGAAGTTGGTGGAACTCGCGGTCGGGGATACTGGCAGAGGCCATTGTGTACTGGCATATCCTCGTGCATGGTGTCGTTGGGGAGCTCAGGCAGCGCTTAATTCCACCGGACGCCGCCGCGATTGGAGTGGAGCTATCGGAGGTCAGGTTTCTACTCCTTGTTCTTGTATTTCTATTTTTCGCTCCGTTTCTGGAGTAGGTCGTACAGCCGTGTAGTGCTTCTCTCCGCGATCACAGCGGTGCCAAGAAATCGCCGATCGGTGGCCGGGGGAGCGACGATTTGGCCGGAGAAGACGGTGCTGAACGGCAGCAGAAAAAGACAGATAACATCCGCGCCCTTTTTCTCTTTTCTATTCTTTCAGAGCCTGACAAGTAGGCCCCAGCCTATTCAAATTTTAACAGATCTGTCAGTGGTAGACTCGTAGGTAGGTGTGGTTAGCAGGCTTTAATGTCGTTTAGTTTTAGTTAATTGGTCTAAGCGTCACTCTCTGATTCTGATAGAGTGATAGCCTGATAGGTCCAGTCCCTCAATTACCCCCAGCCTTATTGGTCATGTGTTAGGCCCAATTAGTTAGTTAACTCTTAGTTAATCACATCTTAAGTCTAATCTGTTAGCCAATTAGCTCGTGTCGTCTGTCTCTTAGTCTTAGGCCCATAATCAGCCCAGCTAAAGCATCTTGCATTACCCCTACTTTCTGTTATTATCCTTTTTGTACCCATTGGTGTGGTACCTTTTTCAAAGTAAATGGGTTGTCAGTGAAACGGCATACAAATTCACACTCCTCCTTTTTTAGCTTGATTTTCTGTGCTTGTCGACTTTACATCTTTTGGTGCTCTTACGCAGAGCTGAACTCCAAATGGGTTGCAGTGACCCACTACACCTTTTCTCTGCTCTTTTCCTTCAAATTTCTTTTTTCCTTCAGTTTGACACATTTCCTTCTTTTATTGGCCAGATTTGTATCTTTCCAAGTTTATTCTTATCTAATTTCTTGACAAATGACGTTCTTTTTCACATTAAAATGTTTCCGACTTTTAGGAAAATATTTCAAAGATATTTAGTGGATTTTATTGTGCTCAATTTCATTATTTTGAACAGAATTCACATTAATTACCTCATTCAATTATTTAATTAGTGAGTTTGTATTGAAAATTGAATATCTTGAGATCCGGTGCTCAGAATTTTATAAATAATATATCAAAATTCTCAGAATTTGAAGAAGAATTTTAATATATCAAAATAATTAAACTTCTTAAAATCATAAGAAGTTCTACTTTTTCCTTCTTATGATAACAAGTATTTGACCACTCCCGGATAACGAGGCCGTCGTAACTAACGGTGTGCTCCAGTAATAGTAGGGGAAGGGAGGGAGGGAAGAAAATTAGGAAGGTAAAATTTTACACCCCATTTTGGAGCGTAACAAGATTGAACAATATATATAGAGCATTCCACCTCCTCTCCCACTCCCTCCCCTCCCTTCCCCTCCAAAATCTATTGTTCTGGAGCAAGTTAACTATTCCGGGCAAGCCTGGTCACCCCTCCTTTACCTTCCCCTCCCCTCTTCTACCTCCTTCTAGAGCAAGCCATAAGTCCCAATTAACATTCTAGTTAATCAAAGTCAAATTTTTTAGCTGAATCTCTTTGTCATCAACCATCCAAAAAGAACCTTCCAGCTGAATTTCTCTAATCAGTCTTCCAAAAAAGAACTTTCCAACTAAATATCTCTGTCATTAGTCTTTCAAAGATTTTCCAGTTGAATCTCACTGTTATCAACATTTTAAGGATTTTTCCAATTGAAACTCTCTATCATTACTCATTAGTCTTCCAAAGGATTTTACAATTGAATCTCTCTGTCATCAACCTTCCAACGAATTTTCCAGCTGAATTTCTTTGTTTTCATCATTCTATAGAATTTTTCAACTGAATTTGCTTTGTTTTCAACCTTTCTATTTGTGTCTTGAATGAATTTCGGCCTCATTTATGCACATTAAAAGGCTGACTAAAATGATTTAAATTGCCTCTCACAATAGTTAAAGTACTTATTTAAACAAGATAGTTGGGTAAAGATGCCTATTAAACGTAGAATAATACCCTAAATACATATATATCGCTTTTAAGTATCTCCATTTGTATTGTAAATCATGTTTGACCTCATTTCTGTTGATGATGAGGCTATGTTCAGTCTTAAATGATATAAATTGCATCTCGTGTGAAATAATGCATTTATTTAAGCAACATAACAGTGTTAGGACACTGATTACACACAACATGATACTAAGTTGCATTTAGAATACCAATACCCTTATTTGTCTGAATTTCGACCTCATCTATGCACACCAAAAGGCATAAATATAAATAATATAAATTGCATGTCCTACATGTCAAATTGCTTATTTAAACAAGATAACTATTTTAAGAGGCCAATTACACACGAAATAAAACAAAAATGCTGTTAAATTGCTTTGAAATATCTCCATTCGTATTTCAAATCACGTTTGACCTCATTCTTGTCGACTATGAGTCTAAGTGCTGTCTAAATGATATAAATTGCATCTCCTACATGTTCCATTACATATTTAACTAAGATAATCTTTTTTAAGATGCCAATTACAAACGAAATAACACTATAATACATTTAAAACTCCATTAAATAGTTATATTTGTGTCTCGAATTAATTTTGGCCCCATTTAGTACACTACAATGCTCGAGCCATTCTAAAGTGATATAAATTGCACATCATGCAAGTTAATACATTTTTGAAAGCAATGTAATGGTGTTACGGTACGCGATTGCACACAACATGACACTAAATTGCAAATAGAGCAACTTTGAATATCTTTATTTGTCTTTTAAATAAATTTCAGCCTTATTTATGAACATTTAAAGGCACAAGCTAGTCTAAAATGATTTAAATTGCATCTCTGACAAGTTAAAAGTACTTGTTGAAGCAAGATAGCTGCATCGAATTACCAATTAAACACAAAACAACACAAAAATATATTTAGGACGCCTTTAGATAGACAACCATTTTAAGATGATTTAAATTGCATCTCCTACATGTTATATTACTTATATAGAGTTAGACTATTATACTAACGTTAGTATTTCGAACTGAAATGGTAACGCCTCAAAATTTATGTTATCGTGTTCAAAATCATGATTTATGATACACAATAAATTCTTGGGATAATGACCCATGACCCCCCCCCCTCCTCCCGAACTTTTGAGTTTTGACTACTTGCCCCCCGAACTTACAAACACCCCCGTAAATAAGAAAATTTGTGACAAAGTGCCCCCCGGTTGCAATTTTGCTTCTTAATCTTTATTATAAATCATTAAATGACCAAAATACCCTTCAAGACATCTATATGATATTATTGTTGCCATGCTTATATTTATTTGAATATTAAAAAATAAACTATTGATTATATATAAAATTATAAACTAAATGTACATCACAAAAATGATAGGTTTTATTTATTCTAATTTGATTTTACCCGTCATATTAACAATTATAAAAAAATAATCAAAATATATTGTCAAAATAATCACGTCATATATTATTATTATTATTATTATTATCACAACGTAAATATATAATTTTCGTAAGAATCAAATAAAGTTTATGACCAAGTAAATGTAAGATGACAAATATGTTATATGTCAAATTTTATTTCATTTTGTACCAATATTTTTAATTACTGATTTATTTTAAAATAAAATATACAAAATATAAGCATGACAGCAATAATATAACTTGAAGGGTATTTTAGTCATTTAATGATTTATAATGAAGATTAAGAAGCAAAATTGCAGCCGGGGGGGGGGGGGGGGGGGGGCACTTTGTCACAGGTTCGCTTGTTTAGGGGGTTTGTCACAATTAGAAGTTCGGGGGGCAAGTAGTCAAAACCCAAAAGTTCGGGGGTGTTTAGAGTCATTACCCCTAAATTCTTTATATGAAACTATTAGGAAATACAAAGATTATTCATTTTTAGAGTTTTCTAAGTATTTGTTTTGAATTTTAGAAAATAGCTCATAAATATATATTAATTGATATTTGTACATGCTATTTTCAAAAATGCAAAAGAAAACTCCAGAAATGAAAATTTTTGGTATTTCCCAATATTTTCATATAAAAAGTTTATTGAGCACCACAAATCATGCTTTCGGACATGACAACATAAATTTTGAGGCGTTAACATTTCGGTCCGAAATGCTAACGTTAGTATAATAGTCTAACTCTACTTATATACGCATGCCAACTATTTAAGGTGCTAATCACAAACGAAATAGCACTAAAATACACTTAAAGTGCCTTGAAAAAACTCCATTTGTGTTTAAGAAATTTTGCTTTATTTCATCACATGACAATGCTAAAACCATTCTAAAATGATTTCAATTGCATCTCAATAAGGTGTCAAGACACCAATTACACACAACATGACACTAAATTGCATTCATAACACCATTAAATAGCTCTATTTGTGTTTTGAATGGATTTCATCCTCATTTATGCACAACAAAAGATATATATATATATATATATACACACCAATCTAAAATGATATAAATTGCATCTCATATATGTCATATTACCTATGCATGAGTACTGTTTTAAGACACCAATTACACACGGAATAAAGCAGAATGTAGTTATATCGCCTTTAGATATGTTCATGTTTTAAATCATGTTTAACCTCATTTATGTATGTTATGAGACTAAGTTCAGTCATAAATGATATAAATTGCATCTTCGGCATGTTCTATTACTTGAGCAAGATAATTGTTGTCAAATAGAAGTTACACACGAAATAACACTAAAATATATTTCAACAACATTTGTGTCTTAAATCAATTTTTTGCCATACTTCAACATATACAATGCTAAACCCATTCTCAAATGATTTAAATTGCATCTTATGATGGTTAATGCATTTATTTAAGAACCTTGATAGTGTTAGGAGACCGATTACACACAACATCTTGATTGCATTAAGAACACTTTTAAATAGATCCATTCTTATTTTCAATGAATGTCGGCCTTATTTATGCACATTAAAAGGCACAAACAAATCAAATGATATAAATTGCATCTCCTACATGCTATATTGCTTATTTGAGCAAGATAACTTATTTTAATATGTCAATTACAAATGAAATGATGCTAAAATACATTTTAAACGCCTTTAAATAACAACATTTGTGTCTTAAATGTTAAAAATTTTCATATTTAAGCAGATAAAGTATATATTTAAGCAAGGCAACTGTGTTAAGATGCCAAATGAATAGAAAATAACCCAAAAATACCTTTAGAATTTAATGGGCTATTTTATAGGCATTCTAATGCAACTTAATGTAATGTTTTGTGTAATTAGTGTCCTTTTCTTAAATAAATGCATTAACCAGCATGAGATGCGATTTATATCCTTTAAGACTGAACTTGGTCTCATATATATATAGCAATGTTATATATCTTGCTTAAATATCCTTAAAGTAGCACCACTTGTGTTTTAAATCATATTTGGCCTCATTTCTATAGATCATGAGGCTAAGTTCAATCTTAAATGATATATAATTGCATCTTCTACACGTTCTATTGCTTTTTATAAGCAAGATACCAATTACACATGATATAACACTAAAATACATTCCAAACGCCTTTAAATAGCAACATTTGTGTCTTAACAAAATTTTCTCCTTATTTCAGCACATTACAATGCTAAAACCATTCTTAAATGATTAAAATTGCATCTCATGAAGATTTATTAAAGAACTGTCATGGTGTTAAGACATCGATTACACACAGCACAACACTAAATTGCATTATGAACACCTTTAAAGCTCTATCGTACTTTCAATGAACATCGGCCTCATTAATGCACATTAAAAAGGCGCAAACAAATCTAAAATGATATAAATTGTATCTCCTACATGTTATATTGTTTATTTGAGATTGTTTAAGATGCCAATTGAACACGAAATAACACTGAAATGCATTTAAATCACTTTTAAATAGCTCCATTGGTTTTTAAATTATATTTTGCCTCATTCCTGTCAATTATGAGGCTATGTTCTGTCTTAAATGATTTAAATTGTTGCTCCTATTTATTGTTTATTTGAGCAAGATAACTATTTTAAAATGTCAATTACAATCGAAATAGCACTGAAATACATTTTAAACGTCTTTAAATAGCAACATGCGTCTTAAATCAATTTTGGTCTTATTTCAGCACATTACTATGCTAAAGACATTAGAAAGTAATTTAAATTACTTATCATAAACGGTATTAAGACACCAATTACATACAACATGACACTGAATTGTAGTCTGAATGCCATTATGTTGCTTTGGTTGTCTGTTCATTCGGAAGTGCACTACTTTTAAATTCCTACTAAACAACAATTCAGTCGCAAGCGTACGATTAAGTTGTAGCGTAGTGCGAGGTCGAATCCACATGGACAATTAGCAAAACCGGACTAGACTTTGTTTATCCCTAAAACTATGGGGTTGTTCACAATTTTGGGGGGTTTTATAGCTTTCCTAAATCAAATAACAAAGTAAATAAAGACGAAATGCAATATGATAAAAGACGTTTCTAGGATGTCGGACTAGTCGTCATTCGGCCTCGTATCACGCTAACCGTTCCTGTCACGGACGATTCACACGACCACTGAACTGCGCTCGCGTCTGTCAGATAGAAGTGTACCGTGTCGTCACTCTCGCATACGACCGGTGCGCAACACAAGTAAATTGATTTCTATGAATTCTTGGTGTTAACATGTTTAGTTCTGGTTTAAAACAATATCAAGCACCAAACCTCAGCTCTCGCTTGTTGGCTTAATTCCTAACACAGTTCAAACCACCAAAGGTATAGATTCCGACTCTCGCCTGTAAACCTAACCTATGTCCCGGTACCGGTGCCCCAAGGTGTACCTCACTCTCGGGTAGTGTAAGGCTCAGTTCTGGCGTTTTGCCTGATTGGCCTCTCGGATCTCTAACCCACCTCGCATACAAACTAAACCCAATCACGTGTGTACTAAGGCTTAAAACTTAGAGTATGACCAATACTTACTGGTTATCGGTTCGAGCACATAATCAACATTTAGCATGCAATCACAATACTACGCAATACACAGAGAGAACAAAAATAAAAGATAACCAAGAAACTTCATAAAAACCAAAAACCAAGTAATGACATCATCCTAATCCTAGAAACTGGGAGTTTAGCCGGACATGGCCATAATAGATACAAACAAGCAAATACGAGTAAGACAAGTCATCATACAACCAAATAACGCACAATCAATCACAAAGAAAGAATAAAGAAAGGAAACAAATGTGAAGATTGGCTCCAATGGATGCACGCGTGTGTAATCGCTCGTTGGCTCGCCGGATCGTCGCCGTCGATGCCCGTTGGCCTCCTCCTCTTCCTCTTGGCTTGCCCCTTCAAGAAGACACCTTTTCAAAATGTTCCAAGATGGATGTAATCTGGTGTGGAACGTTGCTTTCTTTTAATCCCCTCAAATCTTGAAATTAAATACTCAAAAGATTATGCCATAATTGCCTTGATCTCGGCTGCAACCCTTACAGTCCGTAAGGTCTACCCTTACGGTCTGTAAGCTCTCGCTTGTAAGCCTAATTCCTAACGCAGTTTGAAAATTGGTACAATGGATTCTTTTGGTATTGACTCACTTAGTTCTGGTTTTAACAATACCAGGTACCAAACTGCAGCTCTCGCTTGTAAGCCTAATTCCTAACGCAGTTCAAACCAAGCAGAGGTACATACAGCAACTCTCGCTTGTAAGCCTAACCTAAGTTCCGGTGTTGGTGCCCCAAAGTGTACCTCCCTCTCGGATAGCGTAAGGCTAATCTTTCGCGTTTTGTCTGATTGCCCTCTCGGATCTCTAACCCACTTTGAATACAAACTGGACCTAACTACGTGCATTACTAAAGCTTAAAACATAGGGTATTGGCCCCAAAGTATTGGTGCCTTAAAGTGTACCTACTGGTTACCTGTTCAGGCACACAATCCAAGAATAGTTGCAATTTCGATCCATATACAACACACAAAAAACTAAGATAAAATATAACTAAGAATCATATCATATCAAAAACCAAGTTTACAACGTAATCTTAATCCTAAAAACTATAAGTTTAGCCAGACATGGCCAAAACAATTACAAACAAGCAAGTACAACAACAAGAAGTCAAGAACAACTCATCATGCGATACAAGAAACACGAATCAATCACAAACAACAAGTAAAAGAGATATAACAGTTGTGAAGTCCAGCTCCCGTGTTGCACACGAGTATCCTCGCTCGTCAGCTCCCTTGCTCGATCCTGTCGTGTCCCGAAATATCGCCAAAATCTCCCTCAAACCTTAGGTGCGACTCTCTCCCTTCTACCCTGCTCCCTAGAGGAGAAGAAGTCTGGAATTTTCTCAAAACGGCGGCTAGGGCGTCCTCAAATAGTGCTGCATTGCATAGGATACAATCAGCCAATTTTGCTCAAATTTCCAGTTTTGGACCTTATATGGTCCGTACAGATTCCGTACGACACGTAAGGGTTACAGTTTCTGCACAGTGAACAGTGTTTTTAGCTTTCTAGACAATCTGAGTGGAGTAATTCGACGTTCTAGGGTTCGTTTTTTTTCATTTTTTCGAGATGAATAAAATTGAACATAAGGGTAGAGAATGGAATGGAAAGGTATGGGAGTGTACCCTCCTCTACACCTCAAAGGGGAGGGAAAATTTTATTTGAATCCTTGCTCCAAAAGTGAAGGGAGAGGATGGAAGGAAATACAGTTATTAGAGTGTACCCTCCTTTACACCCTAAATTGGGTTGACAATTTTGGATTCTCCAATGGAACAAAGTCACTCTCTTTGCCATACCCTTCTATCCATATTTGTTTAGTAGAGCAAGTAAAAGGGTTTAATTTTTCATTCACTCCCTTCCCCTTCCATCCTTTACCCCCACTAGAGCTATGAATCGGGGTGAAGCCCCGAAAAAAATAATATTACATAAATTAATAGATATTGAAAATTAGAATATAATTACGGTGCTTTGCAAAGTTGGGACTTTTTTGCTTTACGTTCAAATCTCATTCTCCAAAGGTCAAATGACCAATCTAATTTACCAAACACAATCTACATATTGAAAACATACCAAATACCAAATTTTATGATTTTTAGAATTTTTAGCTATTTTTTATAATTTTTGAAAGATTGACACATTTTGACATCATTATTTTATTATTATTTCTGCCCCATCTTTCTAAAAATCTGAAAAAAATAGTTAAAAAATTCTAAAAATAGTAAATTTTGGTATCCCACTATATTTTAATGTTTAGAATGTATTGGTTCAATTAGATTTTACGTTCGAGTTTTCGTTTGTGAGATTTTGAAAACGCAAAGAAAAAAAGTCCCAACTTTGCAAAGCACCATAACATGTCCCTTAAAAATTAATATACATTTTTCATAAATATTGGACTTAATATATTTTCTATATAATATATTTTTAGCTACATCTCAATTTATATAAAAGAATATAAAGAGTTGCAAATATTTTGAGTCTTAAATTGTTTTTAGGTACATTATATTGAAAAAATTAATTTGAATTAATAAATGAAGATAGAGAAATAAAATTAATGGTTGAGACTAATGATGATGTGGCAAGCTAAAAAGCTTAGAAGCTTACCCTCTTTCTAGAGTATGAATTTGGAGCACAACCTTAGTACTTAGTAGGCATAAGGCGCCCATTGACGGATTCATTTCATCCATTAATTCTCCTCTCTTTTCAATTTTCAAATAGGCCAGCCCAAATTTCGCGCGGCCCATATTTGTACCATTAAAAGTTCAAAACCATCCCTACATATTTAAATTTAAATTGTAGCACGCAATTGCAGCCCAACTTGCACAAATAAAAATAATTCATATTAAATTTACTATTGACAAATCAATTATCCTTGTAACTGCCCGCTGCCACTGTCACCAGCTCGATCCCACTAATACAGGAAATTATGAGATTTTATCATTTTATATACGAAGAAAAGGAAGCACAAATGATTTGAACAGGAGACTCGGTAGAGGCACTCCACAGAGATGTGGTTGGTTTGATGTACAGGTCAAATAAATGTAGATGTAGTGCAGCAGCCAGCAGGCAAGGCAGACCGAGCTAGCTAGCACTAATGGCCAACAACCCAGAAATAGACAAGCTTGTCCTGTTGTCCCCATCGCACAATAGTTCTGATCGATGCACAAGAACAAGAACATGAACATGAGCATGAACATGAACATCCATCCCACAATTGTTTGTTTGTTTCATGGAACAAGATGTAACCGCTTTCCTTTCTCTGTTCTCTATTTCCATCTTTCAGATATATAGATTATATAAAAGGGCCTTTCTTTGCGCAATTCAACGATAATTTCAATTTGGAAGTATATATATATATATGTCTTTCTATGTATGTTTGCAAATTAAAATGCATCATTTTCATTTAGATGAATTTAACTTCTATTAATCACGTTGGGCAAATAATAAAAGTTTTCTTAACGCATGCCAAAATTAATGCATCGATCTGATAATATTAACCAAGTACTAATTATAAATAGAACGCAATTAGTCAACTTTATGTATGCTGATGAAAAAGGCAGCACACCACTTCGAAACTAACACGTTAACAAGTTCTGGTTCGCCACATTTACCAAACTCTCCACTATAACCTCCTCTAATTGGTAGTTTGTTACAAGGAAATGTTCAAAATGTTGCATTCCATTCCAAAAGATTCCACAAGTTGCATGTGGCATAAACACCAACAGAGAAAAAATTTCACAAATGCCCTTAGATTCGAACTTATCTCTACCACTGCCTAAACCACTAACTCAATTTCACGGATGCCCAAAACATTGGGCGTGACTTAAACTTGCGCTTAGAGAACTTTATTGAACTGCCCATCAGGGACGAAGCCAGGATTTTATCATGGGGGGGGGGGGGGGGGGGGGGGGAGAAAGGTGGTGCCGCAAAAATATTTTTTAAAATTAAAATGGTTATATATTAATTATTACACAGTCAAAACTATTAGTTTTTATTACAAATGCAATAAACATAATTAAAGTCATTATATTTATGATTCCATTATTGAGTGATCTATTCGATGATAACATACAACTAATATCAAAATTAATACTAAAAGTGAAAAAAAATTGCATAACTGCAACTAATATAAGAACTCATTAGTAAAGGATGAGTTTAACATGTCTAGTTTTTATCTTTGCAAAATCATCTATTATATCCTTAGATCGAATATTTTCTGCAATTTCTTTCTCAATATAAGCAATGATTTAGCACATAATTTGATAATGTTGCAATTGATATCTTACATGAAGAAGTTCATTATCTGGAAAATCAGCCGAATAGAGCTAGTGTGCATACAACATCAATATTGAACAATTAGAAAGATTATGTAGGATCTAAGAATGCACTTAATCTATGTTATTGAAATGTTGTGTAATCGTGAAGTTATTTTTTTTAGCAATCCGAAATTAGAATTATATAGCAAGACAGAATTATAGAAATATCTATTACCATATTGATGAAAAGCAAGCTCATATATTGTATAATTTACATTTAAGGACCTATATTTAATATCTCAATATATTTAACATAAAATAACATACTAAATTTTTTTTTTTCAAAAATCATGTGGGGGGGGGGGGGGGGGGCATGGCCCCCCTAGCCCCCCTCTGTCTCTGTCCCTGCTACCCATACCATGCCCATTGCCCATGACTTAGAGAACATTGGGCAGCACAGTATTCCCCTTTAGGCGCAAGTTGAAGTCACGCCCAATGTTTTGGGCATCCGTGAAATTAAGTTAGTGGTTTAGACAGTGGTAGAGATAAGTTCGGATCTAAGGGCATTTGTAAAAATTTTTCCCAACAGATCATACCTCCAGAAACCCAAATATAGATTGCTCTCTTCAGACTTCCCTTCCAAATTGTTTTTGTACTGCATTTTTTGCAGCATTCCAAAATTGCAATAATGCATATATTGGTGCGCAAGAACCAAACCTAGATAAGTAATGCTGAAGGAATTGGAAAAAAAAAAAAAAGGTGCTTTCAAAAAAGAGAAAATTATATATCAGAATAACAATTATATGAAGAGATTTTATACTACGGCGAGGCAAACATAAAGAATCAACAAATTCTAAAGAACTTTCTAAAGGTGATTTGGCACGCATGTTCCGAATTAGATAAAAATAAACTTAATTTTAAGAATATACTGAGAGCAGGATTGGTAAATACATCTTAAACAGAAATAATCTAAATCTCTACACAACTTTATTTATTAAAATTTTTTTTATGAGATGAAGGTAAATCAATATAAATTTCATTTAAATTATTGTGGAATTTTTCAATTTATTTGTAAACTTATAACCTCTTAATTAGTACACTAAGAGCATTACTTTAGCTATTATTGATGGAGGTTTATAATTTCAATAAGCAAATTAATTTGTTTCATATATCTCTTTTCTTTTGCAAAATTGTTATTAATTTCTTTGAAGAAATTTTGCTGACCTAGACTTGCACAATTAATTTTTGACGTTATATATTAACAATAATATTATTGCAAAAGGCTAGGGAATTATTTTAGCTATATATTAATCAAAACGCAGCCACCTGTAGGTATGAGCTGACATGCCAAACACAACAAATTGGAATATCATTTTCGTTCTTTCTTTCTTTCTTTATAACTTTATATATAGTTTGCATATGTCATCAGGGGCCAAGGGAAGGGGCCTCCAAATAAGTATTTAAAGGCAATATTGTGTGCTGCCTCATCTGCAACTATGTATTTGAAAGTGGGATTGGGCATGTCATTCCGTCTTTATGTATAGCATAGCATGCATTAATTGGGTGATTGTGGTTGTTGCTAATCCAACACACTAAGCAACAAAACTGAATCTTCCTTGTTTAATTTAACCTTAATTCTCTAGGTAGCATATAGACATATAATATCTCTTAATTTGTATATAGCCACTCTAAAGATCATATTCCAATGTTCTTGTTTGCGTTGCATACTTGCATGCATATATATATATATATATATATATATATATATATATATAATTGTAATATCTGTTTGTCAGTGCCATCGACTTGTACAGCTTCCTGTACATATATATTAATTGCCAGCATGCATTTATCTATAAACATAATTAGGGTAAAAAAATGTCAATTACAGTTTAATTAATGCATGTTAATACGTCGACATTGGAATATATACGATTAAGCTTGACATTTGGATATTGTGAAGGCTAATTAATTTGCTGGTAATATAATGAGCCTTAAGAATCTAGCTCATAGGCCCAAGATTTATAGCTAGGTTTATCATGCTGTAAATGTTAAAAGTTAAAACTAAAACATTTGGATGATCCGATCGAGCATCTCAATAATTAATTTGCTAGATAAATGGAACTACTGAGCAGTCTAGAATTTAATTTCTACATCAGTGACTGATCGATGTTTACTGTAAAACGCAAATATATATATAGAGTGCATATATATACCATACGACCTAGCTACATGGCCTTTGCCATATATATACTATATATCCAGAATAACCTTTTAATTTCTAGATAAAAATAAATCATGAAATCACATTATATCAGAATAATAATAATAATAATACTGACATGACAAAGTGCTATCCTAGTAAGTAAGTCCTCAAGAGACAATTTGCAAATATAATCGCAAGTTGAAGTTGTGGATGGTGAGAGGAGAGAGAGGAATTGTGCTAGCTATATATATGATATTTATTGCTCTTCCATAAAAAAGGAGGAATATAAAAGCATATATTCATGCATCCTTCTTTCCTTGAATCGATTAATTATATATATATGCCTCAGCCCTCAAGGGATATATAGTGACGTTCTGATCTATCATCTATCCAAATTCCAAAATGAAATGGTTTGGCCTTACCTCAATATATATATAGCATAACATAAGATCGAATAAGTTCGCTACCTAGCTACTTTCGTGTTGTCTGATTATTCGATATGTATGTTAATGTAATTAATAATATATCGATAAAGATCTTTCGGCTTATCCATAATCAAAGATATGTCATTAATATATAGGAAATCCTCTACAATCCATATGTAAATAGAGGAGGGATCAAATAACCACAAAAATTGGTGCCCCATCATAACCACAAAATAAAATCTCAAATAAATATATTTTAAACACTTAAAAAAATAAAACTAATTGATAAAATATTTTGTATATATCATGTTTTATGAGGACACAAAAGATCATAACATTTTGATTTTATTTACATGTGCATCAAGTATTAACAAAAATCAACGGTTTAAATTTTGTGATTTTTTCTCTTTGCTCGATGGCTAACGAAATGGCCGTAAATTTTTATAATTTTTTATGTATATGTTATTGAGATGATTTAGAATACATCTAATGGTTTAGATTTGTCAAATTATATATAAATAATCTTGTGGTTATCTAGGGCACCAATTTTTGTGGTAATTGGATCCCTTCTCATGTAAATATATATGGACTTTTATGTTTGTAGGATGTAATGAAATTATATAAACTTGCCAAGATAATTAACATCCCTAACAATTATAAAATTGAATATGATGATGCGTCAATAAATTAAAATGAAGAGTCATTTTTTAATTATTCATTATCATAATTAAGTTGAAATCTCTAAGATGATTATCTAGTTTACTTCTTCAAGTATTATCTTAAAATGAAGGAGGAACATCATCATTAGGATTCTACTGATCATAAAATGGATTCTACGTATCACAAGGTGTCTTTATGTATCTGTGATTAAAATAGGAATTAAGTTGGGTTATATTGGTGCCACTTTGATTCATATTAAACAAGAGTAGTGTTGTCGGTGCACTAGACAATTTCGTTTTAAAAACATTGACTTAATATATTACCTTATCATCAATATATATTTTTTTCTTTAATTTGCAACTAATTCGATTTCACATTTTTAATAAGAAAAAGTAGAATGCTTATTTTGACAATATAGACAATACAACTTTTAATAAATTTGCAAAAATATTTATAAAATCTTTTAAAATAATTGTAGATGTACTTTAACTCATAGATTAATTAAATGTTTTCTAAATTTTAATGAATTTGAATACTTTGATAGCTCATAAAAGTTTTATACATTTTTCAATGATTGTTTATTTAGTGAGGTTTCGATGAACCATCAAATACACTTAAATTGATGTAACACATAATTAACTAAAGCTTCCCAATAAATATATAATTATTTTTCCATTTTAAGTTTTCTAAAGTTCTTTTCAAATATATTAAAACCCTAATGGCTAAGATTGTCAAGATAAGCATAGTCAATTTTTCCTTTATAATATCTTATAAGGTGTGCCTATTATAGTACGTATAATCTCATCGTTAGGTTCTAATTACTAATTAGGGTATCTTGGTATTTTCTTCCATTGATTGTTATTTTATTTCAATATCTTAATATAATTGCATCTAACTTTTGAAGATTCTATCGAGTAAATTTTTAAGATTCCAGATGTACATTTGATTATTGAGAATTTCCCTTCTACAGAAAATCGTCACTTTTATCTAGCTTGGTCTAATCTTCTTCCAAAATCCTAAAAAAATCGTTTTGCAACAGAAAAAGAAAAGAAAAGAAAAAAGTAAGAAGAAATGTGCGTACGAATCAATTTTAGTAAGCGATATGCCCTTTTTTTTATGTTAGTGTTATACGAACTAAATATGCAGATAGTTTAGCATAATTTTGCCTTTTCTAGTGATGATAAGTAGGCTCGCACTATCATTTATTAAAATAGCAAGGGAAAAGGAAAAGAAAAAGAAAAAGAAAAGAGGCTCCACTATACAAAATAATTGGCGTTTTTAATTATTGGTAACAATTGGAATTTAAAAATATTGTTACAATGTTTTCCCAAAATAATCTTCTTTTGCTATATTGCATGTTTATGTGTTACAATATGCGAAGAGCTATTGTGATTACAACTAATTTGTTAAACTTTTTACTTCAAAAAAAAAAAAAAAAACAAAGCTAATTTGTTGGCAACTGCAGTAACACAATACAATATACCTATATTATTGCTAGAACAAAACACCAGGAGAAGTCATATTATAGGGAACTTTTCTCATTATATGATTAAAGATTACAAGATACACATGTCATATCATATCCAGCAGAGTAAAGCAGAAAATTGAAAACACTCCAGTACTCTTTCTTATCAGCAAAACAAAAATTACACGATTAATAAAAGAAAATAGAAAAGAAAAACAAGATTAAAGGGTTAAAAATTGTGGGAAGTACAAACAAAATTTCATTCCTTCATTCATTCATTCATTCATTCATTCATCTTATTCCAGTATTATTAATTCCTCATCCAACCCATCATGTCCCTGTTTTGTCAGAAATGCTGCAGGATCTCTTCCTAAGAATTGTATATTGTAATTAGCAAAATGCCTTGCAAATTCAAGCAACTTGACTTGCAACCTCTTTGTTTGTTGCAGCGTTGTGTTTGTCCCAATTATTATCCATCTCTGGTGCATCCTCCTCAGTTTCATATAAAGCTTGCCCACTAATTCCATTGTCTTTATAAGCCAAAGGAAAAGCCATGACGACCTCCTCCTTCTTTGCCTCTTGGCTTTCTTTGTACTTTCCCCATAGGACAGCATATAAACCTGCCACTATCAAAACTCCTCCAATAATCCTGCCAAAAAGCAAACAAAAAAGAATATTAATAAACTATTTCCAATTATTATTGCATTATTGGAAGATGAAAAGTGTCATTTTTACTATATATATTAACTAATAGTTATCTTATACAGTATCTCTACCTATAAGAAAATATCATTTTCTCTGGTTAAAACTTGGGTAGAAATGTTGTGTATATTTATAATTTTTTGAGAGATTATTAATTACCCTCCAAGGAATATCTTTTCTGCGAGGATGAAAGAGCCCATGATGGCAACTATGATCATCATCAGCGGACTGAATGCGGAAGCGAATACAGGGCCTCTCTTTTGAATCACAAGTCCTTGCACATAGTATGCTATGCTCGATGTAACTATGCCCTGAAAAGAAGAATTTAATTAGAAGATTAGTGACCGATTACAGATTTTAATTATGTCGATAATGTTATGATGCAGAGTAGAGGAACATTGGAAGCGAAAGACTTACAGCATAGGCAGCAGCAAGAAGGTTCATGTCAAAGCCAATGGTCCACACAGAGGGCTTCCTTTCCATGACAAATGTCACAACAATGGCTTGCAGAGTGCCAACAAAGCATATGAGGGTTGTAAGAGACAGTTGTGCAGAGTACTTCTTCAATGTGTGTGCCTGTACAGAGCATTGAAATCCACTGATTAGTAATTAATTTATTACTCAGATTATTAGATGTCAGTAAATGCATAATTATGTAACAACTTACTTGAAGGATGAAAAGAGAAGCCCATGCCAGGGTTGCAATGATCAAGCACATTGATCCCAGGAACCAGCTTTTGTTTGATACGTCGTCTGCAGCTGCTGGTGCATCAGCTGTCTGTGCATGTGAGTGCTTAGTCCATACCATTTCCATGATTGGTCCCTTGTACAGTGTCATAACCATGGCCCCTGCAACTGTAACAACAGTTCCGATCAACTTTGCTTGGCATCTTATTTTCTTCATGTCGAGCTTCTCCATCCTAATAAAATCACACATTGATGCAAATCCATGTTAGATAGTGACAAAGAAAGGGGAAAGCAAGGAAATTTAATTTGCGATATTGTTGATAGATATCGTACCTAAATATCACCGCCATGACAAAGGTCATAGCTGGTAATATGTTGCTCATGGCACATGAGAAAGTTGGCGAGGTAAACTTCAATCCCGCATAGTAGAAGTTCTGGTCGATGACAGGGCTGTAAAGTTAAAACAGATGGTTAGTAACAGTACTTAAATATGATCTTCAATGAGACTACAGATTTGAATGAACTTTTGCGAAAATGTCAACTTACCCAAGAAGTGCCAGGACAAATATTTGCCAGAAAACTGACCATGTCATCTTTGGCCTCACCTTCCTGTCATACAAGAAATCCAGATTGATGAGTACAAATTGATGCAAGTAATTTTGCAGAAAGAGCTAGGAACATTCAGTTGTATTTTATCAATTATTACCTTTCAAGAACCAGTGCGAAAGGTGCGATGGATAGTGTGGCAAAAGCATGGCGGTAGACAACCAGTACATAATGGCTCATTCCATGGTTGAGTGAGACCTTAGTGATGACATTCATGCCAGCATATCCAAATTGCAGTGAAATCATGGCAATGTAAGGCTTGGCCTTCTCAAACATCTCAGCGCAGCAAGCCATTACTGATTGATTTGTGAATTAATTAGGAATGTAACGATGGATGGTGTTGAAATTGAGGGGTGATGAGATTGGAAGATCTAGAGAGCCAGACAAAACAAGAGATGCTGCTGCTTTGTTTGCCCTGAAGAGAGAATGGCAGTGCTTGCAAGTATTTATAGGCGAGGGGTTTGGGGCAATCCAGTAATTAAAACTCTGAAACAGTAGAATTTGTGTATGAGTAAGGTTTTGGGTCCCAGTTGGAAGGATCTGAATATCCCCTGGGAAATGGAAATGGGCATGACGTCCATCTGCTTTGCTAGTGGAAGGCTATTCGAGTTGCACCCAACTCATCAATTAACCAGGTCGGCCTTGTTCTTGTTCGGTGCGCTCTGACACATATGGCTAGCTAGTTAGCTTAATTGTGTTGGCTTTGGACTTGGATTTGGATTGGTTAATTAGCTTAATTACAAGTTCAACATATATATATGCATGGGTTAATTAGTGAAAGATGAGGCCAACCGTTTTATGAACTGATGAGATGCATGTTATTGTTTGTTATAAGGAAAAATAATAAGTACTATATATTTATTCTTTTAAGTAAGGAGGGGGACAAATGAGTTATCACAGTACAGGTACAGATGAGGTTGGGATAAGGTTTCCCTATTCTAAGGCAAAGACATGTATACCTTGTTTGGGATTTTCAAGAAATATATATTAGGTAATTTAATTGGTTCTTTATATATTACAATAATTATTTAATTTAAGAAATATTGACTTAAATGTTACAAAAAGTTTAATTTGATTTTGTACAAATTTGGACGATGCATGAGAATTTATGCAAGCTTTGACATATATAACTGGCTTTGTATTAATTTATATGCTTCAACTTATTATAAATTGTGATGCATGGCATACGGATTTGACGTATTGAATTACAATTGTTAAGTTGATGAAGATTAGAAAGATCATTCTCTTAAATAAAATTGCATGCCCCGGCCATCGCAATCGCAATCATCCCAAACAAATTACAATAATTCCTTGTCGTGTTGTGAACTTGTGATGCATAGAATTAATACAGATTAGAAACACTGATGTGCCATAACTTGGGATATATGTCTTCCACCAAAGGGTAAGGGGACGGTACTGAATCTTCAAAAAATATTCAAATTTGACCACCAAATGTGGTTTTGGTTTTCCTACGTTTCTATCAACGGACAACAGTGTGATAATATCTTTGATTGAATCAATTATATAACGCATGCAATCATATATGTGACAACAAGGAGACCAAAGAAATATATAGGCGATTGACCTAGCTATAAACCAACTTTGGTTATCCTATTCCTGTTCCTATATATATAAAGAGGTTGACGGTGACTTAATTGGTAATAAGCTAAGAGCTAGACTAACAATGGAGGCCTTAAGGCATGATGCAAACACAAACATGATCATGGATCATTCAAAATGGGAACTATCAACATGATGCATTAATTGTTGTCTTTATTAATTAATTATTAACTACTAGCGAGTGAATGCTTAATTAAGCTATTGTCATTACTTAATCAAAATGATGAAAAAAATATATATGTAATTTAGGCACACGCTGGTGGCTTGCCGGTTATACTTATATTGACAAACTAACAAAAAATAAAGATAACATATTCTATATATAGGGAAGGAATTCTGAACTAGCCTGTATTTTTACCGAACTTAGACAGTAAACTTCAACAAATCAATACATTTCACCTCATTTACCTAAAAAATGTTTTGGAAATCTCATTCTCTACTCGCCCCATCTTTCTCTATTTTTGTGTATTAAGCAGCAAGCTAATTATTTGGTATTTTACGAAAAATACAATCTACTGTTTAAAATTTTAAAAGTTTCTTAATCAACATGCAATAAACAAATTATTAGTTTTGGTGTGCAATATGTAATTAAATGGCAATTGTTTTCATGCAATTAAGATGTTCAAGAATACAAATTAGATATGTTTGGTGAATGTATATATGATCAGTTGCTATGCAGATCAGTAATGTTATTAAATTAAAAGAATACCCAATTCATGTGATTATTTTTAAGTATGCAAGTGTAATACAAATGTCCCATTAATGAGATTTAATAAGTTACATGTTGATTTCTAGGATTTGTCCGTATCTTGTCAAGCGTGATATATGAACGTACTTTTTAATTATTTAATAAAAGAACCTTTTGAGCAAATAAGAGGGCACTGCTTTAGAATTGAAAAAGAATTAATAATAAAGAAATGGCGACGAGGAGGCCACTGAAATAATACATTATTAGTTATGGAAAAGAGATTAGTTGTGGCAGATGGAAACAGTACAGCCTGTGGCAGCAACAATCATTAATAGTCCTTCAAGTTCAAAACAAAAACATATATATATGCTTAATGAATTTGTCAGTGAACCATTGCATTGTGAGGCAACATATATGGAGAGGCAGGCAATGGGATGGAAAAATGTTACGAGTTATGACATCCTACATAGCATTATTATAGCAAGAGGAACTGAAGAAGAAGAAGAAGAAGAAGAAGAAGAAATGTCTGGGGTTTGTGGCATGTCGTTGTCGCGTTAATGGGGATATTTATGTCATATGGAGCCGGCCGGCTTCAATTCCATTTCCCACCATATATATATGTTGTTAATTTACTTGTTGGAGACTTGGAGTAAATATATATCTCAAAAGGCAGCGAATGAATGTAAAATCAACTACCCCATGACCTTTTTCTTTTGTGCCAAATCCAATTTTATTATATTCCTGTTATAATATATTTTAAGCTGACTCCAGTTGAATCAGTTTTAACCGTATCTTCTGATCTTATCTTCTAATTTATAAGTGCCTTATTTACTTTTAAGAATATGTCCCTGCGATCATTCACCTAGCTAGCTTTCAGGTTCTTCATATTGAAACTTCTAAAATTTGGATATATAGTTTAATAAAATTACAGGCATCATCTTTTCTAATCTACCAGCACAAAAAACAAACATGATAATTTATTTATTTCTTCATTTTAAATTGTAGTCTAAAAAACAACCAACAGTAAAACACATCCTAGGTTGTGCGTTTTTTAATTTTTATTTTTGCGCAAATAAGATTATGTCGACATGTTTGTTTTATGAGGAGGGATCAAATGACACAACAATATGTTGACACAAATGTTACACTAAATTATATAAATTTATAAAAAATCTTAAAAATGAAAAATCTTTTATAAACATATTCATTTACATATAGATCGATTGTATTTCAAATTTTATTCAATTTTAGTGTCAGTTGATACTTCATAAAAAATCATTAAATTTAGACCGTTCTAATTACTATATAAATTTGATGGTCATTGATGGAGTATCAAATGACACTCAAATTAAATAAAATTTAAAACACAATCGATCTATAAGTAAATGAACATGTTTATAAAAGATTTTTTTATTTTTAAGATATTTTATAAATTTATATAATTTAGTGTAATATTTGTGTCAATATATTGTTGTGTCATTTGATCCCTTCTCTTGTTTTATATCGTATACAGAAACATATACATGATATTGCCAGATTTATTTCAACTTAATTATATTATTATTGCAGGAAAGAACCAGGATATATAGATCTAATTTTTGTTGTACAACGTCACCATTGGAGTGCTTAATTTTTTGTGTACCACTCAGCTCTCTTCCAATTTCTTATTTTTCACTTTACTCTTAGATATATCTTATTTATCCCTCAGCTCTTACGCTCAAAATTATAGCAAACCACTTCAAAATTTTGATATAAAAGGTGGCTTATTATATACTTGTAGGATACTTACAATTTTTAATTTTAGACATTTGAAGTATTTGTTTTGAATTTCTTAAAATAATTATACAATATTAACATAATAATGAATGTTTTATACATCACTTTTGGAAAATCCAAAACAATATGTAAAACTTTTTAAAAATGGACAATTTTTGCTTCCTACCACGATATATTGTGATGCAAGGAATATACGAAGCATATAAATCAAAATATAAATCTAGATGCACCTGCCCATGTTTGATGTATCATGTATGTATATCTTTTTTTTTTTTTGATTGAATCATGTATGTATATCTATGTAGGCTTACTGCGCAGGTTTGTCGTTTTCTGAGAAAAAAGAATGAGCAGGAAGGAAGCCGAAATTTCTCTCCTCTTATTTATCGCTCTCAAATCTCAATTTTCCAAAAGTGTACTCTTTATAAGTTATAACCTTATCAAACTGAAGTTCCCAACTCTCAAATAATGACAAATGGACCGTTGGTTGTAGAGAACAAGAATATGAAGTAATTAATTTTATGAGAATTAACCAAAGATTAATGGAAATTTTAATACTTGCTTTTCTAACCCAATGGCAAACTGTTATTATAAACGTCCACCATCAAAGGCAGAAGGATGAACCCAGCTTTCATCGACTTTTTTTCTATTTATCTTATCATTTTACAGAATTTCTAATATATTTTTGCTGGACTTACTGCACATTGATTGATACCATATATAAGAAAATGGGAACACCAAATTAGTGGCTCGTGACAAGTTCGGTTTTTTTATTTAATTTTTTTTGAGATAAAAATAAGGATCAAAATAACCACTTAAATTGAAAAGTTAAATGTCAATAAAAGACTTACTATCTAGATTTCGAACCTACAATCACCGACACGGAGATTGTTGCCTATTTTTGCCTATTACGTTTTTTTGTTTTAACAACCACCCCATGAACTAGCGTTGAAATCTGCTACGATCCAAATTGGATCGTAGGACCCTCCAATCCTACTTTCAATGGTTGAGATTATTTCAAAAAATCACCCCTAAAAGCCACAACCGTCGGATATGGGTTGTTAGTTACTCCAATCCGATTTGGATCGTAGCAGATACGGACTCCCATGAACTATGCAAGATGTGACAATGACATTGGGCTGTAAATTGCATATGCAATACTCAATTATATAATCTAAAATGACTAAAATGGCTTTTATGTATAATTCAATATTAAAAGTATTCATATTTATTAAATTGTATTGATATTTTCAAGAAATTAATTATTTTAATAGGCACAATATACATGTTTATTTTGATAACATAATTTTTTTTTTATTTCATTTTCTATGTATGCTGATTTTATACTTGTAAGAAGATATAATTACATAAATTCTGAAAAAGAAGTTATAAGAAAATAGAATTTTTTTTAAATAGGGTGAGATGAACAATTCGGCATTTGATTTGGCCTTCGATGATAAAAATTAATTTCTAGAATGATGCGCAATTGTTTCCTCTCAGTTTATCATATAATGGAGAACTCCAGCTATTAATGATATAGTCCGCAAGTCTTCCATATAAAATGAATAAATGAATAATGGATCTCTGAGTTTTGCAAATGCTGGAGGGGTGACCTTACACTCTACATAAAAAAAGGAGCTAGCTGCGTGGATTGCACTAATTATATATGTCATCCTTAGAAATTAACCAGTAGGGTGTTGTTAGTATTATACACGTTAGAGCAGCTTCGTATAGCTACGTCTCCCAATTTCTTTTCTTTTTGGCTTTTGTTCTTTTTAATCTTTTTCATGATTTTTACTAGTCTATAAAAGGCCTTCAAAGTGGGAGGTGCTAGGCCATAATTGAGCTTAATTTTATTACAACATATATATATAGTGACATACACAACTCCAAGAGACAAAAAAGAAGAAGAAAAATGAAAGTGAACCCTAAAGCTAGAGCTTTTTTTGACCAACATTGCAACCTTTTTTTTTTAAGAGAGATGATGCTTTACTCATGTTTTAGTTCAGGTGAAGTTAAATACAGGGAAGGGATTACTTGACAGTGTCTATCTTGAGTCAAATATAAAGGTAAAGGTAGAAATTAATGAATTAATTATAATCTCTCTATAATTAATGTACGTGTACAAGTAATTATTATATTTCCAACTTTAATTTATCAATTTTTTAACCAAAATTAATTAATTATTACAACTCTATATATAATGAATGTGTACAAGTATGTTTTATTATGTATCCACACATAATGACATAATGTCAAAATAAAATTGTATTCAATTAAAAAGGTGATAAACAGGCCATATCGTACTGACGTCATTAATTATAAATCAAACCAGAATCGGCAAAGCATATTTGAATTATACTTTTATTTATCTTTCTGCCTAATCTCGATCTGTTGTGAGTTGTGAGAGAATAGAATCCATCTTGTTTTGCACGAGCTAGCTAGCATCCTAACTCGATCGAAAGTTCTTTCCAGGTTGCAAAAAAGGTTGCAAGCTGTTTCAGCCTCCATTTGCTTTTTATTTGGTTAGTGTCTGATGATGGTGTAAAACATCATTATGGCTTGTTGTCTATTTTATAAATTATAAATTATTATGTAGCTAGTCTATGTGTAGTCTATTTTATAAACTTATTATTATTATAAGGCCTAGATATATAGCCTGACAACATGTCTTGTCTTCAATTTCTCAAGTCCAACAAAATTTGAGCCCACAAATATCTTGCTCTATATGCTTCATATATATTCATTTGTTCCCTTTAATTGCTAGCAGCTGCTACCTTTCCTAATCCCCAAACGTTATTGTACCATACTAATTGTTCTACTAAAAACAAGATACTTGGCTGTAAAATTGAATTTGTATCAAACGCAAAGAAAGAAAGAAATCACAAAGTTCATAGATATCCAATTCCAATGGACATATATAAATTCTTCATAAGTTAAAATGGAGATTGTTCCACTTCCAACATAATATTGATACAGTTAAGATACAAAGAAAGATTATACTGCTCTGTTAATTAGTTGTATCTTTTTGACAATTGAATCGGTAAACCTCCTTTCATCCGCAGCGTAAATGAGAGCACAGTTTCAGGTGTTCCCTCTTTTCCAACAACCTCAATTCTAAATCTTTCGAGCACAGATGCAGCAATTGATTTCATCTGAATATAAGCCATCTCCTTGCCTAGACACATCCTTGGTCCGGCATGAAACACTGGGTACTTATACGGGTTCTCAGGTTTAAACATGCCATTTTCCAACCACCTCTCGGGTTTAAACTCATTACAGTCCCTTCCCCATAAATCCTCAGTGCGACCCATAACATAAGCGCTGTATGAAATGATCCATCCTTTACCTACGAACGTACCATCTGGTAAGAAATCATCCTCTTTGCATGTTGCTGAATCCATGGCAACTGGTGGATATAATCTCATGGATTCTGTAATTGCTGCATGCAGATAATTCATTTCTCGCAGATCATCATAATCGGATGCCTCTGATTTAATTTGGTTCTTAAAGCGCACTGATTTGATTTCTTCTACTATCTTTGCCTCCACATTGGGTTGAGTTGATACTAGCCAAAAGAACCATGTCAGTGCCGATGAAGTGGTCTCACGACCTGCCAGTAAGAAATTTGTCACGGCATCACGTAAATTTTCGTCACTATGGTCACTGTTTGAGGAAAATCTAGAGAGTAGATCATGATTTTCATCTATCAGGGCCCTCTCTTTTCTAGCCTGAACAATTTTCATTGTGTAACTATGTACAGTAGTGAGCAGCTCTTTCATTCTTTTTTCGCTTCCGATATTGAGAAACTTCTTGAGCCGCCACATGAACCTCAAGGGGCTCATGAATCTTTCAATGGAAATCTCTTGTGCCTCACCAAAATCTTTCATGAATTTCGCTATCTCCCCTGCATATCCATCCTCAGTAAGGCATGCTGGGTCTTCACCAAATGCCACATTGCATATGTTGTCAACAGCAAATCTCTCTAGCAGGACTTGGAAGTCTATAGTTTGTTTTGTTTGTTCAACTTTGTTAAGGAGCGGGAGGAGACGGTTCACAATTTCAGTTTGCACTGTACCCACAACAAAATTACGAAGGGAACGCTTACTGAACTCAAAGCTGGCAGCCTTGCGCTGCCACAACCATTGTTCCCCATCAGAGTTGAATATACCATGGCCGATTAAATCAGCCAGCATGGAGGTCATCATTTCTCCCTACAACAAAATTATGTAAGCTTTTGCATTGATAAAATATAACTTATTACCGCTTTGAATTTTTTATTGAATTAACAGATAACAATGTCTAGTACGTAAATATATAGAGGCTTTAGATAAAAGAACTGTTCATTCAAACTTAATTAGAAGGGTAAACTTGACAATACATTCATAAATTTTGTATCAATGAAACTGGCATTTCTAATTCTTTCACTTCTTTTGCGTTTGAACTGTAGATGCCTGTTTTCATGTATTCTCATGCATTCTAGCAGCCAGCACACACGAATCCAGGAATGGATCAAACTAATAGCAGCACATAACTTTCTACCCAATTGAAGGATTCAATTGATTGTCTCATTATTGAGCTAACATTTTTACTTTGTAGAATATAATATTCAATGAAAAAAGAAATTAAATCATAATCATAAATTAGTAGAGAAAGGAACCTCACTTTTGGATAATTAAGGAAGTTGGTCTTGATAATATGCTCCACATTTTCAGGGTTAGCAGTGATCACCCCACCATCTCGGCCAAAGGTTCTGAAACTCAGGGTGTGTTTTGGGCAATGGACAAGTATCTCAGTGGACCAATCGAGGATTCGGTGCCGATTTTTAACTAATTAAGGGATATAACCAAGAATTGGGTAAGGTTTCAGCCCGTATATGGTTGATTTCTTCTTTGGGTCTTCATGCCTGCTGAAGAAGAGATAGAGGAGAGGAAGAAAAAGTAAGAGCAAGGTTGAACAGAGAAAAATAAGTTCCATACCCTTTGTGTGTTTTGTTACTAAGTTTCAAAGAAATTGGGAATGAAACACAGATATCATTGTTTTGGATTTGGGGCTTGATCTGGAATACAACTTGTACAAGTTGGAGAAGCAGGTATAAGATTAATTTTACTTAAACTGGACTTGAATTTGTTTAAAAAATTTTAAATGTTGATGCTTTTCATGAGAGGCACGTGGAACATGGATGTGAGGTTTGTTGTTATGTGGCAACTAAGTTCATTATTTTGTCGGTACATAAATATCTCTTCTTTTAAAGAAAAGCGGAAGAAATCAAAGCTTCTACAAGATGCCACGTTAATTCTACAAAACGTTTTATTTAAAGCATCCCTCCATGTATGAACTTTGGATGCCCTTTGAACTATAGTCTTACACTCATTTGGACCTGTAAAGCATCCCTTTGTGTGCTTTATAAGCAGGCTTAGGCACATTTTCACTTTTTCTACACTACAGTTTTACATTCATTTTCTTTTCCCATTTGTAGTGGACTCTTTTGATTCCCTGTGAACGTCTGACCATATCTCTTTCAGCGCCTCATCATCTTCTTCTAAAAACAGGTTTGCTCTCTGCTTTCTTTTTTCCCTGTTCTTTTTACCTATACGTTTAAAAGTTCTTATTCCATCCTACTTTTAATCTTTTATTCAATGAGCATCAATTTCCTTTCTCTTCCCACAGGTTTCCTTTGTCTCCATTCAATTCTCTATTAACGATTTTACTCTTCTTTTTTTTTTTTTTACTTTTTAACTTTTACATTTCATATGGGGTCGGTTCATAACGAACTGAGGGTTGGACGATATCATTTATGAATTATGATTTACAGTTTTTTCATGCTTCGATGTGCACATGACGTGCTTGATGGAATGCGTCACAGAAGCAACATATATTGTTAACTGTTAATGATCAAGGCAAGTTGAAAATCGTTATTTCTAGAGATGGATTACAAGTAAGTGTATAAAATCATTTTTTCTAGACTTCAGTTTTGGAAGGCTGATTGAGTGTTTTTTATTCAACAATAATTTTCGGTTATATTTAGTGATTTGTTCTTCTAATTTGTTGTAGGTTTATCAGGGAAACATGAGGCACAAATCAGATTTTGAAGAGCATGTCCTCTTATACAACATTCATAATTATAGGTAATTTATTATTAAATTCAATATTTTTAGCAATTTAGCACTGCAATATATATAAAAAGAGGAAGTTTCTAATATTTTTGCAATCCATGCACATATTCACTGTAATTTCAACAAAAAAAAGTTAGAAAAATACAAAATTAACCCGCTACTAATATTTTTAACATTATTTAGTTCTTGCATTTACTTTATTTTCATATGTACTATATAAAATGATTGAATCAATCATTCTTATTAGCTATGTTCAGTGTTGTCAATGAAACATATGTTTTACATAAATTTCATACAATATTATACATTCAAATTCACTTATGCCTATCACTATGATATAATTATTATCTCGGCATTGCATGGGTCAAATGCTAGTATAATTCAATATTGAAGAATGGGCTTCTTATATTTGCCACCAGAAACCAACGGTTCTTTTGTCAGAGTTGTCCACTAAAGCACTCTTGAAAATGGAGTTTAGGTAGTAATTTTGTAAATATAATTTTTATAACCATTAATTAGTGATTAAAATACACTCTGATCTGAGATATTTACGTGGTTGTGCAACACAAGAGCTTCGCATGAATGGTTGGTACTGGTAACGGTACTGGTACAAATACAAATACAGGTACAGGTACAGATGTACAATTTCCTATTTTTCAACGAAATTTCCAGACTAGAAATATTTCACAAAAACATAAAAGGGAAACAATTCTTCACAACTTAAAATAGACTTACAAAATACAAATACAGTCAACATAGACAGATCGACTATACTATCAGTTAATTTTCCCTCTTTGACAATTGAATAGGTAATCCTCCTTTCATGCGCAATGTAAACGACAGCAGAGTGTCTGGTGCACCCTCTTTATCGACAACTTTAATCTTAAACCTCTCGAGCACTGAGGCAGCAACCGATTTCATTTCTATATATGCCATCTCCTTACCTAAACACATCCTTGGTCCACCATGAAACACTGGGTACTTAAACGGATTTTCAGGTTTAAATATGCCATTCTCCAACCATCTTTCCGGTTTGTACTCATTACAATCCTTACCCCATATCTCCTCTACGCGACCCATTGCGTAAGCACTATATGAGACAAACCATCCTTTACCGACGAATGTACCATCAGGCAAGAAATCATCCTCTTTGCATGATGTTGAATCCATGGCAACTGGCGGGTATAATCTCATTGATTCAGTTACTGCTGCATGCAAATAGTTCATTTCTCGTAAATCATCGTAATCAAATACCTCTGATGTATCATGATTCTTAGAGCGTATCGATTTGATTTCTTCTACTATCTTTGCCTCCACATTGGGTTGAGTTGATACAAGCCAAAAGAACCATGTCAGTGCCGATGAAGTGGTCTCACGACCTGCTAGTAAGAAATTTGTTACGGCATCGCGTAAACTTTCATCACTATGGTCCTTGTTAGATGAAAATCTGGAAAGGAGATCATGCTTTTCATCTGTTAGCTCTTTCCTTGCCTGAACGATATTCATCGTGTAATTATGCACAGTCGAGATCAATTCTTTCATTCGTCTTTCACTCCCAACATTGAGAAACCTTTTGACCCGCCATACAAACCTTAATGGATTCATAAATCTTAAGAGCGCAATCTCTTGTGCCTCACTGAAATCTTTCATAAATTTTGATTTCTCACCCACGTATCCATCCTCAGTGAGGCAAGCTGGATCTTCACCAAATGCTACATTGCATATGCTGTCAAATGCAAATCTTTCCAGCATGTCTTGAAAGTCTATAGTTTGATTTGTTTGTTCAACTTTGTTAAGGAGTGGGAAAAGGCGGTTCACAATTTCAGTTTGCACTGTGCCTACAATAAAATTGCGAAGGGAACGCTTACTGAACTCCAAGCTGGCGGCCTTGCGCTGCCATAGCCACTGCTCGCCATCAGAATTGAAGATACCATGGCCGAAAAAATCTACTAGCATGGAGATTGACAGCTCTCCCTATGATAATAGTGATTTGAAATTTGGTTAATAATTTTATGGATATCTTACAAGCTTTTTCTACCAAGTTTGTTATAGTCTAGTCATTTATATTACACGTACAAAATATAGAAATCAGATTTTTTTACTATGCATAAATATCTTAATGTTCATTGCTTGAACTACAATCAGAACCATTGAAAAGAGCAAAACCTCCATCAGCAAACAGAAGCAGTCATCAAGTTTTATGATTAATAGTCTAGTATATATGATGCCTCTTTTGATACATTAATGAAATGGAGCACCAAGAACATACCAACATTGTAATAAAATTTTAGCAAATAGCAATAAATGAGAGGTCCTTTTGGTAAAATCTCAATGTTTTTTTCACAATGGATTCACATGATCACATCCACTGCCATTTGTGACTGACAGATGGGACCCACAAAACCCACCCCCTAGGCCCCTACTAACTAAAATCTGGACCATTGTGATAAGAAGGGACCGTCCAGATTCTACGGCAGCAAGTTGCCATAGAAAATTTATATGGCAGGCAGCAGATTGTGACCTTATTCTTTCACAATGGCATCTGATCTAATTGAAGGATCTAATAAACAGACTATATCCAGCACTGGTTCAAGTTTTAACCATTTAGCCTAATAGTAATATAGGCTTATCAAACATAGACAGATCGAACAATAATAATATAATATAAATGAACTGTAAGGAGTACTCACTCTTGGATAATTGTGAAAATTGATCTTGAGAATGTGCTCTACATTTTTGGGGTTAGCAGTGATCACCCCGCCATTACGGCCGAAGGTTCTGAAGCCCATGGTGTGAGTGGGGCTGCGGACAAGGATGTCTGTGGACCAGTCGAGGACTCGGTGGCTGTTTTTGATGAAATGGGGGACATAGCCAAGAACTGGGTATTTTTTTAGCCCATATACAGTGGATCTTCTCTTTGGATCTTCATGGTTGAAGAAGAAGAGATAGAGGAAGAGGAAGAGAGGGAGCAGGAAAAGCAGGAGAAAGGATAGTTCCATTTGTTTGTTTGTTTGTTTACCTCAACAAGTATGAGAGAGCTTAGAAATGGTTTCATATAATATGAAAAAAATAGATTTCATCTCGTTGGTTTTATATATAGGTCCTTGCTTATTTAATGGGATTTGTGGCTTGATCTGAAAGTCAATGGACTTGGGGAAGGGGTTCAGATTTTTATTTCACGTTGACTAAGAATATTTGATATAGAAGATTGAAGATATTTGCAATTAGAAAACAAATCTGTGGCTGTGGCCTGTGGGGACGTTCTCATGACTTCTGACTTCTGACTTTTGAGAGGCACACAAAACTTAACTGCAGGTCCGCAAGGCGAGGTAATATAGTATTTGAATACCTTATTCAAATTGATTTATCCAAAAAAATATCATTGCAACGTTTCTTGGCTTTTACATTAATTTGTCTGGTAAGTGCTTCTAGCTATATAGTTGTCATAAAATTTTGTTTTATAAAACGAAGTCTCATTTTACCAGGAGCCAGCATACATATATTAAGTATATAATTCTTTTTTTTTTCAGAAGAGGGGTTAAGCCCCAAATCCATGAAGGGTTTTGAATGATTCATTCATTGTTCTCATTCCAAGAAAGAAGGACAGACTGAAGTCAAGGACTACATGCCCATTAGTCTACTGGATATCATGCAAAAATGTTTATTAAAGATTTTAGCAAATAGACTTCAGCCTATAATGGAGCAACTCATTCATCCGGCTCAATCAGGACTTCTTAAAGGAAGACACGTGAATGAAGGGTCCGTATATGCACAGGAGCTGATCATGAAATTTACGCAACAAGAAGAGCAGATTTACCTATTTAAGGTTGACATTTTTAAGGCTTTTGACACAGTTTCATACTGGCCATTGATTTTTTGCTGGTCTGGTTTGATATGTTGACATCTCAGCATCTCATACAAAGGCCATTTGACGGTTGCAGACTGTGCCTTCTATACGCTGATGACACATTGTTCATAGTGAAGCCGGACGAGCAACAATTATCCTTGCTGAAGACATTCATAGCTATATTTTCAGATTTGTCAGGTCTTCATATTAACATGCATAAGTCAGAACTTTTGGTCACAGGAGCAACACCACAGCGGGTGCAGGGGTTAGCCCTGGTCATGGAGTGTAAAGCTGCCAATTTTCCTTTTAAATATTTGGGACTGCCCTTATCAAATAAAAGGCTAAAAAGGGAACACTACAAGGAGCTCATTGATAGATTCCAAAGAAGACTACCGGGGTGGAAAGCAGCGTTGTTATTTACAGCAGGAAGAGTCGTGCTGGTTAATGCAACACTCACATCAATTCCTATTTTTTTAATGTCAACCTTCATGCCGCCACAGGGGGTGATTAAAGAGATTGATAAAATTAGAAGAAAGTTTTTATGGCATGGTCACAAAGAGCAAGCTTCAGGTACTGGTGTTAGTCTGGTGGCATGGCACATTGTCACAAAACCGAAGGAAATGGGAGTTCTGGGGGTAAAGGATCTCAAAGTTTGAATCAAGCACTTATGGTTAAACATGTGGCAATATATGCTCAAAGGAGATCAGGGGCCACTCTATTCTCTTCAAAATTTGCCTTGGCATGCATGGCAGGCCGTGCACGTGGCTGCAAAACCAGACTACACCTTTCTGGCACAGTTGAAACAGCTGGAACCATTTTTTGTTTTCTCCACAAAATTCACATTGGGTAATGGAGAAATTATAAGATTCTGGCATGATGATTGATGAATGGATAGAAGGTCTTCTTAGAAGTGAATACCCATTACTGTTCTCACAGGTTCAGGAGGAGAATATTTTGGTTCATCAGGGGCATCAAGGTCAGAATTGGGAACTTATGACAAGAGCCTCCATCACACATGATGCTGCTGTGGAATGGTACATGCTACAGAACCGATTACTGTCCAAGCATATATTGAGAGATAGGCAAGATCAGATCAAGTGGAAATGGACGGCATCGGGCACTTTTTCAGTCAGCTCCTTGTATACTGAATATATCAAAGGGCCTGTAACGCTGGCTGATAATTACGCAATATGGCAAACTCAGTTACCTCCAAGAGTGGCAAGCTTTCAGTGGATATTATCACAAAACAAGCTACTTACGGTGGATAACCTAGTTAAAAGAGGTTGGCAAATCCCCAATATGTGTCATTTGTGCAGGAGAGAGGCTGAAACAGCTCAACACTTATCTACATACTGCGCATTTACACAAGAAGTCAGACAACTTTTGATAGCAGCTCATGGGGACCATATGCAGTTTACACATGCCTTTGCTCAGGGACTTTACCAGCAAGTCATTACAATGGAAAGCGGCAATAATCAGCAGAGATTGCAGATCACCATGAACTTTGTTATATGGCCGGCAAGAGAAATGTGCCAGAATCTTCAGGGATATTGCCACAAGTCAGCAACGCAGGTCCACAGTGAAATTGAAGAGGAATATGCTGCCTGGTTTAGATAGCACGATGGTCGATGGTGATTCAGTCATTGGTGATCAAGTTGTGTTGTAATTATACTTTGTTTTCTTTTTTCTTACAAAACCGTTGCACATGAATAAACATTATGGCACCTCTGTTGTCTATTATTAATGAAAAATTTGGGGGCTTGACCCTCATCTTTTCCTTTAAAAAAAAAAAAAACAGAGAGAGAGAGAGAGAGAGAGGAAGAGAAATTATTTTCATAACTCAGTCTATAAACAATACATTAAACATAAACAAAAAGCATTAAGAAACTTCAATTTATTACATACTATGTTCTCTCTTTTTTGAACCTAACTGGTAATCCGCCTTTCATTTTTAGTGTTGCTCCTGTCAAATAGGACGGCACCCCTTCCATCACAGCTTCTATCTCATACCTCTCAAGCAAGCTTGCAGCAATCGATTTCATTTGTATATATGCCATATCTTTTCCCAAACACATTCTCGGACCTGCATGAAACACCGGGTACTTAAAGGGACTTTCGGGCCTAAAAACCCCATTCTCATCAAGCCACCTTTCCGGCTTATATTCGTTACAGTCTCTTCCCCATATGTCCTCCATTCGACCCATCGCATATGCTTGGTAACCAACTAGCCATCCCTTCTTGACAATCGTTCCATCAGGTAAAATGTCGTCTTCTTTGCATGCTACCATGTCAATTGCTACTGGAGGATACAGCCTCATAGATTCAGTTATGGCAGCATGTAGATAGTGCATATCTTTCAACTCATCATACCCAAACATTGCATTGGAGGAAGTACTAATTCTGTTTCTAATTGATCTTATCTCTTCCAGAATTATTCCCTCCACATCAGGTCGGTTCGCCAAAAGCCAGAAAAACCATGTCAGTGCAGCTGAAGTGGTTTCTTTACCAGCAAGTAGTAAGTTAGTGACAATGTCTACTAAACTCTCCATGGTATATTCTTTGTTCAACACAACGTGAGATATAATATCGGTCTTATCATTTGAAGGTTTTTCAATCTTCCCCTGAATAATCCCTGTTACATGGTTTTTAATCCTGGCAATGGATCGTCTCAACCTTTTTTCACTCCCAACATCAAGCCATTTAATAACCCTCCACACAAACTGAATAGGAAACCGATTGAAAATCAAATTAATTGTCTCAGTAAAATATCTTAGAAAATCAGAACCCCCTTCACTTAGGCAAGCAAGGTCGACATCAAACACCACTCGACTAAGATTATCAAAAGCAAACCGCTCGAGAACATCTTGCATCTCTATTACCTCTCCATTGTCGATTGTCTTCTCCAGAAGAGGAATGAGTCGGTGCATGATCTCAGAGTGAACTGTCTCAACCATGAATCCACGCAAAGTACGGGTGGTGAAAGCCAGACTGACAACCTTACGCTGCCAATGCCAATGCTCGCCATTAGAAATGAATATTCCATGGCCTAAGAAATCTTCCAGCAATGACATGGAGTGCTCGCTCCTTGGGTAGTTGTTGAAATTTGTTTTCAGGATGTACTCGACATTCTTCGGGTTGGCAGTTATGATGCTGGTAGGCAAAAAAGGAATGTGTAATGCCATGGTGTGTGTTGGGTTGTCAGTAAGGATTTCGGTTGTCCAGTCAAAGAATCGGTTTCGGTTTCTAATGACCTGAAACAAAAGGCCGATAAACGGGTAGCTATTGTGGTGGCGATGCCGATGTGTGCTGGTTTGGTTTTTTGGACGTTGATTGAAGAAGTGGAAGACAGTGAAGAGAATAATGGGAGTGATGAGAAAGCATGAGAGAAGCAGAGAGAGCTCCATGGCCATCTGTTTTTCTGAATTTTCGATTGAATTGGATGAATGAAATCTGAGTTTTGCCCAATCCTTTTATAGTCCTGGGCTACACTACATATGATATGATATGATATGATGTATGTTTGGTCATGCTCTTGTTTGACTTTTTATTTCTACATATGCCAGCCAGCTTAAATGCTTAATTAATTAGAAACTTTTGCTCGTGTTATCTGGTAACCTTTTTTGTCTACTTTGTACTAGTGATGCAAGCATGTCATCCAAGCCTTCTCTGATGACAACAGAAACGACGTATGAGCTTCACACAAACCTTTTCTGATGACAGCAGAAACGACGTATTAGCTCTTCTAGTAGTCAAATGGTGGAATTCAAGATTAACAAATGCGACTTGGTCTCCGTTTGTTGAGCCGTCTAATTCACATCTTATTTTAGCTTTTTAATTGCCCAAATAAATTATAAATTTCATAGATGTCTAAACTGTAAGATTATTGTATCTGGTAGGTACCTAAACCAAGGACGCATGTTCAAATTGGCCATATTAGAATGGGATTATATATTAATTATGACAATTCAATCAGATGTCATGTCGAGCAGGAAATTACAGCCTAAAAATTGCAAAATAAAATTACACCTTTTTCCGAAAGTCTATAGAAATAAATTAGTTGTTTATTAATTTAATAAATAAATCTGCATAATTAATTCCATGAATTTTCACCAATAAGCAAAAGGAAAATTCCTCGTCTCTTTGTTGAGTTCCCGTTCCTCTCTTATTTCTTTATTTATTTATATTCAGAGCACAAAACAAAATAATGTGCAGAAAGACCAGCCAGTATTCTCGAATTTCGGCCCATTTATATAATGAGCCAAGTGGGCTTATATCTTTATAAGAGGACAAAACAAAATATGTACAGAAAGCCCAGCATTCTCGGCCCAATTATGTCTTGGGCCAATTGGGCTCATCTCTCTCAAGTCTGAACTCCTCTCCTCCCCAAACCCCAAAAACCCCAACGCTGGCTGAAGTGAAATCTCACTTCTGAACGCTCCCTCCGAATCCCCCCATCAGTCAACAGCGAAGAGAAGACAAGAGAAGCGAACGGAATGGCGGTCCGGATACGACTGGCGCGGTTCGGCTGCCGGAACCGCCCATTCTACCGGGTCATGGCGGCCGACAGTCGGTCGCCGCGGGACGGCAAGCATCTCGAGGTTCTGGGCTACTACAACCCCCTGCCGGGACAGGACGGCGGCAAGAGGATGGGCCTCAATTTCGACCGCATCAAGTACTGGCTCTCCGTCGGCGCCCAGCCCTCCGACCCCGTGCAGCGCCTGCTCTTCCGGGCTGGCCTTCTGCCGCCGCCTCCCATGCTTGCTATGGCCAGGAAGGGGGGGGCCCGTGACAGACGGCCTGTCGATCCCATGACTGGCCGCTACTTGACAGTGCCTGGTTCAGAAGTTGAAAGTCAGGAGGAGAATGGTGAATTGGAGGAGGAGGAGGTGGAGGTGGAGAAATTGGAATCGTAGGGCGTTTGTGGCTACAGGTTCCGTCTCAGTTATTGATATCCTGTACTGGTTTTAGGTCTCTTTTTGTTATAAATTGCTGAATAAGGTGGATTTTTCGTGTTAACCTTGGAATGTGATTTATGGGTTTTGTTTTTTCGGTTAGGTTGGATCGGTTCCATTTTGTTTTATGCCCCATAACAATGTAGGGGTTTTGTTATTACCAAGTACTGGATATTATGGAAGCTGGAGTATATGTGACAATTTTTGCCCATAATAGTGACATTATTCTTTAATGATTGCTAAATATTGTAGACCTTCTAATGTGCATAAATGAACTGAACTCTCAATATATGCAGCTGCAGAATAAGTGATGTTCAGTAAATAATATCATTCAGTGAAAAATGCTGGGGCTCATAACAGAAACCAAATAAGAATTCCGTGATGTTTTCTGAGTGATGGCATTGGATGGTACTGTAAAATCCATAGAGAGCTTTTGGATCGACATGCCACATGTACACAATTAGATCTGCTCTCTAAGATATGAGATACTCTCCTCTGGATGATTACGTTCTTTTGATTAGTAAACTTTGTTTAGGGGAACTTACAAAGTGAAAACCATTTCAGACAGCAATTGTATTGCCCTATTTAACTTGCCGTGCATCAGTCTTACTACATTTTGCTATGTTGTGATATGTACTGGGAAGTTCTTAACTTGTGGTAAGTAAAAATTTCCTCTCATGTCACAAAGCATGACGCAGTTCATGCTTTACTGTATTCTTCCTGGAAATTATTAACTAAAATTATGTCTGGAGAATTTCTATTCCTTTATGTCAACTGTCACATTAGCTTAGGGTCATTGATATTTTCACTGGTAATTCTGCATTACTTTTAGTGCCCTCGGTACCGGATAATCAGGCATGCCTTTATCATAATTGTGATTTTGTCCCATCAAAAAAACCAGAATAATTGGGCAAGAGAAAAAAATATGGTATATATCCCAACTGGCAAGTTTTTTTTTTTTTTTTTTTTTTTTGAAAAAAGTAGGCTCAAGTCCTGCCGATTCTATTCCGAATCTTAATTTAACCACAGTACAAAGTTTTTGTGAATTCATGTGAAAGGAAGAGACCCACCCTCTCCTTTTACTGAATTCTTAGCATCAAAAGAAAAAACTAAGAAAATAGAGTGCACAAAAGAATATCAGTCTGAAGGGTACATCCCTACTACTCTTCAGACTGATATAAAAGCCTCATTCTAAAATACCAGAGTACATCATAAAGTTTGCAACATAGTAAAAAACTAGCTAATTATTCAAGGAGCTTCTAGCTGGAGTCTCTCCTCAGTCTCTGCCCCTCTGGATTGCTGACCTGTCCAATAAATCACATGAGAGATGACTAGAGCAAGCAATGTATTAATGGATTTAGGAATAAGGGGTTGGCTGGCAAAAGTGATTCTATTCCTCTCTCCCCAAATCACCCAGAAAATGGCTCCAATTAAGGTAACAGCTAACTTCCTCTTGCTAGGCATCAGTGACTGACAACTGGACCAGAGAGTGTGAAGAGAAGTAAGGTCCAAGTCTGCATCAAGGGTATGAGAGACCCAATTCCATAGTTCCACCACCACTGGGCAATGTAAGAATCAACTTAAAAATGCCAAAGTGTGCTCTTGCTCGAAGCAATGTGAGATATGAGAATGCCAGAACACTTTTATGCTATAAAGTGAGACATGAGATATTTCACTTTGTGTACTATTGAAAATGAATCGTGTCCGTAATTTTCCAATGCAAAAGCACTGTTGAAAAGCCAAGTTTGCACTTCTCTGCTGCCAATGCCAGTGCTTCTGATCGGAGTTGAACATCCACAACCAAAGAGATCCTTTAGAGTGGCATCACTTATCTTTAGTTGTCTAACTTTGGTTTAGCATGTATCACGCTTTTACAGGGTTGGCTTGGCTGATGTGATTCCTGGTAGAATTGAAGTATTTTTGAGATCATTTTGTCATTGGACCTTTGGATCAGGATTTCAGTTGTCCAGTTGAAATGCACTTTTAATGAATTTAGGATGGTCATCAGTAAATGGGTAGCTCTCAAATTATTGATGCTACACTGTCGTACTCTTTTTGGATATTAATTGTAGTGGCATGAGAAGGCACAAGAAAAACACAGAAAAATACCATGTTTGTTTATTCTGAAACTAGTGACTTTGTTGGTCTGACTTAAACGAGTTCTTATTGTCATGATGTTAGATGGTTTCTGGTAATAATTTTTATTTAATATTCTTGGGTAAAGTAGATTAGTCAATTGTATATTTGTTTATAACCAGTCTGAATACGATGTTCAGGCTGCCAAAATTGGCGACCTTCTGGTAAACTACACATGTTCAATATTTTCGAGTCACTGGGAAGTGAAAGTCCTGGGAAATTTAATGCACCGAGACATGTTCTACTTACCTAATTATTTCGATTACAATTGAGTTTTAATTCATTCCATTCTTCTTATTGATAATTTATGGTTCACATTAATACATTTCGAAAGTCTACATCAGTCTGGTAACTTGATAATTTATGTGGAGTTACTGCTACTAAGCAAGCAGTATGGCTTTCCTCTTAGAAATATATACCATCTGGAGATGGAGATCCTCCATATTCAGTTAGCATTTTTCTGCGTATAAAATTTGTGTGTTCTCTCTACTTTCTGTAGTCTCTAAGAAGTTGAAATGTCTTACAAAATGTGCCGATATGTATTCAAGGAATCTAGGTAGTATTTTTCACCTCGCTCAACTCGCTTGCAAGCATTGCATACGTCTTTTAAACTTGTAAGTTCACTCAAAAGCTCATTTGTAATTCGTAAACAAACAGAAAATGGATTAATTAGTTAATCTATATATGTGGAAAATAAAGAAATGATCACCAGCACATTGCCAGTTTGCCACCATATGCATGTCTGCCTCTACAAAATGTACCCCATAACCTCAATAATAATTCAAATTGTTTTGGGTCAAGCCTCCCAATTTATAAGGAGAATGTTCTTCAACAGATTTGCGCCTCTCATTTCAGATCTGATGGTCCAGATTAAACTTGGTCTTTCAAATTAATCTGAAAAGGATAGCACACGTCTGCCCATGACCATCCAATGATTTTCCCACCACTGAATCATCTTTCTGTGTACCAGTTCAAATCTGTGGCTTCTTCTTGAGTTCTAAATCATTGGAATTTTTTGAAACATCCCACTGAACCAGAAGGGGAGCCTTGGCGCAGTGGTAAAGCTGCTGCCTTGTGACTAGGAGGTCACGGGTTCAAGTCACGGAAACAGCCTCTTGCAGAAATGCAGGGAAAGGCTGCGTACAATGACCCTTCCCCGGACCCCGCGCAAGCGGGAGCATCGTGCACCGGGCTGCCCTTTTTTATCCCACTGAACCAAACAATGAATCTGTTCACTGATTTTTTATAATACAAAGCTAAAATATAACTCAATTAAATCAGCAACTTCTTTTAGGCCACTGAAAATTAACTTCTGAACTTGAACAGCTAAATCCTCTTCATCAGAACAAATTGTCCAATTATGAACTGAAGCAATATACTCGGATATTACAGAATGTCACAAAAAGTATAAAATTAAAAAGAAAGAAAGGGGATTATAGGTACAGCAGAATTGATTTATTTTTTGACCCTCTTCTTGCCGGAGCTCTGGTGGCTCTTGGGGCAGAGAACCTTGCGGCCCTTGAGGCGTCTACGTTTCAGTACCTTCCTGCCTCCCGGGGTTTGCATTCTCTTGCGGAACCCATGGACCCGTGCCAATGATTTGCGAGACCTATTACGTTTTGTCATTGCCAGTGAGGCCTTGCCAGCTCTAACTTGGAACTGCCTGTTTCCCTGTCTGCTAACTTTGTTGTTCCTTGCACCACTTAGACCCAGTGACAGTCCTGAACAAATTGTATGCATAAAATGTCAAAATGGCTGTAGCAGTTGAAAGAATACTAATAGCCAAAATAGAGCGATCTGACATGTCAAGCGTGTCTTAACACCAGGATTACACATATTAAGGAAGCCAGGTTTTTCTACACATTTAGATATTTGCACTTTGGAAGATGATGTACAAGATATACACTTCAAAGAAGCGCAAACTCTATGTCAATTTCTATTAATTACTTTAGACGCTATTGCTGTCACCTACGTCAATAGGCTGTATCATATTCATGACTAAACAATTTACTACGGGTGTAGTAGGGTATAGATTTGAGAGCAAATATTTTATACTGCTTCTTTACCAAATCGACAATTATAGCAAATCGAGCTCTCAACTGCATGAAGCCTTATCCAAAATCCATTAATCTTAGATTAACAATTACATTTGCTAAGTTAAGATAAGAGAGACTTAAGAAGCTACGGCACTCAAGGTTTAATGTAACAATAGAAAACAGTACTGGGACACAGTAGAACCTTCCTGGATCCTGAATTTCAACTATTCTGGTAAAAACATCACTGTACCAACCAGCACACAACACAAAGTACAGCATGTCATTACTTACAATTACAAGACCAGATTGCCGGTTTGCGACCAATTCAGGACAGACTCACAAAACCAAATTACGCAGCTGAGGCGCTGGATGGAGCTTACCGGAAAAGGAGGAGGCAAGAGAGAGCTCAGCTGAGGCGCCGGATTGGAGAAACGAGGAGGAGGAAGAAGCAGACAGCGCCGTTGACGCGCTGGAGAAGCTTAGAGAGCATCGCACTGCGGAAGTTGCTCTAACAGATCGAAGGGAGGAGGCGCTGGACGGAGCCACAGCCGCAGCCGGGAGGGAGATGAGACTGAGCGCCATTGCAGCTCGGAGATGGCAAAGTGAGTGAGTTCTCTACTTGTCTTCTTATCAGTGTGAAGATAATGTACGCTTTTTGGGGCTCGCTTTGCTTTGGTTCAGAGCTGTTGGTCTTTAGACCGCGTTCACGCAATCACACTCGTTATTTGTAATCTGGAAAAGCCAGCTTCGTTTTTTTTTTTTTTTTTTTTTTTAATTTTGTAGAATGCAATATTTCGAGTGATAATTGCATTTCTTCTTTGCAATTTTATCAATCAATCTAAAAAGCGTGTATATCTATATATTTTTCTATGTAATTTAGATTTTAAATGAGTAATTGTATTTCAAAAAAATTAATGCTTATAATTGACAAAAATGGCCACCTCTCAAGTTTGGAATGCATAAATAACCTTATCCTTATTTTTTTTTAATGAAATTTAAGATATTTTATGGGAGGTTTTGAGGGTTTTTTTTAATTTTTTCCCCTTAGCAATGTATGGTATTTTCCAAAAGTAAAATAATATAATAATTGTAACAACTTTAAGTATATAACTAGAAAGCTATTAATAACGAGTAGACAAATTTTGTTAATAATAAAGATAAACTGTGTAAAAGTATAATTTGTGGTGATAAATAACTGAATTACCTATTTTATGAATGTTATTTGGCAATGTAAGTTCCTACACAAGGAACTTCCGAATTTTTTTTTAGATAAAAGATGAGGGCAAGTCACTTAAATTTAAATGTTTATAAAAAACTTTTCATCCGGATTTTGAATCTGCGATTTTCTGCGCAGAGAGTGTTGTCTTTGACCATTAGACGAAATGTTGGTTCTTACCTTCCATATAAATTTAATTAAATTAATAAATGAATTAATAAAAACCGGCTCATATTATATAATATATAATATAGATTGAATGAGGCTATGGTACTATTAATAGTACAAAGTACTTCAAACTATGGCTCCATACTATTATTTTTAAAGTTTAATTAATCGATCCAAACCGCTCAATATGATCTCCATACATAAATGTCATTGTAGACCAAAATTTATAATTTTTTATGTTTTTTTACTATTTTTTTAGATAATTAAAAAATGACTTAATGTAAATATTATAGACCATTCAAAAATGTGGTTTTTTTATATATCAAAATATAGAGTTAAAAAATTCTAAAAAATATAAAATTTGGTCCAGAACTACATTAACATATGGAGATCACATTGAGCAGTTTGGATCGATCAATTAAACTTCAAATACCATAATATGGAGCCGTAGTACAACCTATTTTGTACTATTAATAGTACCATAGCCTCACTCATATAGATTAATAAATGGCATGTGGCAAGAGATTGGATCACAGTCATTAGAGAGTAGAGACAGTCAATTTTATTATTTACACCATATGTTATGTCAATTAAATTAAAAGAATTTCCACTAAAAATGTGAAGTATCTCGAACGTGTATATGTAAATACAACATTTTTATTTAATCAGAAAAAAGGGAACTCGGGACATAAGCTTTATATTGATCCAGCCTCCTATCAGCAAATTCATGAAAATTTGCACTCTACACAAACACAATAGGTTCTTTTAATTTCTTCTATATGATCACTTCACTTACAAAAATGTACATATATATTACCATTGCTGGGATCTCAATTCAATTCAATAACAAAATCTATACTTCAAATGAGTCTACGATAGTTTTCAAGGTCTTTTGAGCAGATGACCACTGCTTGTCACTGGCACTTGCCACAAATAGAACCACTGTACTTCCCTTTGCAGTTGCTTTTGCAAGATTATGAGCTCCTGTAAGTGCAAACGGAGTCTCCAGCACGTAATTGTAATACTGCATCAACAATTCAACATCAGTTAATACTCTTATTAAGTTTCTACTTCTGGTGTTGCTGAAACAGAACTGTGCTAATTATCTTAATTTCTGACTTTTGTGCTTCGGTTTATGCTGGTTTTTTTACTGGTACGGTTATACAGAACTGAATCAGTTCCAGTTCTTATTTCTAGGTTGCTGCAGTTCAGCCGAGCTGAGGTTGATTATTTTTGTTTCCCAAATCAGGACTAAACACTTATTATTGTTAATTTGATATAAACATACCGTTAGGCCACCACGTTTCTCGACGGAAGTTTCCACAAGCTCGTCAGGATCGAACGTGTTTCCTGTAACAAATGGTCCGAGAGAGGCAATCAAGTCCTCTGGTGTTCCTATATCTTCTATCGTGGCATTCGGCTTATTCGTCAGGCGTATCAAGGGGGACGCCACAACTTGAATTTTCCCTTGTTTTTCGTCCTCGAATTTGACCTCGATCCACGGTTCGGCGCACTTAGGCTGGCAGTAGTTGCCAGAAAGTATGTTGGCGACACGTGTTTGCTTCCATGTTGGTGGAAGGACAAATTTGTACGGCTCAACATTACCTATTGAGAGAAAAAGAATCATACATATCGTAGCATTAGCATATACAGAAGCGGTTCATATCTGGCTAATTGAGTGAATTGCAAAGAAACAAGGATGAACGATTAATAAATTACCGGCACGGAGAGCGGGGGTGTCTTTACGAGTAGCTTGGAAGACCACAAAACCGGGGTCGGAAGGGGACGAAGGGAGATAGGAGCCAACCGCGACCTCACGCGCCACCGCTTCCAACGGCTCCTTGAAAAGCAGAGCCCCCAAAGCAATGCTGCCCCATAGGAAGTCCCTCTTGTTCAACCTTATCGCGGGTAGTTGCGAGGAGGAGCACCTGATCATGAGAAATTGCCTCCGAGGTGGGGAAGAGAGGGGGGAGGAAAGGAGAAGGGAAATTGATGATGATGATGATGCCATGAGAGGGACAAAAGGAGACGCTTGGACTGGGCTCTCCCTCCCTCACCCTCCCGCCAAGTCTTATCCATACCATACCATACCATACCATACCAGAATAACAACAATGTCAAACTGTGGCTGGCCTGTGTCTGTCTCTGTCTGTCTGTATTTATTCAGTTGAGTGTATGTGTGATGTGTCACTGTATATGTGTCCAGTTTTAATTCAGAAAAAAATAAGTACCTTTAAAATGATCTGCATAAACAATTATTCTTCTAATTCTTTGCTATTGAAGTTGTAACAAATTCCAATATAATTTTCCCTATCTTGTTGGAAAAACATCAGATATTGGTATTACTGAAGCTTTCAGTTGTACTATTTTTTTGCTTAATTTTCAATTAGGGGTGCAAAATGAAAGAGAGTTCCTTTTTTAACTTTTGTTGTTTTTTTTTTTTTTTCCTTTTAAATTGCCAAGGTAATTGCATTGCAACAGCAATGTCAAGTGCAGAATTGTTACAAAGCATAGCAGTATAAGAAGGCCCAAATTGAGAAAATCGGTCCAGGGGTTGGAGTTGGGTTGGGCCCTTCGGAGTTGGACTTCCCATGTATTAACTATTGTCAAACTCAAACTCACTCGGTCAACAACACAAACTGTATCCGTTACTTACTATAGTATAGCATATAGCATTTCTGCATTTGCCTTCTCGTCAAATCAAATAAAAAGAATCAAGCACAATTTCACGAAGACTACTCAAACACTCATACTTTTGTCTAATACATACCAGTACCAGTGTACCAGTGTACCACTCACTCTATATATATCTCACCCACTAGCTAGTTAGCAGAGAGCGCATTGCCAAGAAATCCTTCTCCCTTTCTTTCTTTCTTCCTTTCTTGCTTGCTTTCTCTCATACGTGCATTGATCGGACCGGGAGCAGATAGATAGATAGATGCTGCAATGGCCTCGCCCGAAAGCAGCTCCCAGAAATCCAAACAGCTGGCTGATCACGAGGACGAGCCGAGGGAGGAGGAGAAAGAGGCGGAGGAGCCTCCCAGCTCCATCGACAAACGTCTCGTAGATGCACTTGACGACCCTCAATATGCCAGCACTTGTAAGTTCTCAGTTCTTCCAAGTTCACAGTCTGATTGCATGTGTTTCCTTGAGATTGGTACCGGTATATATGATGTTTGGTTGAATGAGATATATAATTTTGCAGCATTTGTATGGGTTCAATCTTGGAACTTTAAACTCGAGAGATTCAGACCAACAATGCAAGTTCCTTCTTTGATCAAGTTCTTTTCTTGCATTCTGCTTTTCCTTGCATATTCTTGATATCAGAATTTCTCGTTGACAAGTTTATAGTACAATCTTGCATTTTGTTTTGTCTGACTTGAATGTATGAAACTTTGTTGAATGAAAGCTCTCTGGCGCTATAAATGGGTTAACAATGTCACTCTTTTCTTTGATTTTTCCATAAGAAAAGCTATTTCCTTAATGAACTGAATAATTTTTCATCAATAGCAAATGATACAATGCTAACTAAATTTAAGTTGTGATAATTGATTCTAGAACTGTAGGCAAATTGACTTCTGACGTACGTAGTACAAGAATATTTCTGCTTATTCTCTATTTATTTATTTGGTAGCATCTGTAAATGTTCATTTCTTCAAAGTTAAAACATATAAGTGGCAGTCTCTGATTATGCTTTCTTGAAATTGATATTCTGTCCAAGAAGTCAAGTTCTTTCTTTTGCTCAGGTTCTTTTGCATTCTGCTTTGCCTTGATATTGAGTTTCTTGTTAAGTGGTTTATACATCAATCTTGCATTTTGTTTTTGGTATTTTGAATCGATGAAACTTCATTGAATGAAGTTCCATGGCGAATCAGGATAGGTTAATAGTGGTACTAATTCTTTAGTTTATCCACAAGAAATGTTATTTCTTCACATCTGCAACAAAATTAGCAAGCAATGTAAAACCAAATTTTGATATCTTCCTTGATTATCACTGCAGTACTTCACATGGACTCAATGATGCAGCAACTCATCACGCAACAACCAGACCCGTACGAAGTTTACTTTGCACCAGGCAGCACCACTGACCTTTTGAGGCTTGGCAGTATACTTGCATTTCATTACAACCTACAACCTTATGTAGGTAGAGGCATCAGATTGATTGCTAAAAAAACCCCAGAGAGCTGTATTCCATCAGTCACCCTCTCAAGCATTTCAAATCAGAGACGACATAGTGGTGGCACTTCATCCGGTAATGTATCTGAACTAGAAACAGCCAAACCTGAGAACTTGGAGAAAGGAAAGGACGAGGAACCTGTTAACACGTCTGCACCAGTAACGAGCGAAGCAGCGACGAGTACTGCAACCTTGGAGGAGAGAAATGAGGAGAAGGCAAGCAGTTCCCTGTCCGCACACGACATGGCAGAAGAAAAGGAGAGGGCTAGAACCTTGGATGAAAGGAATGGGGAAGACAAACTCACCAACCCATTGAGTAACCTGTCTTTGCAAGGCACGGCTGAATCAGAGAAGCCGACTGGAACCTTGAAGGAGACAAAGAACGAGGAGAAATACCCTGCCCCGGTTGACCCCAATCTGGCTGATGTAATCCAACAGCCTCAAGTTCACGATACTTGTACGTGTTCATTTCTTGAACCTATGTTAACTATTTATTGAAACAAGAATTGGTGGCGTCTGAATTATTGTTTCATATTGCTTAGTATATGTAAGCCAAGAAGTTAAGTTCTGTTTTTGTACCCTTAATTAAGTCCTTTCGCATTTTGCTTTGTCATAATGTTTTTTTTTTTTGGCAAAATTGTCATGTATCAGATTTTCTGGCTAGGTAACTTAAAATTTGTTTATGTATTCCAGTGGTCTCAAATCCTGTATCTTCGGAGGTTTCAAGTTCCATTCCTGCAGCGGTCATGATCAAATCTGAAGTGGTCTCAAGTTCTACTTCTGCAAAGGTTCCAGAGGGTGGTAGGCCTGCAGTACGACCAAGTCCTAGCTCAAACCAAAGCTTCAAGTCAACTACATCAGTGTAATTTTATCAAATTTGAATCAATTTTTTCCAAACTTCACATATGGTACCGCACTGAAGTGTTCGGTATACTGGGTTTTGCTTCTCCTTTTGGGTCTTATCACTTAATATTGTTTTCAGATCCTTTGTATGTCAAAACGCAAATAGTACCAATGTTTTGCCATTCACTGGTACTAGCAAGTTATCCTATGAATCATAAATTAATAAAGCAACTAAAAATTTGGTTTGACAAACTTTGTAGGAATCAGAGCGGTAGGGGCACATCTCACCGGGGTCCCGTGACTGGTCACCACCCTCAAGGGATGCAACAGAGAGGGAGTGTTTCACAACCTGCAAGTGCACCTGATATGCTCCCATATGGCAATTATATTGTGTACAATCCGTATCATGCAAGCAGAGCTATCTACTATCCGGTATATTCTGAACAGCTGCCGGGACAATACACTCAAACTTACTATGTCCCAGATCCTTCTATCACACAAAATACCACTCATGCAAGTGGCTATCACCCAACATATTCTAGTTCCACACAATGCCCCCCGTTACAGCACACGCAAACTTACAACGTGGGTGGGGCTCTGAATCTGGGATATTCTGATTACACACAAGTACAATATCCTCAGCCAATTATACTGGTATCCCCGCAACAAGGAGCAAGTACTTCACATTCACAGCCTCCACAACCTTCAGTACAATATCCTCAGCCAATTTATCTGGTACCACCACAGCAACATGGAGCAACTTGTTGAGAATCAACGCTGAGGCCCAAGCCCATCAAGCCCAAGATCAAGAATTATCTAGAGTAATGTGGTGTTGAGATATTTATTAGGAATAATCTAGAACATTATGGATACAAAAAAAAAATATCTTAGGTCTAGAATAATCTATAGAAATATCTATGGAAAAATATCTAGGTTCTAGAATCCTCCATAGAACTAGTATAAATAGGGGTGTGGTGTTGGATGTAGAAACCAAGCAAGAGATAGTAGTGAATTGGAGGTTAGGTTGTAGTAAGAAGCTAGGGGTATATGGAGGTTTAGTATTTAAGTAGTAGTTGTAACAATATTTTGAGATATAATAGAAAATATTGTTATAGCTAGTGCCTCCATACTCAACAATCTGGTATCAGAGCCGGTGTTGTTGGAGCTTGTTCAGAGTCGGTGGTAGGGGTCAAGCATAGAGTCGGAATTCTGCCGGTGTTCCGCCAGTCAGTATAGTGGTATCGACAAGTTGTCGAAGGAGCCGCAGCTTGACGACAGTCCGGGACTGCGAAGTGCGGAGGAGGAGAAATCTTCAAGAAGGCTTACTAGACGTCGGCCGTCCTAGTTGAAGCCATGGATTTCTCAGGTATGACTGGTGGAATTAAGAAATTGAATACCAGTAATTATATTTACTGGAAGGCATGCATAGAGTCCTACCTCCAAGGGCAGGACCTATGGGAGGTAGTAGGCGGGTCTGAGACGACCCCGCCGGAAGTTGATACCGTAAAAGAGACGGTATCGGAACAGGTTGCTGACCCCAAAACGAAAAAGAAGGCTTTAGAGAAGCCAGTCGAAACTCTGTCCGTGGAGAAGCAAGCCGAAGCTCTGCGGAAATGGCGAATCAAGGCCGGGAAGGCGATGTTTGTACTCAGGACAGCCGTTGAAGACGAGCTACTAGAGTACATCAGAGAAGCGCCCACGCCGAAGGTAGCCTGGGATACCCTAGCAACACTCTTCTCAAAGAAGAACGACGCGCGCCTCCAACTACTTGAGAAGGAGCTCATGACAATCTCACAAGGTAACATGATGATTAACCATTACTTTACGAAAGTAAAATCTCTTTGTAGTGATATTGCTCAGATAGACCCTGAAGAGAAGATCAGCGAGCAAAGGATGAGAAGGATTCTCATCAATGGGCTAAGACCCGAGTATAGCGGGTTCATAGCAGCCATCCGAGGTTGGCCAACGCAGCCAACACTATTGGAGCTGGAGAATATGCTCGCAAACCAGGAGGCTCTAGCGAAGCAAATGGCCGGAGTCTCGTTGAAGCAAGAAGAAGAGGCCTTGTTCAGCAACCGAAAGACGGGTCGACCTGACCGAAAGTCAAGAGGTAGACCCGAAGGAAGGTCTAGCCAGCAACGAAGGCCTAAAGAGAAGACTAATTCTTCAGGGGGAGCTCGAGACTCATCCGATGACGATCGGTGTTATAATTGTGGCAAAAGAGGGCATTATGCACGAGATTGCTGGCGTAAGAAGAAGAAAGGCCATGGTAATGTGGCAACCTCAAGAAGCCAAGACATAGTCCATGAGAGCAGTAGTTGTGAAGAAGAGTGGGATGCAGAAGTAGCACTCACGGCTGCAATCGTGGATGATGAAGAAAGCCTCGCGGTGACCACAGTGGAGATGATGCCGGAGGAGGTCCCATATGAAGAAGATTGGGACGCGGTGACGACTGTTGGAATACAGTCGGTAGTTGGCATAGAGGTTGCCGAGGTTGATGAGGTAGAGGAAGAGGAGTTCGACATGGAGTCGTGGCCGATCAAAGATGGAGAAGATGCCACAGAAGTCAAGGAGGAAGAGATCAATTCCGAGTCATCGTTCTTCATGGAAGACACCGAAGATGTCAAAGAGGTAAGTAAGCTTGACTTTGAGTCATTACCTTTTAAAGAACCAATTAAAGAATTACTCGATGAGGAGACCAAAGTCGTAAAGGAGGCCGGAATCATGAGCTGCATCATGGCTGATGACGAGAAGCCACAAGAAAGCCCCAAGGTGGAAAACATCACCAAGGAGGGTGATGATGTCAAGACGACGTGGAGGAGTGTCGTGGTTGCCGAAGAATGGGAGCTCTTCGAAGGAGATGCAGGCTATCAGGTAATTTGTCGAGATGTCGGACCTCGACGAAGGCTAGTGACGAGACTACTGCAAGCACCACAAATGACTGAGTGCCAAGCACTGCTAGCACGAAGGAAAAACTACAAACATGATGATCCGGATGGACGCGGAGTACCAAAATCGGAATAGTACAAAGTCAGCGTTGAGGGGGAGTGTTGAGAATCAACGCTGAGGCCCAAGCCCATCAAGCCCAAGATCAAGAATTATCTAGAGTAATGTGGTGTTGAGATATTTATTAGGAATAATCTAGAACATTATGGATACAAAAAAAAAATATCTTAGGTCTAGAATAATCTATAGAAATATCTATGGAAAAATATCTAGGTTCTAGAATCCTCCATAGAACTAGTATAAATAGGGGTGTGGTGTTGGATGTAGAAACCAAGCAAGAGATAGTAGTGAATTGGAGGTTAGGTTGTAGTAAGAAGCTAGGGGTATATGGAGGTTTAGTATTTAAGTAGTAGTTGTAACAATATTTTGAGATATAATAGAAAATATTGTTATAGCTAGTGCCTCCATACTCAACACAACTACTTCTCAGCATCCACGGCCTTTAGTACAATATCCTCAGCCAGTTATTGCGGTACCCCAGCAACATGGAGCAAGTACTTCTCAGCATCCACTGCCTTTAGTACAATATCCTCAGCCAGTTATCCAGGTACCCCAGCAGCATGGAGCAAGTGCTTCACAGCCTCCACGACCTTTAGTGCCTGCACAGCCCTCAGGACCACCACAGCCTCAACGGCCTGTGCGGGGGCGCGTGCAACCAATTGACCAAGAAGGTATGGATCGGCTTTTGGACGAGCATGACCAACATTTTCCTGACCTTTTCAGTGAGGTACAAAGCTTTCGAGGCTTTAGCTAATTTAATTTAATTTAATTTTTTTATTAGATCATATGCTAGTTCCAGGACATTGATTACTCTTACTATATTATTGCTATTTTAAGCACCAATAGACAAGGTTCAAAACTAATTGACTGTTTTAATCGGGTAAGCATAACATTTCACTCTTGCAGTGAGAGTACAACTCAATACAATGTAAAGTAAAAAGTTACAAAAGCATGAAATATAATTTTAATTCAGAATTATCGTGTTGTTTCAAGCAACGTAATTAAGCTTAATTTTTCCTCTTTCAAATAGGATGCCATAGATGCAGCGAAGGCCGACCCTAGACCAGCCCATGAAAAGATAGCTGGATACATCAATCAGGAAGGATTTAGTTGAATGCTAGATGAGGATGAGGATAGACAAACAGAGATCAAAATTTATTTCTTAGAGTGGTTTTATATTTCTCCATAATAGAACTGCATTTTTTTTTTTTTTTTGATAGATGTGTATTGTAAATCCCTAGTGATGGCATTTGTTGAGCTGAGAAAATAGCAGTCCTTGTTTTGTAAAGGGAAAATAAAGAAAGTATTATATTGTAGCAAATTCTGAGAATAGAATAGTGATTGAAGAGTTGTGAAGGCTCTATTAATTGGTCTTGTACGTTTGAGTAACAGAAAAATGATGAAGAAAAAAAAGAGTTGTTGCTCTAGGCATATGCAGCTAGCTGTTGCAATGAATGGAATGTTGGTGCATTTGGATGAGTGTCAGTGTTAAGTACAGAAGTGAAGGAATTAATAAGTGAAAATATATGAACAGATAGGGTCAATTGAGAAAGAAATGAAGGGTATAGAAGTGTAGATTAGAGAAATTGATAAGTTCTTCTTGAGTGATGGATGAGCTAGCCTAGCAGCACGTACTGATTGGTCTAAAACTGAATTAATTAATTTATGAATATATAATGGAGATTGGAGAGGAGATGTATCAAAATTCAAAAGCTTTACCTAAGCAAAGTGCAAAGGGAGGGAGATGCAAAATAATGAATTGCTATTGAATAGCAAGGGCCGAAAATGGGGAAAGAAAGGCTTGGCTAGGCTACTTAAGTTGGGCCCTTCCATCTATATATTCTCAAGCCCTCCCGTCAAATTAATATATTGGGCCTTCTGGTATAAAAAGACTGAAATCAAATCACTGAGACACTGACTGAGAGCACTGACCAAAGCTCTCTCTAGTCTCTCCTTCTCCTTCTCCTTCTCCTTCTCCTCCTTGTCTCACAAATAACTAAGAAAGCTTGCTTGCTTTGCTTGCTCTCATATTCATTCTCCCCTACGGAGGCAGGCACATACCTAGATAGATAGATGCTGCAATGGCCTTGCCGGAAACCAGCTCCCACCAATCCAAACAGCCCGCTCATCAGGCCGAGGTGCCCAAGGAGGAGAAAGTGGAGGAGAAAGAGGCGGAGAAAGAGGCGGAGGAGCAGCCTCCTTCCTCCATCGACCCCCGCCTCGTAGCTGCCCTTCAACACCCCCGAATTCGTGTCCAATGTGAGTCTCCACTTCTCAATTCATTCTTCAATTTCATTCTCTTTTCTTTAATTCTTCTTGCTATTCAACTTAATTATCAATCTTCTGTTTTTCTTTTTCATTAATTCAATCTTGATTCAAACTGTAACCGGATTGATTTCTTGTTTCAATGCTGCATGCAGTGCTTCATATGGAGTCTGAGATACAGCAACTCATGGCAAACCCAGATTCACTGCAGGTTGCATTTCCTCAATGCCGCTCAAATAGCCTAAGGATGCTCGCTAGTGCGCTTGCAATTCATTATGGTCTCGAACCCGATTGTACTCAAAGTACCATAGTGTATGCTAGAAAAAAGCCAGACAGCAGAATCCCATCAGTCACCCTCTCAGACATCGCTGAATGTAATCCCGTAGACGAACCCACCATCCCCATTGAGAAAGGTAGTGCTGGCGCTTCATCCAGTAATTTGTGTGCACCAGAGATGACTGAACCAGTTAGTAACTTATCTGCACCAGAGAAATCTGAACCAGAGAAGGGTGCTAGAACCTTGGAGGAGAGAGAGAAGGGAAAACCAACCAGTAACATGTCTGCACAAGAGACAACTGAAACGAAGAACACGGATAGAACAGCAGATGAACCAGAGAAAACTGAACCAGCGAAGGGGGCTACAACCTTGGAGGACAAGGAGAAGCCTTTGACAGTTGACAAGCGCCTTGCTGATGCTGTTCGACACCCTACATTTGGCAAGATTTGTATGTGTTGATTTCTACCTAACTATGGTATCTATTTCTACTGATACAAGAATTAGCGGTTTCTGATTGCTCACGTTCTTGAATCTTGTTTGGTTAGAATAGTTAAGCCAAGAATCTTATTTTTATATCAGAAAACTCTAAAATTTTGACATTCGTTGTGTACTGCCAATACTGTGAACAAAGAAAGAAATAATGAGCACTACACAACAAATGGCTTTTCTGAAACATACTATTTCATAGAAAACTCTAAAATCAGTTTACAAAGAGTTGGCTCATCAAAAGCAGAAGGATCTTAATGGCATATGGTTTAGTTGAGATTGCTTAATTCAATGAATCTCTAGCAAGATTGATTTTAGAGTACAAATACTATTTCTATCTCTGTTTATAAATTTATTGTTGATATATCTCTGTCATACAAATCTAAATTGCATAAACAGAATGGTTATGATTCTGACCAATACAAAAAACTAGTATAGTTAGCACACAAAGTCAAAATCTGACATCTTCCTTGATCCATTATGGCAGTGCTTAGCACGGAAGCCAAGATACAGGAAGCCATACAAAACCCAAATTTACAAGAAGTTGAGTTTCCGCTATGCAGTTCCAGTTATCTAAGGAGGCTTGCTGGTATACTCTCACTACATTACGGCCTCGAACCCCATTGTACTGAAAGTATCAGAGTGTTTGCTACAAAAAAGCCAGACAGCAGGATCCCATCAGTCACCCTTTCAGGTATCGCTACACGTAATCCTGGAGACAAACTCACCATCCCAATTGAGAAAGATAGTGCTGGCACTTCATCCAGTAATTTGTGTGCACCAGAGATGACTATACATGAGGAAGGGGCTAGAATCTTGGAGGAAAGAAACAAACTCACCATCCCAATTGAGAAAGATAGTGCTGGCGCTTCATCCAGTAATTTGTGTGCACCAGAGATGACTATACCAGAGGAAGGGGCTAGAATCTTGGAAGAAAGAGAGGATCTTGAGCCAAATTGTTACTTGTCTGTACCAGAGTTGACCGAATCCGAGAAGAGGGCTAGAACCTTGGAGGAGGAGGAACAGCCAACCAATAACATGGTGTATGCACAGGAGATGACAGAAGCAGAGAAGAGGAAGGAGGAGAAGCCAATTAATAACTTGTCTGCACAAGAGAAAACTGAATCTGAGAAGGATGCTAGAACCTTAGAGGAGAGGAAGGAGGAGGAACCCTTAACCATCGAGGAGAGAGACGAGGACGTGGAATCCCCTATCTTGGTTGACCCCTGCCTTGCCGATGCAGTCCAAGATCCTGAAGTTCGCAATATTTGTATGTCTTCATTTCTTCAAACTATGGTATCTATTTTATTGAAACAAGATTTGACGTTTTCTAAATTTTTGTTATGTTTGGTGTGGTTAAAATACTTAAACCAAGAAGGAAAGGTTTTTTCTGTCTCGAGTTGATTTGCATTTTGCTTTGCCTCATATGTTTTGGATATGAGATTTCCTGATAGGTAGCTTGTGTTTTGGATGAATCGTATTTTAGGATGTTGAATAAGTACTACTAGATAAAGCAGAACAGGTGCAACAATATTTCCTTTTCATTTATTGACTTATCTGAAAGAATGTTCTTTTCTTGAAGTTCCAAAACACTGCACCAAGATGACTAGGCTCATCAAAAGCAAATGGTCTTTACTCTTTAATGGTCTATACTTGAGTTGACATGATAGCTTAGTTACATCTATGTACTCCAGGCAGATCTTCATGTATTATATTTTATTTGTTGCAGGATTTTTCTCCCAATTATACATTTATAAATTCCATATGCAGCAATGTTATGATTCTGAAAAGTTTTCAAAATAATCAACCATTAGAATTAACATGGAAACAAGAAATTGAAAGCTTCCTTGTTTCAACACTGCAGTGCTTAGCATTGAAGCAAAGATACAGCAAGTCATACAAAACCCGAACTTACAAGAAGTTGAGTTTCCAGAATGCAGCTCCTCTCACCTAGTGACGCTTTCTAGTATACTTGCACTTCATTACGGCCTAGAACCTCATTATAGAGTATATGCTACAAAAAAGCCAGAGAGTAGAATCCCTTCAGTGACCCTCTTAGGTATCCCTAAAATTATACCCAAAGCCACAACTGACATCCCCAAAGACTCAAGTTACAAATCTGCATCGGTCTCATGTTCCACATCTCCAGTGGTATTGAGATCAATGCCTCCAGCAGTCTCAAGGTGCATACCTTCCTCAGTCTCTAATTCCATGTCTCCAGTTGTCTCAAGTTCCATACCTCCTGTGATCTCAGATTCCAGACCTGTGGTGGACTCAAGTTCCATATCTCCAGTGGTTTCAAGTTCTGTATCTCAGGTGGTCTCAAACTTCATTCCTCCAGTGGTTGAAAGTTCTACATTGGTTGCAAGTTTATCTCCAGTCATCTCTAGTAGCATATCTGCGGTGGTCTCAAACTCCATTCCTACAGAGGCTTCAAGTCTTATATCCACAGTTTGCAATAGACTGAGCACGGAGGATGGTCAAGATGATTCGAGCGGTGAGCACCCGCAAGAGATGCAATATAGAGAAAGTATTTCACAATGTACAAGTAGTTCACACCCTCAAGAGATGCAAAATACAGAAAGTGTTTCACAACATGCAAGTACCTCACACCGTCAAGAGATGCAATATTCAACAAGTGTTTCACAACCTGCAAGTACTTCACCTTATATGCTCACACCCTATGGCAATTATAACATGTACTATCCGTACTATCCTTACTATGCAAGTGGAGCCATGCACATTCCGAACTATCCTTACTACGCTCCAGAAGTTCCTTTTTTCACACAACAGCCTCCGGTACAATATGGCCCTCAACCTTACCATGCTAGTGGGGCTAACCTAGCATATTCTAGTTCCATGCAATGTCCACCGGTACAATACATGGCAACTTACGCTGCAAGTGAAGCTATGTACAATCAGGCATATTCTAGTTACAATCAATGGCCTTCAGCACAGTACACACAATCATCTGACACAAGCTCGCAATATGGTGCAACTCCTTCGTGGCCTCGATGATCTTCAAGATCTTCAGTGCGAGACACAAACTCAGAACAATATCTTTCAGGTACGCGTTTTAAAATTTTAGCATATTTTAGCTTTTCTGTTATAGCATGTGCAGTTTCCGGAAGAGATTGATTTGGCTTACTATTTTATCTAATGAGTATAAAGTTTCTATACTGCAGTAATGATTCAGAAAGCAAGTCAAAATTTACTGAAGCAAGAAGCCATTTTAATAATACAGTAGCATCTCAGTGTTACCACATAAATATCATTTTGCTAACCCAAATGTTTTGCCTCTTTTCAATTAGAATAATGAACATGCTGTTAACAAGCCAAGCTAACGAGACGGATACATCAGGAAGGGATGGCTTGAATGCCAGATAAGGACTGGGTTTCTTCTTATACATCTGTCATTTGTGTTTATTGTACTGATGGTACTTGATTAAGCAAGAGGCGAGATAATATCGAAAGTGCTGTATAAGTTTTGTTGCATAGTGTTGAAATTTTGTCAAAGGCTGGAAATTATGATACTCTTTTGTTCTGGTTCTCTGTTAAAATGTCTTCTCTAAATTGTTTCTGTAAGTTGAATTGCTATGATAAATCACATGGGTAAGTGGGTAAACTATTCTCGATTGGTATTGTTGAAAAATGAGCGGCACTTTAATTCTGATGTAACCTAAGTCTGTGGAGAAGAGCAACTGGAGTGTTTTGATGATGTCAGTAAAGCAGTGATGCATGATTGAGCGGTGAGAAATATCTTGCGTCCATAGATACAACATGTTAAAGATTGAACATGGACAAACATTCTATCGTAAGTATAGATAGCGCTCAAATGAACAAACACCACACAACATGCTGCATTTTATTTATTTATTTAGCATAGCTTTTCCATATACCCCAAAATCCTGATTCTTCATCTCACAGTATCACAGTATCACACCGGACCCTATACAGTTCCCCAATGGCACCGGCTCATCACGTCCTCGCAATCCCTTACCCGGGCAGGGGCCACATCAACCCCATGATGGTGCTCTCTCGCCAGCTAATTGCATGCGGCATCCATGTCACGTTCGTCGTCACCGAAGAATGGCTCAGCCTAATCAACTCCTCCCATCCGCTGCCCCCTCCAGAACTCAACATTATGACCATACCGAATTGCATTCCGTCGGAACATGGCCGGGGAAAGGATCACACAGGCTTCATAACGGCTGTCTACACAAAAATGGCAGAGCCGTTCGAGGAGCTGCTTGACCGGCTCGACACAGCACCACGGGCAATCATTGCGGACATGTATTTGCCTTGGATTGTGGAGGTGGGGAACCGAAGAGGCATTCCGGTATGTTTGCTTCATACAATGTCTGCAACTTTCTCCTCAATATTGCTTCACTTTAAGAACATTCCTCCGCCGGAGAACCGAAACTTGTCGGACAAAGGTACCATGCATGCATTAGTATATATTAACTAATTTTAAGGAACTTATATAAGTTAGTTATCTGATAAAGCAAAAGTTGTTGATTTCCTTTAAACATTGACGCGCGTTGTGTTGACTGACCTGGGAAATTAGTGAGTGTGGTGTGCTTTCAATGGTCTATGGTTGATTTTTTTTTGTCTATCTTATCTTTGCATTCATATCTAACTCAAGGTATCTTTCAAAATTTTCTCAAAAAAAGAAAAAGAAAAAAGAACTTCAGTAGTCGACTAGTGTGTGGTGGGACGCGACCTACATTAATTAATTTTGGATGTATGTAGTGTTAGTGTAGCACTATACGAGCAAGAAAAGATAACGTGCTCATGATTCTGTTCTGTTGCAGACTTCCATAAAATTGTCTTTCTTCTTTCCAAACAAAATCAATGAGATGAGATGATGAGATCCACATGTTTTCACATCACAACTCACAAGGTCATATAAACAAAAATTGTTTTATCTGAGTACTTCACTGCACTGGAAACGTGGAATACTTGTACTGTCAATATCAGTCAGAACTATTTGCTCACAAGTCATAAGCTACAAGATTTCCACGCCTCCACCAATTGTATAATCTTAGCACCTAAATATTTGTATATACAAGAAGGGATACATCAATCACCAAAATTGCATCTTAACCACAACATTATACATACTTAATTAACCTTCTAAATGGACTTCTTAATTTAATAATTTTATATGTAGATCGATCAATTTATGAGGAGTTGACATAAAATGGGAGTAATCAACTAAGTCAATATTCTGGTTTTCATGGTTCTCACCTATCTTTAAATTTTACAGAAGCAGATGAAACTTTGGAGAAGTACATACCAAGCCTTCGCTCCATTAGATTATCTGATGTTTACCCAATGTTTGCGGTATCATCGCTTGAACACGGCTTGCATGCAGCATCAACAGCAAAGAAAGCACAATGCATGCTCTTCACCTCTGCCTATGAACTTGAATCATGTACCATTGATTCTATAAGAGAAGATCTTAACTATCCGGTGTTTGCAATCGGGCCTTCGATACCGTACATGCTTCTACCGGAGGCCAAATCAAGTGATCACTTGACTTGGTTAGACAGCCACCCAGAGAACTCGGTCTTATACATCTCTCTAGGTAGCTTCCTATCTGTGTCATTGAGTCAATTTGAAGAAATTGCAAAGGGAATACATGCCAGTGCGGTTAATTTTTTCTGGGTTGCCCGAGAAAATTATTCTCTTGTTCAGAAGATATGTGGTGACAAGGGTTTAGTTGTACCATGGTGTGACCAACTAAAGATCTTGACACATCCCTCTATCGGTGGTTTTCTGACGCATTGCGGATTCAACTCAACCCTGGAGACTCTATTTGCCGGAGTGCCAGTTCTTGCGCTACCTATATTCTGGGATCAGTTGTGCAATAGCCGACATCTAACCGATGAGTGGAAAATTGGTATCAATTTGAGGGATAAAAAGGGAAAGGAGGAAATCTTGGGCAGAGAAGAGATCAAGGATGCAGTGAAGAAATTGATGGATTTGAGAGACGCACTCGCCATATAGGCATATACCCATATTATTCAGTGTTTTAAAAAAACTCGAGAGATCCGAATCCGACCCGAGAAACCCGAGGAAAATGGACCGACCGACCCGACCTGAACGTCTGACCGGGGCAACCCGAGAGGACCGGGAGGGACGGTCCTCGCAAGGGTAGGTATCCATGTTCCCAGAAAAATTCCCGTGGAAACCCGACCCGAGCAAACCCGGGACCCGACCCTACCCGACCCGGGGTACCGGGGCAACCCGAGACCCGACCCTACCCGTCCTGGGGTACCGGGGCAACCCGGGACCCAACCCTACCCGACCTGGGGCAACCCGGGATCCGACCCTACCCGACCCGGGGTAGTAACCCGACTTGGTTTCCAACTTTTCCCGCCTATGTTAACAACTAATATAATATTATTTAAGTTTTATTTTCAAGAAGAATTTTTGTTTTACAACAAATATAATTATTAAATTTTTTTGCTGATTTTCTATGTTATTTTTTCGGTATAAATAATATTATTTTAATTTTTTTCATTTTTAATATAAAAAATACTATTTTCCTAACTTTTTAATTGTATAATATATATATATATATATATATAGAGTAAAACTATGGTGCCCCTAGGAGCACGGAGGCCTCCCATGCTCCTAACTCAAAAATTATACTAAACCGTCTCAAAATTTTGATTTATGGGTCTCATTAAATTCTTTATATCAAAATATCATAAGATATAAGAATTTTTCATTTTTTGGGATTTTTAAGTATTTGTTTCGTATATTTTAAAGATGATGTAGTTTTATATATTATTTTATTATTATTTTGAGGTCATTCTAAAAAATTCAAAAACATATACTTAGGAAACTCAAAAAATGGAAAATTTTTGTGCCATAAGAGATTTCCATATAAAGAATTTAATGAGAATGATAAATCAAAATTTCATGATGTTTTAGTATGATTTTTGAGTTGGGAGCACGGGAGGCCTCCGTGCTCCTAGGAGCACGCTAGATTTACTCTATATATATATATATGTGTGTATGATTAAAACAAATAATTTAATTTTTAGTTATTTTTTATTTTTCTAAGTATATTTTTCGATTCTTTGTAGTATAAAATAGGTGTATTATATTTTTTTGTTTTGTTTTCTTATTTTTTTTGACATATAACTCTGGGACCGGGCAACCCGTGAGGGACGGTCCTAAGTTAGGTCCAATCTCCTTCCCCCCAAAATTTTCCCGAGGTTTCCTGAACCGAGAAAACCCGTGGACCGGGGAACCCATGGATCGGGGCGGGTTTGGACCGACCCGGACCGTTTTTAAATCACTTATTATACTATGTAATACTGTTCCACAACTAACGCACCCATTTGAATTTTATAAATATACTCTCAGGCCTACCATAGAAAAGTTTATATAATAGAACATTGTATAAAAACAATATGTCATACAAAGTACGGGAAATGAAATATAATTGCAAAATATAGTTCCAAAAAAATTACAACAAATAGTAAAAATGAGATTGGCATGGGGTTTACCTAAATGCTTGTAGCAGAATAAACAGGATGTAGTAGAACATGCAGTATATGATATGCTTTGAGTTGGGAGCACGGGAGGCCTCCGTGCTCCTAGGAGCACGCTAGATTTACTATATATATATATATATATATATATATGATTAAAACAAATAATTTAATTTTTAATTATTTTTTATTTTTCTAAGTATATTTTTCAATTCTTTGTAGTATAAAATAGGTGTATTATATTTTTTTGTTTTGTTTTCTTATTTTTTTTGACATATAACTCCGGGACCGGGCAACCCGAGCAACCCGGACCGGGAAACCCGGGCAACCCGGGAGGGACGGTCCTAAGTTAGGTCCAATCTCCTTCCCCCCAAAATTTTTCCGATGTTTCCTGAACCGGGAAAACCCGTGGACCGGGGAACCCGTGGATCGGCGCGGGTTTGGACCGACCCGGACCGTTTTTAAATCACTTATTATACTATGTAATACTGTTCCACAACTAACGCACCCATTTGAATTTTATAAATATACTCTCAGGCCTACCATAGAAAAGTTTATATAATAGAACATTGTATAAAAACAATATGTCATACAAAGTACGGGAAATGAAATATAATTGCAAAATATAGTTCCAAAAAAATTACAACAAATAGTAAAAATGAGATTGGCATGGGTTTACCTAAATGCTTGTAGCAGAATAAACAGGATGTAGTAGAACATGCAGTATATGATATGCTTTGACAGAATATAATCTGATATCCTATTGAAAATAAAATGCAGCAGAGAGAAATGCCCGGGTTGTAACAACAACACGGCTTTCCAATTTTAATTTCTAACTTTCCATATTCCTTGATGAGGAGATTAATTTTAATTTAAGAGAACCACTAAAAAATAGAAACGCTAACGCATTTATTGAGAATTAAATCACAGCTGCATATTGCCAATTAAATCATGTCATAGAAACTCTCCTTCTGAAGTGGCATGGCTAAAATACCAGGATTCCTACCCCTCTTTTTGGGGTATGGATTTTGCTGTTTTGTTGTTTTGTTTCCATGGAAAAATATCCTATGATGCTTCATCCCAATGACCAATCTTCTCTCAGTGTTCCAAAGTTCCAACTCCAAAAGCCTTACTAAACCCATCACACATTCACACCATATACATACACAGATACACTTCCTCCACTCTCCACTCATCTCCCATGGCATCATCTCGTCACGTCCTTGCTATCCCTTACCCCGGCAGGGGCCATATCAACCCCATGATGGTACTCTCTCGCCAGCTTACTACACGCGGCATCCATGTCACCTTCGTCCTCACCCAAGAATGGCTCGGCCTAATCAACTCCTCCCATCCGCTGCCTCCCCCAGAACTCAACATTATGACAATACCAAATTGCATTCCGTCCGAACACGGCCGGGCAAAGGATTTCTTAGGCTTTATTAAGGCGGTTTACTCAAAAATGACCGAGCCCTTCGAGGAGCTGCTTGATCGGCTTGAACCGGCTCCACGGGTAATCATTGCGGACATGTATTTGCCTTGGATTGTGGAGGTGGGGAACCGAAGAGGCATTCCAGTATGTTTGCTTCAGACAATGTCTGCAGCTTTCTCCTCAATATTGCTTCACTTTAAGAGCATTCCTCCGCCGGAAAGCCGAAACTCGTCGGAGAAAGGTACCATGCATTAGTATATTAGTATATATTAAGTTATTAACTAATTTTAAGGAACTTATATAAGTCAGTTATCTGGTAAAGCAAAGGTTGTTGATTTCCTTTAAATTCATTGACGTATTAATTAATTCTAGTTGGATTCATTCAGTCGCCTCCATCACCAAATTGTTTTGTGTTGACTACTACTAGAAAAAATGGCATCTGCATGCATAACAAAAATTGTTTGCGTGCAACACTCTGATATGCACGCAGTTTAGAAGTAGTGGGCCCCGCCTCCAATGCCAGCGTGTAGTAGATGCACACTAAGTCCAATTCTACAAGCACGCAACGGAAATGTCTGGGCCTTCAATTCCATAAAATAGTGATAAATTATATTTAATTCTAAAAAGTAGATACTCACATGACTGATCCCATGTATGGCTGGTATTGTATAACTTTGTGTGTGTTAAAATGTTTTCCTCTCCTTTTTTAATGAAATGGAGGCTTCCTTGACAAACGGTTGCTCTTTGATTAAAATCTAACGGACCACATGACCAAAAAGCTAAAAACATGCTTATAAAATCGAATAAAATATCTAAAAAATAAATAAAATTAATAAATCAAAACTTTATACTCATATTTACTTGCGCATTGAATTTTGTTCGGATTTGATTTCATTTGTTTGGTCAAATACATCAAAATATTTAAGACCGTTAAAATTCAACGAAAAATCGAACGGTAAAATGTTATCCGATTGGATAACATGTTTTTTGTATATGATCAAAAAATTACATACAATATGATTATGATGGTTACTTGATCTTACACCTGATTTAATTCTTTGATCCGTTGAGTACAATTTATGTCCATACAATTATATGTTTTTAAAGTCAGTTGATCAACATCATCCGAAGCGTCAAACCTAACGAAACTTGTTTGGTATACAATCAAGATGATTACTAAGCATACGAGTGGAACAGATTGATAATTTGTTACATTTTAAGTTTTACAAGGCATATGAGTGAACACTTTGAGTTTATGTTCTATGCATTAATATCATAACTACATGTCAAAATGCTTTGAGGTACTTAAAAAATGACATATGATCAATCCAAACCGTTCAAATTCAATAAAACTATATAGATCGTGCAAAAACAACACACGATCGAATTTGAAGTTAATTTGACAATTGATCACATGAAAAAGAAATTCTAAAAATAAATGGTTATAAATTAACAACTATGATCTATGCAGCCAAAAAAACGCACACCCGATCAAACTATACAGGAACAATAATCTAACTAAATAGTAAGTGCAGATTAAAAATTGAAACTTTTAATGAAAATTTCACCGTTAATTTTTCATTTTAATTCTATGCCGTTCCATCTAAAAATTAACGGTAGATCTTGTAAAAACAGTAATGTGCGGATCCTCTACTACAAGGTTCGTATACAAACTGTAAGACGTACAGAAATCCTACTCCGATCTTACAATTTTGTTGTTGATGATAAATCTAGTTGGCCGAACTTGTAATTTTTTTCTCAAGTTAATGGATTCGATCCTGACATTCTGTAAATGGCGCTTGCCTCAATTATTTTGCAAAATTCTGTAAAAATGGCGCTTCTTTCACTCTCGCGCCTCCCCCAAAATTTCAGCCAAAAATTAGAACAAAGTTAAATCCGTCGCCTTCTACTTAACCCTCAAACCCTAGCTGCCCCATCTCTTTTTCAATTTCCTGTGACTTCCTTTGATTTCCCCCCAAATCGCTGGGCTTCCTCTCTTCCCCCAAATCCCCTCCTCCGACTCTCCTCCTTCAATCTTCTGAAGGCCAATTTGTGGAACTGGTCCCCCAAATCCCCAAATCGCAGGTACTCCGATTGAATCGCCTCCACGAGACGATCACGAGCGCGGCTCGTGCCACCACCACTGCCGCCGCCGCCGCTGCATCCCTGATTCCTGTCTGCGGGGTAACCACTTCCACCTCCCCCATCGGTCACCGCCTCAATCAGGAGCGCATAAGTGGGACGGGGGTTTAGGTACTGGTTGTGGCACGAGCAGTCATGGTAGCGGATCCGATGAGATTCGGACACGGCGGATCCGCGCCGAGGCTCACTGTCCCCGCTGCTCCAAGCACACGGACATACTCTTTCCCAACCGCCCCCCCCCCCCCCCCCCCCCCTGTTACAGAGTAGAACCAGGATCAGGGTCGGGTTATGTGGCGGTGAACTTCTGCCCGAACTGCCCCTCCACCGACTCCTCCCTCCTCTCCCTTGCCTTGGACCCGCCGCCTCCTCGACACCTTCCTCATCGCCCTCGAGCAGTTCTGCTTCCTCCTCCACATGAGGAAGTACCAGAGGAGCACCGAGCTGCTGATCAGGAAGCTGCCGTTCTATCGGCTGGTTAGGGAGATCGCGCAGCACTTCAAGACGGATCTGCATGCGGTTCCAGAGCTCGGCCGTCGCGGTGCTGCAGGAGGCGGCCGAGGCGTACCTCGTGGGACTCTTTGAGGACACCAACCTGTGCGCCATTCATGCCAAAAGGGTCACCATCTTAAAGATTGCCATGATGAAAATTTGGGTTTAACATCTTTTGTATCTAATCATCTCATGATATTTACAAAATTATTTACAAAGCACAAAATATATTTTAATTAGCTCATTATGGTTTTTCTTAGGAGATGAAATAATGTGGTTCAGACAGGAGGGGTACTGTGAGGGAGGCTAAGAAAGAGCATCAATATCTGAGATTGACAAGTACAAATTGATGCACTAATTTATTGGTTTTTAAAGGTACAAAATTGATGTTTAGCTTGCTAGGTCTATATGATTGATGCTAAAACACCAAGTTACAGTCACAATGTTTAGCTTGCTTAGTGATCGAAATTTCGTTTTATAGCCTATACTTGATGAATTAGTATGAAAAGAAATGAAATCCTGATTGTATGTGGTTCCACCAAGTCAATCAATCTTGTGGACTGTGTTAGTTTGGTCTGTTGAAATGCTTATGTTATCATAGAGCCTGGTACTCTAAAATTCTAAATCAATAATTGGTCCTTCTTGCATATCAGTGTATTGTTTTGGTATCTTTTCTTATGTCCATAAGCATGTAAATGTAAATCATGATTTATTGTCCACAAGAATTGCTAGCTGTGTTAGTTTTGATAGCTTCTCTATGTCCACTCAATTATTGGTTTGAGTGGTTTGTCATTTTTGTATTTGGGAAGCTAATCCTAAATGGGCTATGTAGATGTAATTCATGAGTTTATTAAGCTAATCAATTAAATTATGAGATTTTGTCTCGTTTTGAGATTAAATTCTTTTGTAATTTGAATGGTTGGTCAAATTGGGAAATTATGCTTGTTCTTTGACTTCTGGTCCATGATTCTCCAATGTAGTTGCCTCTGATATGAATTTAGGTTGGAACGGTTGACAAGATATACTACAATTATGCTTTTAAGTTAGGTAAAATGGTATCAGATTTCAAAATTTTCCTTTAATTAGATTGCAAAGAGTCTCATGCTGTCATGCTATTAAAAATGCAGCAACTTCAATTTCAATTTTTGCCAAATTTAAAGGACTTTCAAAGACCCTTTTAGTACAAACCAACCCCGGACCCCGATCAGGAAGGTATCAAGTCAATTATTTTCTGAACATCTACTTATGTCTGTTCTATACTAATTTTGTTATTGTACTTTACATTGGTTAGGCTGGCTCAGGAAGTTCATGCGATTGTATGAAATCGAAACCACACAAGAACAACTCACTACTCAAGCACCATCTTGAAAGAGGCAAGTAAAATATGAAAAAAAAAAAAAAGAACTGTCATGGAGTTCAACTTGAATTTAGACATTAAAAATGAATTAAAATAGTTTGTGGAACTAAATTCTAGCATTGTTCACTTCTGTTTTTGTTCTTTTAAGAAATTGCGAATTGTGTACTGAATGTTCAAGTCATTTGGAATCTGAAATGCTTGATAATCATATTTGAATTGTTGATAACCTGTTGATATTACTAATAATATGATTCTGTTGCAAAGAAAAATTGAGCCCTTGATTCTGTCAAAAGAGTTTAGAATGCGAATTGCGGTGCTAACTATCGGCCAGTTTTTAGTATTGTTATCTTTGTTTTTAGTTATTGTTTTCTTCTCTATCTTAGCATGCTTTGTATCCCCTTTTGTAGCTATTTAATATATTTTCTGTTAATTTTTAGGTTTAGCACATTAACAACAAGGTGTGACACCAAGGAAATTCCCATCTTCCTGAACATGAATTTGTTTGTCATAAATTATCAGAAGCTTGGAGTGTCTTTACTCATATCCATTCAGGCATGCTGATCTGTTTAAATAGAAACAGACAGAGGTACCCTTGTATCTTGATATATTCATGTTAATTTTATAGATTAGTGAAAATGATTAATGTTAAGTAGAAATAGTTCAATGAGACCAATAGATTTATTGGAAACTATTAGTGATTTATTCATTGATTTATATGCCTTTGGGAGACTTGAACTGTTTTTTTAGTTCGTAAGTGTTTGGAGCACTTTTCAGATCATTGATGCAAATATTTGTTCAAAATGACCTATAATTTGTCCTCTTCACGTGTGGTAAGATTATGAACATTTGTCATCTAAAATAACTTCTTTTGTTTTTTATTCTGGAAAATTGCTTTATGGATAGGGGTAGAGAACTTTTAGCTGGGCATGAGCTTTCTATTTAGCTTCATCTTAATAGGATTTCATAATCATTGAATTTTTTCTCTTAAAGTACATAATTATTGAATCTTGTCTGTTTTGGTGTGCACTATAGGCAAATCAAAATTCTGAGGTTGTTCTTTTGCTTAATATATCTTTTGATTTCAGGGACTCATCCGAAAATAATGAATTGGATTGCAAATTGGATTGCGACTTGAAGATCTGTAGTTTGTAGTTTTTTAATTTTTGTTTGGATTCATTTCGTTAAAATTTTTTGTTGGAATGCTGAAAAATGATGAGGTGGATGTAAATTATGTTATAATAATGTCATTTTTTTCAAATTTAGCACTGTATATTGGATATGAAATGGTATATAATAATATAATCTTTTGTTATTGATTTTGGTTATATAGTGTATGTTTGGATTGGAGCAAAAATATTGATGCAAACGTAATATGATAATATAATATAATATAATATAGTAATATAACACAATAGAATATAAAATGTTATTTAATAGAATTGGTTGGTAAGCTTTATTCAGATGGTGTCAGAAAATTGCGTGCATAGGTCCATGTTCCAGTATAGAGGTAACCACGTAAAGGAGGAGCCAAACGAGATGTCAGAGGGGTTGTCAGAATACAAATTTTGCGTGCATAGTTTCACGCGGATAGCGTATTAGAATCGAATGCACCTGCGTGCAAAGCTTAGCGTGCATAGGTGCACGCTGACTATGTTTAACGTGGACTTATGCACGTAGATGGCCCATTTTTTAAGCACGTAGATGGCCCATTTTTTAAGCACGTAGATGCCCTTTTTTCTAGTAGTACCTGGGAAATTAGTGAGTGTGCTTTCAATGGTCTATGGTTGATTTTTTTGTGTTTGAAAATATTGTTTGTCTCTCTTATCTTTGCATTTATATCTAACTCGTGATATCTTTCAAATTTTCTCAAAAAAAAAAAAAAAAAGAAAAAAGAAAGATAAAGGAAAAAAAAAATTTAGACTTTTAGTAGTCGACTGACGACTAGACTAGTCGGACTTTTAGGGACGTTTTAGTAGGACTAGTGTGTGAGGACCTACATTAAGATTAGATATTTTAGATGTATGAAGCACTTTACGAGCAAGACAACAACGTGCTAGTAAAATGCTGCAGACTTCCATAAAATTGTCTTTCTTCTTTTCAAACAAAACAATCAATGAGATCCACATGTTTTCATATTACAAGGTCATATAAACAAAAGAAAACACCTGTATATTAAGATGTTTTTAAGTCATCAAACGAAAATGATTTAAGGTGTAGTAAGTTAACGCAGTTATATGAGTGTGGTAAACTAAATCACCAAGTTTTCACATCTCTTACGCATTTTTACCAACTTTACTTTATCTATTTATTTTATCACTACCAAACATTACTGCTTTAAGATGATTTTAGTTGTTACATCTAAGTCCCCCTGAGCTGACTGACTAACAATACCATAACTATTTGCTCACAAGTAGGGGTGCACTAGACTAGACACTCTAGACTAGAAACGTGGAATACTGTCAATACCATAACTATTTGCTCACAAGTAGGGGTGCAAACCGAAGACCGTTTACCGTTATTTAATTAGTTCCGTTTCGTCCCAAACGAAACGAAAACGAAACAGTTTTTTGTTTCGTTAAACAAAATGGAACGATTCTTTCCATTTCGTTTTCTATTTTTACAAAAAAATACTACTGTTAAACAATTATTTTCGTTCTTTCATTAAACGAAACAATTAATGAAACAACTCAATTCTGTTGCATTTTGAACGTTATGCACCCCTACTCACAAATCACAAGCTACAAGATTTCCACGGCTCCACCAACTCTATAATCTTACCACTATTTCTATTTGTAATTTTGCCTCAATTTTTTTAAGTAAGCATCGAAAAACATAAATTCACGAGTTTCAGCTCCGTAATACACATTTTTCATATTTAGAACTGACGCTAGCGTCCCAGTTAGACGTTACGGAACCCCAGCGTCCCATCCCCAAAGCTAGACGCCACGTTACCCTGACGTCCCGGGCTGGACGACAAGGTACCTCTGCGTCCCAGCTGGACGCCAAGGTACCTCAGCGTCCCAGCTGGACGCTTCAAAATGCATGCAGCCAAAAAGGAAACACCAAAACAAAGCTCAAACACCTATATAAGCTAGGGATCTCAACAATTATGGCAAAAATCCAACCGTATATGCACATGCTTTTGAAGCATTCCCACACGTGAACATGCACCCTTGTGTTATTTAATGGTCTATTGGACCGGTGGCAAGGGGGACGCTAAGGTACCTTGGCGTCAACCCGGGACACCAGGGTACCGTGGCGTCTAGCTTTGGGGATGGGACGCTGGGGTTCTGTAGCTTCGAACTGGGATGCTAGCATCCGTTCTAAATGTGAAAAATGTGTGTTACAGGGCCGAAACTCGTGAATTTGTGTTTTTCGAGGCTCATTTAAAAAAATTGAGGTTAATTTTGTATACACAAGAAGGGATACACATCAATCACCAAAATTGCACCTTAACCACAACAATATACATACTTTAACCTTCTAAATGGACTTCTTAATTTATTAATTTTATATGTAGATCAATCAATTTATGAGGACTTGCCATAAAATGGAAGTCATAAACTAAGTTCATATTCTGGTTTTCATAGTTCTCACCTATGTTTAAATTTTACAGAAACAGATGAAACTTTGGAGAAGTACATACCAAGTCTTCGCTCCATTAGATTATCTGATGTTGACCTGATGTTTGCTGTATCATCGCTTGAACTCGGCTTGCATGCAGCATCAGCAGCAAAGAAAGCACAATGCATGCTCTTCACCTCTGCCTATGAATTTGAATCATGTACCATTGATTCTCTAAGAAAAGATCTTAACTATCCTGTGTTTGCAATCGGGCCTTCGATACCGCACATGCTTCTACCAGAGGCCCAATCAAGCGATCACTTGACTTGGTTAGATAGCCAGCCGGAGAACTCAGTCTTATACATCTCTCTAGGTAGCTTCCTATCTGTGTCACTGAGTCAATTTGAAGAAATTGCAAAGGGAATACATGCCAGTGCTGTTAATTTTTTCTGGGTTGCCCGAGAAAATTCTTCTCTAGTTCAGAAGATATGTGGTGACAAGGGCTTAGTTGTACCATGGTGTGACCAACTAAAGATCTTGACACATCCCTCTATCGGTGGTTTTTTGACGCATTGCGGATTCAACTCAACCCTGGAGAGTCTCTTTGCCGGAGTGCCAGTTCTGGCGTTACCTATATTCTGGGATCAGTTGAGCAATAGCCGACTTCTAACAGATGAGTGGAAAATTGGTACCAATTTGAGGGATAAAAGGGGGAAGGAGGAAATCTTGGGCAGAGAAGACATCAAGCATGCAGTGAAGAAATTGATGGATTTGAGAGACACTGACAGCGTGCTCCAGAAGGGGGGAACGAGGGGGAGGGTAGGGGAGACGAGGGCTGACCGTAAAAAATTTCACCTCCCCGCAGTAGTGTTACTTACTCCAGTAACGAGGGGACACGAGGGGACACGAGAGGAGAGGAGGGGATCCAAGCACAGATTTTACTCCAATCCTTACCCCTCCAAATCGGGGTGTAAAATTTCACCCAGCCCTCTCTTCTACCGTCCCCTTCCTTCCCTTTCCCTGTTGATTACTGGAGCACAGTGTGAGAGTACTGAGATTAGGAAAAGAACTGCAGATTGGAGCAGAGCCACCAAAAATGCTGTCAAGGAGGGTGGATCTTCATTTAATTCTCTTGGTCATTTTATTAGAGAGTTCATTGATGAGTAAATTTATTTCTAAAAAGAGGTTCTGTTTAATTCTTTTTGAGATTAGAGGTTGTATTCAATTCTCAATATATGAATTTGTATTTTGGAATTGTTCTGAGGCTACGCAGTAATATTTTCAGATGTGACGCATTAACCGAAGCCTGAAGCCAATAATTCACACCTGGAAATATTAAAAAAAAAAAACGCCAACAATATCTCATGTTGTTTGATCGGAGTTGCAAACTGTTCCATTGATGTTGGATCTTAGGTCATCTCATTTCGATTGTCTCAGTTATTGAGTTGGGTCACTTTCATGTCTCAAATCTAGGATTGTCTCGGGTTGAATTCAGGCCGGGTCGGGTTGCATTTCGAGTTACCTCATTGCTGTATATATCGGTTTTCAAATCGTCTCGGATCGGGTTCAGATAAGTTTGACTTTCTAAAATATCGGTCATATTTGGATCGGATATGTTCAGACAAATTTGTTAGATCGGTTGGATTTTACCACCTCTGCAAATCACAGACTCACAGTTTTATTGGTACACAGTGTACCGTATACCCATAAGAGAGCTGAGAGCATGTTGGAGAATTTTCAAAATAATTTTTTGTTTTCAAAATAAGTATATTTTATTTGGAAAATTAATGATAAATATTTGAGATTTGTATGAATGATTGAACTCATGAAAATATAAACTATTGTAATTAATTTTGTATGATTGAGTCATGATATAGTCGGTTTATTTGATCGCCGTGGCACTTCGCTAAGTGACTGCTGTCAGCTTGCTGTACAAACTTATAATCTTATCAAGATGTTAATTGATGTATATGCCGACATGTATATGGACTGTAAATAAATCAAAGCCGACATGTATATGGCGGTAATTGACTTAAACCGACCATTATGTGTCAGTTTGATGGGCTTATAAGTAGCCATCATATGCTTGAGTTCAACTACTAGAAATTCATATCAGAAAATGTTCATGAGTTCTTGAGAGCATACAAATCTTGTTATTTGTCATTTATTTTCTACCAGATCGACTTGATACAAATTGCTCGAGAAATTTGTATCAAGTATCAAATAGTTTTGTCAAATTTCCGGAGCTATTCAGGTCTGATTTCGTTTGTGCAGACGCCGTCAGGCGGGCTTCAGTATCCTGAGAGGCTATTCGTTGTACCCGCTTGCACACTAGCTGATACCTGGTGGGACGATTAAGCCTTATGGAAAGCAACACTGTAACGCACAGTTGAAGCCAACAATAAACATACTTGCAAAGAGGCTATTACCGACCCACCGGCACCAACAATCTTAAGGCTTAATCGATCAAGATGGCCTTTGCAAGTTTGAGAGAGATGGCTTCTGACTTTGTGAAGCTCGAACGCTTCGACGGTGGCAACTTCATAAGGTGGCAGAAGAAGATGTACTTTCTTCTCGCTACTTTGAAGGTGGCGTACGTGTTGAACACGCCAAAACCTGAAGTAAAGGAGAACGAGACAATCGCTAACATAAGAGCCAGGCAGAAGTGGGAGAACGATGACTTCATATGCCGCGGGCATATCCTGAACGGCATGTCCGACTTGCTATTCGATGTCTACCAGAACACAGAAACGGCAAAGGAATTGTGGAAGAAGCTGGAGACGAGGTACATCTCTCTAAAGATGCTTCAAGCAGGAAACTCATTGTAAGTCGTTTTAATAATTATAAAATGGTAGAAGAGAGACCAGTTATGGAACAGTTTCATGAAATAGAAAGAATGCTCAACAATTTTGCTATGCACAATATGAACATGGATGAATGTATAATAGTATCCTCAATAATAGACAAACTTCCTCAGTCGTGGAAAGACTTTAAAAGAAGTCTTAAACATAAAAAGGAAAATATTTCCTTAGAAGACTTGGTCAATAGCCTCCGTGTTGAGGAGGAATATCGTAAACAAGATAAAAAGGTGTACACTACTCCGCAAATGCAAGCCCATGCGATTGAGGAAGGTTACCCTGGTAAATCTAAGGATAAATCCAAAAGAAGAACAATAATACTAAATTCCCACAAAAGAAAAAGAAGAAGGGTGCATGTTATCATTGTGGAAAACCTGGACACCACAAGACAGAATGCCGATATCTTAAGAAAAAGATAAAGGATGCACCAAACACAAATGAAAAGTTTGTGGCTATGATATCTGAGACTAATATGGTCGAAGATGGTGGGGATTGGTATATTGGTTCGGGAGCTATCAGACATGTGTGCAAAGACAATGGTCTATTTACAACATATGCATCATCTGATGCGGGGACCGTCTTGTACATGGGCAAGCAAGCCAGCGAAGAAATTCCATATGCTTGTTCTCCTTCTCCGAAAGATACTTTACTCATCCACTGCCGAGGTCAAATGCACCGGTACAATTGAGTTAGAATTTACTTCTGGAAAGAATCTTACACTCCGTGATGTTTATCATGTTCCAGAAGTAAGAAAAAATCTTGTATATGGTAGTCTGTTAAATAAGTTTGGATTTAAACTTGTTTTTGAGTCAGACAAGTTTGTCTTGTCTAAGGGTGGGACTTTTGTTGGATAAAGTTTTTGCTTATATTGTTGAGTCTTCTTATCTATGGCATGGACGTTTAGGACATGTTAATTTTCGAAAAATGCATGACATGGTCAAATTAGACTTAATTCCATCTTTTGATTGCAATAATATTGAAAGTTGCAAAACATGCATGCTTACAAAAATTACAAGAAAACCATTTTCTAAAATAGTAAGATGTACTAAATTACTTGAATTAGTACACTCGGATGTATGTGACATGCATGGTACACCAAGTATAGGAGGAAAAAAATATTTTGCAACTTTTATAGATGATTATTCAAGATATTGTTATGTTTATTTATTGCATTCAAAAGATGAAGTTATGCAAAATGGTTTAAACAAAAAGAGGGTATCAATTATTTTGATACATATTCACCAGTGGCTCAAATAACAACAATTCGAGTGTTGATCGCACTTGCTGCAGTGCAAAATTTGGTAGTTCACCAAATGGATGTAACAGCTGCTTTTCTAAATGGTAAATTAGAAGAGGAGGTTTACATGGAACAACCAGAAGGGTTTGTTATAACAGTCCAAGAAAATAAAGTTTGTAAGCTTGTAAAATCCCTTTACAGATTAAAGCAAGCTCCCAAACAATGGCATCAAAAAAAATTTGATGAGGTATTATTGGCCAATGGATTCAAAATCAACGAATCAGATAAATGTGTTTATTGCAAATTTTGCAATGGAAAAGGTGTCATCATATGTTCATATGTTGATGATATGCTAATATTTGGCACCGATTTAGAGGTAGTAGAAAACACAAAAAAGTTTCTAGCTACCCAATTTGCCATGAAAGACATGGGTGTTGCGGATGTGATATTGGGAATAAAGATAATTAGAAATTATCATGGCATTACTTTATCCCAGTCACATTATATTGAGAAAATATTGATCAAATTTGATCAACTGGATTGTACTCCAGTGGCAACACCATTTGATCCAAATAATAAATTACTGACATTGCATTTGCAGTGGGTAAATTAAGTCGGTATACGAGCAACTCAGGTAGCTTGCATTGGCAAGCAGTTATTAGGGTATTAAAATACCTTAAAAAGACTATGATGTACGGAATTACGTACAGTGGATATCCTTCAGTTTTGGAAGGGTATACAGATGCCAGTTGGATAACTGACAGGGAAGATCATGCTTCTACAAGCGGTTGGATCTTCATGCTGGCCGGTGGAGCTATATCATGGAAATCAAAGAAACAGACATGTATAGCTGACTCCACTATGGTAGCAGAATTAATTGCCTTAGAATCGGCAAGTAAAGAAGCGGAATGGTTACGAGAGATGTTATCTCAGATACCATTGTGGCAGAAACCAATTCCGCCAATATCTATCCATTGTGATAGTCAGGCCACACTTGTAAGAGCATATAGTGAAATGTACAATGGGAAGTCCAGACATATTGGACGAATGCACAGTACAGTGCGACAATTAATTATCAGTGGGGTAATTACAGTTGATTATGTCAGATAATGTCAAAATCTGGCGGATCCATTGACAAAGGCTCTAGCAAGAGATATGTTATATAAAACATCAACGGGGATGGGACTCAAGCCCACTAAAGAACATCAGAAATGACGGAACACCAACTCAACGTTTGATAACACGTCAAGTCTTGAGTTCAATGGCCGATTCTGTCATATTCGTGATGGCAGGCACTCGCTATGAATGTACAAAGATGTACATGGCATCCCCAAGAATAAAAGAGTGCTTGGTACCCGTATGTTAATGGGGGAAGGTTGAGCATGTAAAGCTCTTAATGGACCTATAACCGATATCGGTTGAAGTGCTATAAATACGGGAGCACTTTTGATAGAGTCCACCTATATGGATGTGAAGTGGTGCCGCTTCTTGGAACCCGGGCTTGACTCTTAAAGCATCTATGAAACAGGATATAGACACATGGCCATTAAATAGTGTCGGCAAAAATTTTGGACAGTTTTCGAGGACCGAGCTTCTATGTGTGAGACATATCCGGTTGTTCAATATAGAATAGTAAATTCAAAGACTTGTCTATCTACGATTCTGATCAACTTTGATATGTTATCACTAATTGAAGATTCAATCGAAAGACATCTTCAGGTAAGCTCCAAGACTATTAGAGATCTGGTTAAAAACTTTTCTTTTATTTTGAAAATAGTGGGGAATTGTTGGAGAATTTTTAAAATAATTTTTTGTTTTCGAAATGGGTGTATTTTATTTGGAAAATTAATGATAAATATTTGAGATTTGTATGAATGATTGAACTCATGAAAATATAAACTATTGTAATTAATTTTGTATGATTGAGTCATGATATAGTCGGTTTATTTGATCGCCGTGGCACTTCGCTAATTGACTGCTGTCAGCTTGCTGTACAAACTTACAATCTTATCAAGATGTTAATTGATGTATATGCCGACATGTATATGGCCTGTAAATAAATCAAAGCCGACATGTATATGGCGGTAATTGACTTAAACCGACCATTATGTGTCAGTTTGATGGGCTTATAGGTGGCCATCATATGCTTGAGTTCAACTACTAGAAATTCATATCAAAAAATATTCATGAGTTCTTGAGAGCATACAAATCTTGTTATTTGTCATTTATTTTCTACCAGATCGACTTGATACAAATTGCTCGAGAAATTTGTATTAAGTATCCAATAGTCTTGTCAAAATTTCGGGGCTGTTCGGGTCTGATTTCGTTTGTGCAGACGCCGTCAAATAGGCTTCAGTATCCTGAGAGGCTATTCGTTGTATCCACTTGCACACTAGCTGATACCTGGTGGGGACGATTAAGCCTTAAGGAAAACGACACTATAACGCGCAGTTAAAGTCAACAATAAACATACTTACAAAGAGGCTATCACCGACCTACAGACACCAACATAGCATACCGGATTGCAGTCAAACAAACAAACAAACAAACACCACACAAGAATACAAGATGCTGCATTCCTTTAATTAATTAATTTATTTATTTATTTACTTTATTTATATTTATTTTGTTGTTTTGTTTCCATGAAAAAAAATATCCCATAATATATTCTTCATCCCAATTAATCTTCTCTCAGTTCTAAAGTTCCAACTCCAAAAACTTTACTAAACCCATCACACGCCATATACATACAGTTTCTCCACTCTCCACTCATCTCTGAATCCGATGGCACCATCTCGTCAGGTCCTCGCAATCCCTTACCCGGGCAGGGGCCACGTCAACCCCATGATGGTGCTCTCTCGCCAGCTTATTGCACGTGGCATCCATGTCACCTTCGTCGTCACCGAAGAATGGCTCGGCCTAATCAACTCCTCCCATCCGTTGCCTCCTCCAGAACTCAACATTATGACAATTCCAAATTGCATTCCTTCGGAACACGGCCGGGCAAAGGATCTCGTAGGCTTCATAAAGTCAGTCTACACAAAAATGGCAGAGCCGTTCGAGGAGCTGCTTGACCGGCTCGACACTAAACCACGGGTAATCATTGCAGACATGTATTTGCCTTGGATTGTGGAGGTGGGAAACCGAAGAGGCATTCCGGTGTGTTTGGTTTTTCCAATGTCGGCAGCTTTCTTCTCTGTATTGCTTCACTTTAAGACCATTCCTCCGCTGGAAAATCGGAACTTGTCGGGAAAAGGTACCATTAGTTTGTATTAATTTTATGGAACTTATTCTAATTGGATTCAGTCACCTCAATCAGCAACTTTTTTTGTTGACTAAAACAAACTTGCATCTTAATGATAACACTATACATACTTGCCTTCTAATTGAACTAATTAATTTAATTTTATATGTAGATCAATTTACGAGGAGTTGCCACAAATATGCAATCAATAGACTAGTTTAATATTCTGGTATTTTTTAGTTCTCAGCTATCTTTAAATTTGTTTCTGAAAATTTGCTGTTACCATTTGTAGAAACGGATGAATCCTTGGAGAAGTACATACCAGGTCTTTGCTCCATAAAATTGTCTGATGTTGACCCACTGTTTTGCTGCGGTATCATCGCTTGAACTCGGATTGCATGCAGCATCAACAGCAAAGAAAGCACAATGCATGCTCTTCACCTCTGTCTATGAACTTGAATCATATACCATTGATTCTATAAGAAAAGATCTTAACTATCCGGTGTTTGCAATCGGGCCTTCGATACCGCACATGCTTCTACCAGAGGCCAAACCAAGCGATCACTTGACTTGGTTAGATAGCCAGCCAGAGAACTCAGTCTTATACATCTCTCTAGGTAGCTTCCTATCTGTGTCATTGAGTCAATTTGAAGAAATTGCAAAGGGAATACATGCCAGTGCGGTTAAATTTCTCTGGGTTGCCCGGGAATATTCTTCGATTGTGCAAGAGATATGTGGAGAGAATGGCTTAGTTGTACCATGGTGTGACCAACTAAAGATCCTGACACATCCCTCTATCGGTGGTTTTCTGACACATTGCGGATTCAACTCAACACTGGAGACTCTATTTGCTGGAGTGCCAGTTCTTGCGTTACCTATATTCTGGGATCAGTTGTGCAATAGCCGACATCTAACCGATGAGTGGAAAATTGGTATCAATTTGAGGGATAAAAAGGGGAAGGAGGAAATCTTGGGCAGAGAAGAGATCAAGGATGCAGTGAAGAAATTGATGGATTTGAGAGACACTGAGAGTATTGAGATGAGGGAAAGAGCTTCAAATTGGAGCAGAACCACCAAAAATGCTGTCAAGGAGGGTGGATCTTCGTTTAATTCTCTTGGTCATTTTATTAGGGAGTTCATTGGTTAGTAAATTTATTTCTTTTAAAAAAAGTTCTGTTTAATTATTTTTGAGATTAGAAGTTCTATTTAGTTCTCAATATATGAATTTGTATTTTGGAATTATTCTGAGGCTACGCAGTAATATTTTCGGATGTGACGCATTAACCGAAGAAGCCTGAAGCCAATAATTCACACCTAGAAATGTTAAAAAGAACGCAACAATATCTCATGTTGTTTGATCGGAGTTGCAAACTGTTCCATTGATGTTGGATCTTAGGTCTTCATCTCATTTCGGTTGTCTCAGTTATTGAGTTGGGTCAATTTCATTTATCTAATCTAGGATTGTCTCGGGTTTGGATTCAGACTGGGTCGGGTTGCATTTCGAGTTACCTCATTGCTGTATATATCGGTTTCCAAAATGGTCTCCGATCGGGTTTAGATAAGTTTGACTGTTACGATAGCAAATTTAAACATTTGAAGACATAATTAAACAAAGCTAAGATAAGTTTGACTGTTCGTCTCGGATCGTGGCTTTGTGAGTTATTGCATGTAAGACACGTAGAGGGTACAGGTGGAGTGAAACTTAGCCTATAAGACTTACATAGCTCTTCATTTATATCGGCAAAATAAAAATCAAACCATACACTATCCAAACCAATTTGATAAAGTAAAGAAAAGGAAGCTAAGTAATTAACAAAGCCGTGGAAAAGCTTAGGCAGGAGGGAAGGCGAGTGCGAAGCGTCAAAGGAAGCTAATCAACGAGGCCCCTCGGAGCACGTCATCGGTAATTAAGGTAGGGGCCGTAACGACTTTGTTTCCATCCTCTTCCCTTTTGAATATCTTGTCCATTTTGATAGATCGGATGCAAGTACTATATAACTGGTGTTTTTAAGATGGAAATGAAACTTAGATGAGATGATCGCTTTGTGCGTTGGTAACCAGTGAAAGAATGTGCATGGTAAAATGATGTAATTCAAGACAAGAATTATAAACATTAAAGTGTAGAATAATTAGCAAGTGGTGCGAATATATCCTCCTGGAGACAAACTCGGCTTGGAACTTTGGTTAATTTTAGTCTCCAATAATTCAAACTGCTATGATATCCCTTTTCCAATCTGATATACATGGAATTTATTTCTGTTAATGATTTCATATATGGTTAGTGTAGGTATATACTATATACTAAATATCAAGATTAAGTTAAAAGAAGACATATAGGTAAGCATTAGTGTCCTATGGTACCAAAACGACTTACTACTGAACGAGCATAACAAATAAATTATTATGTGAAGACACTCTAAATTAAAGGAAAGGCTTCTCGATTAATTAGGAAAATTACGCTTAAATATAGTTATTACATATCAATTGATCAATCGGCCTTTCAATTTCATAGGATGAATATTCTCGGATCGGCTTCCAAATCTGACATGTCGAGGTCAATTAATGTGATCATTCTGAATTTGGAGTATCAAGTATTGTTATTCAACTATCCTTCTAGTGTCGGTCATAAATCAGAATCCTTCATATCAGGTAACCGAACTTCTCTATAACTTGAATTTTATTTGTTTGCTATCAAGAGTTGTTTTGCGTGACTTTCAACATGGATCATTAATTGATCTGAATTATCAATATTGTTTGGATTCTGTTGGTAGTAAATATGAATTATAAATGCATGTTTGATTTATTTAAACTGAAAATCAAGGATATAATGTTTGCATGTTTCTAGAGAAATAAAAAGGAATTTATTTTATTATGGAAGTTGGTTTGAAACAAATTAAGAGTTATAGATATTTTTAGTAAGTTAAGAAGGAATTAAAGAATTTTGAGGGGATTTAATGGATGCTGGTTGACCAACACACGAGGAGAATGAATGTTTTGACCGGTACCAGGTTGGCGATTCCTTCGGGATTAGCGGTCGTTAGACGTAACGACAGTCGGTTCCTTCATGCAATTAGAAGGAACGCATTTCCACTTTGGCAGGTGGAAATGCCACTCTTAGCGGGAAGGAGTGCGAAATGGGTCCAAATTCGTAGGCTATTTTGACTGTGGGTCCATTCCAATGTGTGGCCACTGCATGTTATGCTGATATTACATCCCTCAAGATTGAGAATTCTATAATCATGAAAGATAGTTGAGTTTTTATTTTATAAGTCTGTTGAAAAAAAAAAAAATACTAACTCAACAAAGTGAGAATAATATAAGTAGGAAGAACTTTGGTGTTTTTATAGTGAAAAGGACTTGAAATAAATAATTATTCATTGTATTTTATAGTTGAGATTTGAGATTTAGTTATATTTGTTATAATCTTTGGAAATAATATTTAGCTTAAGGATCTTATTTAAATGAAAACTTGTAAGGCATTCTAGTATTTAACACTCATAAATATTTGCATAAAAATACATGATAACTATGTTAGAAACAAGTGCATGGTTACCGTGTTGAGAATATAAATGACAAAGATACTTTGAATTCATGGGCATAACTTTTTATTTGGACATTCTGCATGAAAATAAAGAGCATAGTTTAAATAGCAGTTTTGCATTTAGTCAGTGTTTATTTAAGATGATTAATTGCATATAATTGGTTTTCAAACTTGTTATAGAGAAGCAGCGTCGTAAAATAACCGGTTACTAAGCTTTATAGCTGACTCCGTTTCCTTTTTGTTGTTCCTTTTTATTTAATTTTGTGTTGTTTCTTTTATTTAATTTTCTGTTGGCGGCGTAGTTTGGCTGGCCGACAGATGAATGCTAAAGATATTGGTTTGAAGCACTCTGAGATCGATCTCAGATGCAACATTGACTTTCTAAAATATCGGTCATATTTGGATTGCAGTCAAACAAACAAACACCGCACCAGATGCGGCATTCCTTTAATTAATTAATTAATTTATTTATTTACTTTATTTATATTTATTTTGTTGATTTGTTTCCATGGAAAAATATCCCATGATGCTTCATCCCAATCTTCTTTGTGTTCCAAAGTTTTAACTCCAAAAACCTTACTAAACCCATCAGTCCATCACACCATATACATAATAATACACTTCCTCCACTCTCCACTCTTCTCCAATGGCACCATCTTGTCACGTCTTCGCAATCCCTTACCCGGGCAGGGGCCACGTCAACCCCATGATGGTGCTCTCTCGCCAGCTAATTACCCGCGGCATCCATGTCACCTTCGTCGTCACCCAAGAATGGCTCGGCCTAATCAACTCCTCCCATCCAGTGCCCCCTCCAGAACTCAACATTATGACCATACCGAATTGCATTCCATCGGAACACGGCCGGGCAAAGGATTTCTTAGGCTTTATTAAGGCTGTCTACACAAAAATGGCAGAGCCGTTTGAGGAGCTGCTTGACCGGCTCGACACGGCTCCACGGGCAATCATTGCGGACATGTATTTGCCTTGGATTGTGGAGGTGGGGAACCGAAGAGGCATTCCAGTATGTTTGCTTCAGACAATGTCTGCAGCTTTCTCCTCAATATTGCTTCACTTTAAGAACATTCCTCCGCCGGAAAATCGAAACTCGTCGGAGAAAGGTACCATGCATTAGTATATTAGTATATATTAAGTTATTAACTAATTTTAAGGAACTTGTATAAGTTAGTTATCTGGTAAAGCAAAGGTTGCTGATTTCCTTTAAATTCATTGACGTATTAATTAATTCTAGTTGGATTCATTCAGTCGCCTCCATCACCAAATTGTTTTGTGTTGACTGACCTGGGAAATTAGTGAGTGTAGTGTGCTTTCAATGGTCTATGGTTGATTTTTTTGTGTTTGAAAATATTGTTTGTCTCTCTTATCTTTGCATTTATATCTAACTCATGATATCTTTCAAATTTTCTCAAAAAAAAAGAAAGAAAGATAAAGGAAAAAAAAAATTTTAGACTTTTAGTAGTCGACTGACGACTAGTGCGTGGGGACCTACATTAAGATTAGATATTTTAGATGTACTAGTATACTGCCCACACGTTGTAGTGGAATATTAATATTTTTTATTTGTATTTATTTCTTTCATTGAATTTAAAAATTAGAATAGCATCTAAATTCCTACTATATCATAATAATATAATCAATTGTTAAAAAATACTATAATAATATTCTTTGAAGATACAAAGAGCAATATCCAACAACTAAGTTTTTTTTTATTATAATGTTTCACAAAAAGAAAAAAAAATAATAAATGGTATAACAAAAAATAGTAATCCATCTCATGCTCCAATTAACAGAAATCATTTGAACATATTATTTTATCATCATTGCTTCTTCAGGCTATACCAATAGCACCTTGTACAATTGACGGTAGCATTTCTTCGACAGGTAATAAATGCATGGCTGTAACTTCATCATTCATGTTCAACCTCTTTAATCCTATTCCTGCCAATGCCAGAAAAGTTGCCTGCACTTCTCCCTTACCAAGTTTCTTTAGCCTTGTCTGAACATTTCCTCTGAAATTGACCACCTATGATATCAGAGAAAAACTTCTTCTATCACAACATAATTATTTCGTTCTTGCTACATAACAGGAATGAAAACACAGAAAGCATATTGAAGAAACCTAAAGAGAACTTGCAAGAATTCCAATGATGAAAATTAAAAGTTCCATAGAAAGTATAATTCACCCGCTCTAAAAACGTCAAATTAGTAGGCCAACTGAGAGACCAATATATTCCAACTTCGTTGATGCATTAAGACAACTGAGACATCGACTATCTTACCACATCATCAATCACAAAAGAAATAAAAATTAATCCATGAGTAAGCTAAAGGTTTTTACCTTCAATGAAGGAGATCTCACATCTGCAAAGGATTTGAGATTGCCTCCTGAGAGTGTGCGATTGAACCTCACCTTAGGTCCAGTTCAAACTCAATCTGATTCTGAGGGCTCTCGTAGAGGGCAGAAGCATCAACACAATTCGGTTGCGGCGGAGGCCAAAGAGTGGGCGATAGCGAAACCATGGACGTGGTTAAGCTCGCAGCAGCACCGGCAATGATCTCCTTGACCCTCCCGAGAGATTGGCATCGGAAAGAAAGAAAGAAAGAGACGGTGGACGCTTTGCTTTAAGGTGTGCACTGACAGTTGCCAGAGAAGCTCGATAAATCTGTATGAAGCATAACATAACACAAGATAAGCAAATGCACGCCTAATTTACTTGTTCTAACCTGTGCTTTAAAAAGGCAGATTGATGTAAGTTCTTTATATTGATTTAAGAGCAATATTCTTCCAATATTTTATGCATAATTACAAATCATCCAACATAGCCCAAGTGATTAGTAAAGAACACTTTCAGGTCATGCAAATATTTGTGATGCAGTAAGTAAAGCAGAAATAACAAACATCATAAACATTTTCAGGCCAAACCTGCATATATAACATAATCTTCTTGCTAGTTCGCAGAAAGTGATCCCAAAACATCATAATCATTTTATCTTTGTTTAATAGTTCTTTGTTCAAAAAAGAAATAGCTCATTAGTGTTTAAATTCTGACCTAGGCCCACAACAAGTGGCTAGAGATGAAACCCGAGAACTGCTCCTTAGTAAGGCACGTTGCATCTCTAGCTCACTTATAATGCCTTGCACAATATTTTTTACCCGCCAACAAAACATAAAAAAAATTACTAAAATTCTACAAAATTGAACACAATATCAACAATATGGAGAAAAATCGAGAGATCGAATAATTTTCTCACCTTTCGGAACTCTCTTGACTGTGCCGAATCATAAATAGGCCATGCCTTGTCAAAATCCTGCCAATTAAAATAATTGTGAACAAACATGGTACAAGCATTATGTATCATTACTCAGTTGCCAAATTTAACTCCACTTAAATGTCTGCTGGTAATTGACTTCGCTTCTTTTTTCATATTATCTCCTCTTCCTTTTTTATTATAGAACTAACAATTCTTTTCATATTATCTTTTCACTGCTCACAGTCAGGCATTGTTTGGAAGAACATCAGCAAACTAACAATTCGAATTAAATTACACACATCACATTACCCTCAGATTCAATCAACCAAATCCCATTCAAATTTGAAAACAAGAGTAAAAAACCTTGGCGGACTGGACGGGGCCGCGGAGGGCAGAGAGGAGGAAGTAGAGCAGCTGCTTGCCGAGCTTAGGGTTGGAGTACTTGAACAGCCCAACCCTAGGACCGCCGGCGCCTCCCCTGAGCCCGTTGCCCCCGTTGACGGCCGCCGTCTCGAGCACCGCCGAATCCAGCCCAACAGGAGGCAGTTGCTGTACATGGCGCTCTCCAGCTCCGCCTCCCTCTCCTTCTCCCTCTCCGCCGCCATCGGTTGTCGATTATGTTACCCTCGATGGATGGATGGATGGAGATATGCGTCGGGGTGGGAGCGAACGCGGGGTCTCCTTTTCTTTCCCTTCTTCGAAAAGAACGGATGAGGGGGAGAGCATATGAGAGAACGCTCAAAATCGATTTCAGGTTTGAGAGAACGGAAGTGGAGTAAATGCAACCTGGGAGAGAATATGGGACAGAAAATGTAAAGAGAGGATCACTAAATTAATTAGCTCTGGACGGTTGAGATCATCCGATCGGACGGTCAAGAATAAGTATGGACAGAGACTCCTTTTAATTCTAAATAAACTCCTCCTTTTATTATTAGTAGGGATGAAGCACTTTACGAGCAAGACAACAACGTGCTAGTAAAATGCTGCAGACTTCCATAAAATTGTCTTTCTTCTTTCCAAACAAAACAATCAATGAGATCCACATGTTTTCATATTACAAGGTCATATAAACAAAAGAAAACACCTGTATAAGATGATTTAAGATGCTTAAAGTCATCAAACGAAAGTGATTTAAGGTGTATTAAGTTAACGCAATTATATGAGTGTGGTAAACTAAATCACCAATTTTTCACATCTCTTACACATTTTTACCAACTTTACTTTATCTATTTATTTTACCACTACCAAACATTGTTGCTTTAAGGTGATTTTAGTTGTTACATCTAAGTCCCCCTGAGCTGACTGACTGACAATACCATAACTATTTGCTCACAAGTAGGGGTGCACTAGACTAGACACTCTAGACTAGAAGCGTGGAATACTGTCAATACCATAACTATTTGCTCACAAGTAGGGGTGCAAACCGAAGACAATTTACCGTTATTTAGTTCCGTTTCGTCCCAAACGAAACGAAAACGAAACGGTTCTTTGTTTCATTAAACGAAATGAAACTATTCTTTCCATTTTGTTTTCTATTTTTACAGAATATACTATTGTTAAACCATTATTTTCATTCTTTCATTAAACGAAACAATTAATGAAACAACGCAATTCTGTTGCGTTTTGAACGTTATGCACCCCTACTCACAAGTCACAAGCTACAAGATTTCCACGGCTCCACCAACTCTATAATCTTACCACTATTTCTATTTGTAATTTTGCCTCAATTTTTTTAAATAAGCCTCGGAAAACACAAATTCACGAGTTTCAGCCCCGTAATACACATTTTTCATATATAGAACGGACGCTAGCGTTCCAGTTGGACACTATAGAACCCCAGCATCCCATCCCCAAAGTTCTAAGCCACGTTACCCTGACGTGCCAGGCTAGACGCCAAGGTACCTCAGCGTCCCAACTAGACGCTTCAAAATGCATGCAGCCAAAAAGAAAACACCAAAACAAAGCTCAAACACCTATATACAATGTTATCATAACCGGACCGGACATCGACCCTGTAAAGCTTCGAGTCGATGGGTCATTGGTCGGATCGCTGAGTCAACCGGTTCAACCGCTGGTTTTCTCAAATATACTTATGAGATATTAGACTTAAAGATTGTTATAAAATAATTATTTTTATTGTATAAGTATATGTAAAAACCTACTCATATATTTTGAAATAGTGAATATAACATTGAATTTGTCCACAAACATCAATAAAATTACTTTAAAATAGATTACAATTCAGCTTATAAACAAAGATCCGAATTTTCTTTGATTAATGTAACATTCTTAAAATTATTTAATATTATGGTCATGAATAATGAAAATGTAACTTTTTTTTTAATTTCGAACCTTCAAATAAAGTACAATAACTAAAAAATAATCATAATGTTTTATTATAGAATCATGTACGATTAATGTGTCTGTGTATAACTGTATGCTGTACAGAACTATGTTTTCTTGAAATTCGAAAAAGTAAAAAAGATTTGGATTCTTGAGACCTGTTTGTGAGATCGTAGGCTACATCTAAGGCTCATAGCCTGTTTTTTTTTATTGGATCTGTCCCCTCGATGAGTTCATTCACGGGTGCCAGCTTCAGAAACCGGAAACCGCGTACAGTTTTTTCTGAAAACCGGCTAATTAACCGGGGTTAGCACGCTTTTTACTGGTTCATTTACATGTACGGTCCAATCAAAGAATCAACTTGAAAACTGTTCCGATTCCGGTTTTTTCTGGTTAAACCGGCGGTCCGGTCCGATTCTGATAACACTGCCTATATAAGCTAGGGATCTCAACAATTATGGCAAAAATCCAACCGTATATGCACATTTTGAAGCATCCCCACATGTGAACATGCACCCTTGTGTTATTTAATGGTCTCTTGGACCGGTGGCAAGGGGGGCGCTAAGGTACCTTGGCGTCCAGCCCGGGACACCAGGGTACCGTGGCATCTAGCTTTGGGGATGGGACGCTGGGATTTTATAGCGTCCAACTGGGACGCTAACATCCGTTCTAAATGTGAAAAATGTGTGTTACGGGGCCGAAACTCGTGAATTTGTGTTTTTCGAGGCTCATTTAAAAAAATTGAAGGTAATTTTGTATATACAAGAAGGGATACAAATCAATCACCAAAATTGCACCTTAACCACAACATTATACATACTTAACCTTCTAAATGGACTTCTTAATTTAATAATTTTATATGTAGATCGATCAATTTATGAGGAGTTGCCATAAAATGGTAGTAATCAACTAAGTTAATATTCTGGTTTTCATAGTTCTCACCTATTTTTAAATTTTACAGAAGCAGATGAAACTTTGGAGAAGTACATACCAAGTCTTCGCTCCATTAGATTATCTGATGTTGACCCGATGTTTGCTGTATCATCGCTTGAACTCGGCTTGCATGCAGCATCAACAGCAAAGAAAGCACAATGCATGCTCTTCACCTCTGCCAATGAACTTGAATCATGTACCATTGATTCTATAAGAGAAGATCTTAACTATCCGGTGTTTGCAATCGGGCCTTCGATACCGTACATGCTTCTACCAGAGGCCAAATCAAGCGATCACTTGACTTGGTTAGACAGCCACCCAGAGAACTCAGTCTTATACATCTCTCTAGGTAGCTTCCTATCTGTGTCACTGAGTCAATTTGAAGAAATTGCAAAGGGAATACATGCCAGTGCGGTTAAATTTCTCTGGGTTGCCCGGGAATATTCTTCTGTAGTGCAAGAGATATGTGGAGACAATGGCTTAGTCGTACCATGGTGTGACCAACTAAAGATCTTGACACATCCCTCTATCGGTGGTTTTCTGACGCATTGCGGATTCAACTCAACCCTGGAGACTCTATTTGCCGGAGTGCCAGTTCTTGCGCTACCTATATTCTGGGATCAGTTGTGCAATAGCCGACATCTAACCGATGAGTGGAAAATTGGTATCAATTTGAGGGATAAAAAGGGGAAGGAGGAAATCTTGGGCAGAGAAGAGATCAAGGATGCAGTGAAGAAATTGATGGATTTGAGAGACACAGAGAGTACTGAGATTAGGAAAAGAGCTACAGATTGGAGCAGAGGCACCAAAAATGCTGTCAAGGAGGGTGGATCTTCATTCAGTTCTCTTGGTCATTTTATTAGGGAGTTTATTGATGAGTAAATTTATTTCTAAAAAGAGGTTCTGTTTAATTCTTTTTGAGATTAGAGGATGTATTTAATTCTCAATATATGAATTTGTATTTTGAAATTATTCTGAGGCTACGCAGTAATATTTTCAGATATGAATTTGTATTTTAGAGGTTGTATTTAATTCTCTCAGTGTTCCTAAGTTCCAACTCCAAAAGCCTTACTAAACCCATCACATTCACACCATATACATACACAGATACACTTCCTCCACTCTCCACTCATCTCCCATGGCATCATCTCGTCACGTCCTTGCTATCCCTTACCCCGGCAGGGGCCATATCAACCCCATGATGGTACTCTCCCGCCAGCTTATTACACATGGCATCCATGTCACCTTCGTCCTCACCCAAGAATGGCTCGGCCTAATCAACTCCTGCCCTCCACTGCCCCCTCCAGAACTCAACATTATGACCATACCAAACTGCATTCTGTCAGAACACGGCCGGGCAAAGGATTTCTTAGGCTTTATTAAGGCTGTCTACACAAAAATGGCAGGGCCGTTTGAGGAGCTGCTTGACCGGCTCGACACGGCACCACGGGCAATCGTTGCCGACATGTATTTGCCTTGGATTGTGGAGGTGGGGAACCGAAGAGGCATTCCTGTATGTTTGCTTCAGACAATGTCTGCAGCTTTCTCCTCAATATTGCTTCACTTTAAGAGCATTCCTCAGCTGGAAAACCGAAACTCGTCGGAGAAAGGTACCATGCATTAGTATATTAGTATATATTAAGTTATTAACTAATTTTAAGGAACTTATCTGGTAAAGCAAAGGTTGTTGATTTCCTTTAAATTCATTGACGTATTAATTAATTCTAGTTGGATTCATTCAGTCGCCTCCATCACCAAATTGTTTTGTGTTGACTGACCTGGGAAATTAGTGAGTGTGCTTTCAATGGTCTATGGTTGATTTTTTTGTGTTTGAAAATATTTGCATTTATATCTAACTCATGATATCTTTCAAATTTTCTCAAAAAAAAAAAGAAAAGAAAAAAGAAAGATAAAGGAAAAAAAAAATTTAGACTTTTAGTAGTCGACTGACGACTAGACTAGTCGGACTTTTAGGGACGTTTTAGTAGGACTAGTGTGTGGGGACCTACATTAAGATTAGATTATTTTAGATGTATGAAGCACTTTACGAGCAAGACAACAACGTGCTAGTAAAATGCTGCAGACTTCCATATAATTGTCTTTCTTTTCAAACAAAACAATCAATGAGATCCACATGTTTTCATATTACAAGGTCATATAAACAAAAGAAAACACCTGTATATTAAGATGTTTTTAAGTCATCAAACGAAAGTGATTTAAGGTGTAGTAAGTTAACGTAGTTATATGAGTGTGGTAAACTAAATCACCAAGTTTTCACATCTCTTACGCATTTTTACCAACTTTACTTCATCTATTTATTTCACCACTACCAAACATTACTGCTTTAAGGTGATTTTAGTTGTTACATCTAAGTCCCCCTGAGCTGACTGACTGACAATACCATAACTATTTGCTCACAAGTAGGGGTGCAAACCGAAGACCATTTACCGTTATTTAATTAGTTTAATTAGTTCCGTTTCGTCCCAAAAGAAACGAAAACGAAACAGTTTTTTGTTTCGTTAAACGAAATGGAACGATTCTTTCCATTTCGTTTTCTATTTTTACAAAAAAATACTACTGTTAAACAATTATTTTCATTCTTTCATTTAAACGAAACAATTAATGAAACAACTCAATTCTGTTGCGTTTTGAACGTTATGCACCCCTACTCACAAGTCACAAGCTACAAGATTTCCACGGCTCCACCAACTCTATAATCTTACCACTATTTCTATTTGTAATTTTGCCTCAATTTTTTTAAATAAGCATCGAAAAACATAAATTCACGAGTTTCAGCCCCGTAATACACATTTTTCATATTTAGAACTGACGCTAGCGTCCCAGTTAGACATTACGGAACCCCAGCGTCCCATCCCCAAAGCTAGACGCCACGTTACCCTGACGTCCCGGGCTGGACGACAAGGTACCTCTGCGTCCCAGCTGGACGCCAAGGTACCTCAGCGTCCCAGCTGGACGCTTCAAAATGCATGCAGCCAAAAAGGAAACACCAAAACAAAGCTCAAACACCTATATAAGCTAGGGATCTCAACAATTATGGCAAAAATCCAACCGTATATGCACATGCTTTTGAAGCATTCCCACACGTGAACATGCACCCTTGTGTTATTTAATGGTCTATTGGACCGGTGGCAAGGGGGACGCTAAGGTACCTTGGCGTCAACCCGGGACACCAGGGTACCGTGGCGTCTAGCTTTGGGGATGGGACGCTGGGGTTCTGTAGCTTCGAACTGGGATGCTAGCATCCGTTCTAAATGTGAAAAATGTGTGTTACAGGGCCGAAACTCGTGAATTTGTGTTTTTCGAGGCTCATTTAAAAAAATTGAGGTTAATTTTGTATACACAAGAAGGGATACACATCAATCACCAAAATTGCACCTTAACCACAACAATATACATACTTTAACCTTCTAAATGGACTTCTTAATTTATTAATTTTATATGTAGATCAATCAATTTATGAGGACTTGCCATAAAATGGAAGTCATAAACTAAGTTCATATTCTGGTTTTCATAGTTCTCACCTATGTTTAAATTTTACAGAAACAGATGAAACTTTGGAGAAGTACATACCAAGTCTTCGCTCCATTAGATTATCTGATGTTGACCTGATGTTTGCTGTATCATCGCTTGAACTCGGCTTGCATGCAGCATCAGCAGCAAAGAAAGCACAATGCATGCTCTTCACCTCTGCCTATGAATTTGAATCATGTACCATTGATTCTCTAAGAAAAGATCTTAACTATCCTGTGTTTGCAATCGGGCCTTCGATACCGCACATGCTTCTACCAGAGGCCCAATCAAGCGATCACTTGACTTGGTTAGATAGCCAGCCGGAGAACTCAGTCTTATACATCTCTCTAGGTAGCTTCCTATCTGTGTCACTGAGTCAATTTGAAGAAATTGCAAAGGGAATACATGCCAGTGCTGTTAATTTTTTCTGGGTTGCCCGAGAAAATTCTTCTCTAGTTCAGAAGATATGTGGTGACAAGGGCTTAGTTGTACCATGGTGTGACCAACTAAAGATCTTGACACATCCCTCTATCGGTGGTTTTTTGACGCATTGCGGATTCAACTCAACCCTGGAGAGTCTCTTTGCCGGAGTGCCAGTTCTGGCGTTACCTATATTCTGGGATCAGTTGAGCAATAGCCGACTTCTAACAGATGAGTGGAAAATTGGTACCAATTTGAGGGATAAAAGGGGGAAGGAGGAAATCTTGGGCAGAGAAGACATCAAGCATGCAGTGAAGAAATTGATGGATTTGAGAGACACTGACAGCGTGCTCCAGAAGGGGGGAACGAGGGGGAGGGTAGGGGAGACGAGGGCTGACCGTAAAAAATTTCACCTCCCCGCAGTAGTGTTACTTACTCCAGTAACGAGGGGACACGAGGGGACACGAGAGGAGAGGAGGGGATCCAAGCACAGATTTTACTCCAATCCTTACCCCTCCAAATCGGGGTGTAAAATTTCACCCAGCCCTCTCTTCTACCGTCCCCTTCCTTCCCTTTCCCTGTTGATTACTGGAGCACAGTGTGAGAGTACTGAGATTAGGAAAAGAACTGCAGATTGGAGCAGAGCCACCAAAAATGCTGTCAAGGAGGGTGGATCTTCATTTAATTCTCTTGGTCATTTTATTAGAGAGTTCATTGATGAGTAAATTTATTTCTAAAAAGAGGTTCTGTTTAATTCTTTTTGAGATTAGAGGTTGTATTCAATTCTCAATATATGAATTTGTATTTTGGAATTGTTCTGAGGCTACGCAGTAATATTTTCAGATGTGACGCATTAACCGAAGCCTGAAGCCAATAATTCACACCTGGAAATATTAAAAAAAAAAAACGCCAACAATATCTCATGTTGTTTGATCGGAGTTGCAAACTGTTCCATTGATGTTGGATCTTAGGTCATCTCATTTCGATTGTCTCAGTTATTGAGTTGGGTCACTTTCATGTCTCAAATCTAGGATTGTCTCGGGTTGAATTCAGGCCGGGTCGGGTTGCATTTCGAGTTACCTCATTGCTGTATATATCGGTTTTCAAATCGTCTCGGATCGGGTTCAGATAAGTTTGACTTTCTAAAATATCGGTCATATTTGGATCGGATATGTTCAGACAAATTTGTTAGATCGGTTGGATTTTACCACCTCTGCAAATCACAGACTCACAGTTTTATTGGTACACAGTGTACCGTATACCCATAAGAGAGCTGAGAGCATGTTGGAGAATTTTCAAAATAATTTTTTGTTTTCAAAATAAGTATATTTTATTTGGAAAATTAATGATAAATATTTGAGATTTGTATGAATGATTGAACTCATGAAAATATAAACTATTGTAATTAATTTTGTATGATTGAGTCATGATATAGTCGGTTTATTTGATCGCCGTGGCACTTCGCTAAGTGACTGCTGTCAGCTTGCTGTACAAACTTATAATCTTATCAAGATGTTAATTGATGTGTATGCCGACATGTATATGGACTGTAAATAAATCAAAGCCGACATGTATATGGCGGTAATTGACTTAAACCGACCATTATGTGTCAGTTTGATGGGCTTATAAGTAGCCATCATATGCTTGAGTTCAACTACTAGAAATTCATATCAGAAAATGTTCATGAGTTCTTGAGAGCATACAAATCTTGTTATTTGTCATTTATTTTCTACCAGATCGACTTGATACAAATTGCTCGAGAAATTTGTATCAAGTATCAAATAGTTTTGTCAAATTTCCGGAGCTATTCAGGTCTGATTTCGTTTGTGCAGACGCCGTCAGGCGGGCTTCAGTATCCTGAGAGGCTATTCGTTGTACCCGCTTGCACACTAGCTGATACCTGGTGGGACGATTAAGCCTTATGGAAAGCAACACTGTAACGCACAGTTGAAGCCAACAATAAACATACTTGCAAAGAGGCTATTACCGACCCACCGGCACCAACAATCTTAAGGCTTAATCGATCAAGATGGCCTTTGCAAGTTTGAGAGAGATGGCTTCTGACTTTGTGAAGCTCGAACGCTTCGACGGTGGCAACTTCATAAGGTGGCAGAAGAAGATGTACTTTCTTCTCGCTACTTTGAAGGTGGCGTACGTGTTGAACACGCCAAAACCTGAAGTAAAGGAGAACGAGACAATCGCTAACATAAGAGCCAGGCAGAAGTGGGAGAACGATGACTTCATATGCCGCGGGCATATCCTGAACGGCATGTCCGACTCGCTATTCGATGTCTACCAGAACACAGAAACGGCAAAGGAATTGTGGAAGAAGCTGGAGACGAGGTACATCTCTCTAAAGATGCTTCAAGCAGGAAACTCATTGTAAGTCGTTTTAATAATTATAAAATGGTAGAAGAGAGACCAGTTATGGAACAGTTTCATGAAATAGAAAGAATGCTCAACAATTTTGCTATGCACAATATGAACATGGATGAATGTATAATAGTATCCTCAATAATAGACAAACTTCCTCAGTCGTGGAAAGACTTTAAAAGAAGTCTTAAACATAAAAAGGAAAATATTTCCTTAGAAGACTTGGTCAATAGCCTCCGTGTTGAGGAGGAATATCGTAAACAAGATAAAAAGGTGTACACTACTCCGCAAATGCAAGCCCATGCGATTGAGGAAGGTTACCCTGGTAAATCTAAGGATAAATCCAAAAGAAGAACAATAATACTAAATTCCCACAAAAGAAAAAGAAGAAGGGTGCATGTTATCATTGTGGAAAACCTGGACACCACAAGACAGAATGCCGATATCTTAAGAAAAAGATAAAGGATGCACCAAACACAAATGAAAAGTTTGTGGCTATGATATCTGAGACTAATATGGTCGAAGATGGTGGGGATTGGTATATTGGTTCGGGAGCTATCAGACATGTGTGCAAAGACAATGGTCTATTTACAACATATGCATCATCTGATGCGGGGACCGTCTTGTACATGGGCAAGCAAGCCAGCGAAGAAATTCCATATGCTTGTTCTCCTTCTCCGAAAGATACTTTACTCATCCACTGCCGAGGTCAAATGCACCGGTACAATTGAGTTAGAATTTACTTCTGGAAAGAATCTTACACTCCGTGATGTTTATCATGTTCCAGAAGTAAGAAAAAATCTTGTATATGGTAGTCTGTTAAATAAGTTTGGATTTAAACTTGTTTTTGAGTCAGACAAGTTTGTCTTGTCTAAGGGTGGGACTTTTGTTGGATAAAGTTTTTGCTTATATTGTTGAGTCTTCTTATCTATGGCATGGACGTTTAGGACATGTTAATTTTCGAAAAATGCATGACATGGTCAAATTAGACTTAATTCCATCTTTTGATTGCAATAATATTGAAAGTTGCAAAACATGCATGCTTACAAAAATTACAAGAAAACTATTTTCTAAAATAGTAAGATGTACTAAATTACTTGAATTAGTACACTCGGATGTATGTGACATGCATGGTACACCAAGTATACGAGGAAAGAAATATTTTGCAACTTTTATAGATGATTATTCAAGATATTGTTATGTTTATTTGTTGCATTCAAAAGATGAAGTTATGCAAAATGGTTTAAACAAAAAGAGGGTATCAATTATTTTGATACATATTCACTAGTGGCTCGAATAACAACAATTCGAGTGTTGATCGCACTTGCTGCAGTGCAAAATTTGGTAGTTCACCAAATGGATGTAAAAGCTGCTTTTTTAAATGGTAAATTAGAAGAGAAGGTTTACATGGAACAACCAGAAGGGTTTGTTATAACAGGCCAAGAAAATAAAGTTTGTAAGCTTGTAAAATCCCTTTACGGATTGAAGCAAGCTCCCAAACAATGGCATCAAAAAAAATTTGATGAGGTATTATTGGCCAATGGATTCAAAATCAACGAATCAGATAAATGTGTTTATTGCAAATTTTGCAATGGAAAAGGTGTCATCATATGTTTATATGTTGATGATATTGGCACCGATTTAGAGGTAGTAGAAAACACAAAAAAAGTTTCTAGCTACCCAATTTGCCATGAAAGACATGGGTGTTGCGGATGTGATATTGGGAATAAAGTTAATTAGAAATGATCATAGCATTACTTTATCCCAGTCACATTATATTGAGAAAACATTGATCAAATTTGATCAGCTGGATTGTACTCCAGTGGCAACACCATTTGATCCAAATAATAAATTACTACCAAATTCGGGTAGGGCGGTTGACCAGTTGTCATATGCACAGGTCATTGGGTGCTTAATGTATGCTATGACGTGTACCAGACCTGACATTGCATTTGCAGTGGGTAAATTAAGTCAATATACGAGCAACCCAGGTAGCTTGCATTAGCAAGCAGTTATTAGTGTATTAAAATACCTTAAAAAGACTATGATGTACGGAATTACGTACAGTGGATATCCTTCAGTTTTGGAAGGGTATACAGATGCCAGTTGGATAAGTGACAAGGAAGATCATGCTTCTACAAGCGGTTGGATCTTCATGCTGGCCGGTGGAGCTATATCATGGAAATCAAAGAAACAGACATGTATAGCTGACTCCTCTATGGCAGCAGAATTAATTGCCTTAGAATCGGCAAGTAAAGAAGCGGAATGGTTATGAGAGATGTTATCTCAGATACCATTGTGGCAGAAACCAATTCCGCCAATATCTATCCATTGTGATAGTCAGGCCACACTTGTAAGAGCATATAGTGAAATGTACAATGGGAAGTCCAGACATATCGGACGAATGCACAGTACAGTGCGACAATTAATTACCAGTGGGGTAATTACAGTTGATTATGTCAGATCATGTCAAAATCTGGCGGATCCATTGACAAAGGCTCTAGCAAGAGATATGTTATATAAAACATCAACGGGGATGGGACTCAAGCCCACTAAAGAACATCAGAAATGACAGAACACCAACTCAACGTTTGATAACACGTCAAGTCTTGAGTTCAATGGCCGATTCTGTCATATTCGTGATGGCAAGCACTCGCTATGAATGTACAAAGATGTACATGGCATCCCCAAGAATAAAAGAGTGCTTGGTACCCGTATATTGATGGGGGAAGGTTGAGCATGTAAAGCTCTTAATGGACCTATAACCGATATCGGTTGAAGTGCTATAAATACGAGAGGACTTTTGATAGAGTCCACCTATATGGATGTGAAGTGGTGCCGCTTCTTGGAGCCCGGGCTTGACTCTTAAAGCATCCATGAAACAGGATATAGACACATGGCCATTAAATAGTGTCGGCAAAAATTTTGGACAGTTTTCGGGGACCGAGCTTCTATGTGTGAGACATATCCGGTTGTTCAATATAGAATAGTATATTCAAAGACTTGTCTATCTACGATTATGACCAACTTTGATATATTATCACTAATTGAAGATTCAATCGAAAGACATCTTTAGGTATGCATAAAGCTTTAAGACTATTAGAGATTTGGTTAAAAACTTTTCTTTTATTTTGAAAATGGTGGGAAATTGTTGGAGAATTTTCAAAATAATTTTTGTTTTCGAAATGGGTATATTTTATTTAGAAAATTAATAATAAATATTTGAGATTTGTATGAATGATTGAACTCATAAAAATATAAACTATTGTAATTAATTTTGTATGATTGAGTCATGATATAGTCGGTTTATTTGATCGCCGTGGCACTTCGCTAAGTGACTGCTGTCAGCTTGCTGTACAAACTTATAATCTTATCAAGATGTTAATTGATGTATGTGCCGACATGTATATGGCCTGTAAATAAATCAAAGCCGACATGTATATGGCGGTAATTGACTTAACCCGACCATTATGTGTCAGTTTGATGGGCTTATAAATAGCCATCATATGCTTGAGTTCAACTACTAGAAATTCATATCAAAAAATATTCATGAGTTCTTGAGAGCATACAAATTTTATTATTTGTCATTTATTTTCTACCGGATCGACTTGATACAAATTGCTCGAGAAATTTGTATCAAGTATTCAATAGTCTTGTCAAATTTCCGAAGCTGTTCGGGTCTGATTTCGTTTGTGCAGACACCGTCAGATGGGCTTAGTATCCTGAGAGGCTATTCGTTATACCCGCTTGCACACCAGCTGATACCTGATGGGGACGATTAAGCCTTAAGGAAAACGACACTATAACGCGCAGTTGAAGTCAACAATAAACATACTTACAAAGAGGCTATCACCGACCTACAGACACCAACATAGCATACCGGATTGCAGTCAAACAAACAAACAAACAAACACCACACAAGAATACAAGATGCTGCATTCCTTTAATTAATTAATTAATTTATTTATTTACTTTATTTATATTTATTTTGTTGTTTTGTTTCCATGAAAAAAAATATCCCGTAATATATTCTTCATCCCAATTAATCTTCTCTCAGTTCTAAAGTTCCAACTCCAAAAACTTTACTAAACCCATCACACGCCATATACATACACTTTCTCCACTCTCCACTCATCTCTGAATCCGATGGCACCATCTCGTCAGGTCCTCGCAATCCCTTACCCGGGCAGGGGCCACGTCAACCCCATGATGGTGCTCTCTCGCCAGCTTATTGCACGTGGCATCCATGTCACCTTCGTCGTCACCGAAGAATGGCTCGGCCTAATCAACTCCTCCCATCCGCTGCCCCCTCCACAACTCAACGTTATGACCATACCAAATTGCATTCCGTCCGAACACGGCCGGGCAAAGGATCACACAGGCTTCATAAAGGCAGTCTACACGAAAATGGCAGAGCCGTTCGAGGAGCTGCTTGACCGGCTCGACTCTAAACCACGGGTAATCATTGCCGACATGTATTTGCCTTGGATTGTGGAGGTGGAAAACCGAAGAGGCATTCCGGTATGTTTGGTTTTTCCGATGTCGGCAGCTTTCTTCTCTGTATTGCTTCACTTTAAGACCATTCCTCCGCCGGAAAATCGGAACTTGTCGGGAAAAGGTACCATTAGTATGTATTAATTTTAAGGAACTTGTTCTAATTGGATTTAGTCACCTCAATCTGCAACTTTAATTTTATGTTGACTAAAATAAACTTGCATCTTAATGACAACATGCAGTATACATACTTTACCTTCTAATTGAACTAATTAATTTTGTATGTAGATCAATTTACGAGGAGTTTGCCACAAAAATGCAATCAATCAATAATAAACTAATAAACTAGTTTAAGAACCAGTCTTTGGTCTAGTGGCTAAGGGCAACGCTCTCCGTGTGGGAGGTCACGGGTTCGAAACCCAGATGGAGGTCTTTTATAAACATTTAAATTTGAGTGGCTTGACCCTCATCTTTATCTCAAAAAAAATAATAAACTAGTTTAATATTCTGGTAGTTTATAGTTCTCAGCTATATATCTTTAAATTTGTTTCTGAAAAATCGGTGTTACCATTTGTAGAAACGGATGAATCCTTGGAGAAGTACATACCAAGTCTTTGCTCCATAAAATTGTCTGATGTTGACCCACTGTTTGCTGCGGTATCCTCGCTTGAACTCGGATTACATGCCGCATCAACAGCAAAGAAAGCACAATGCATGCTCTTCACCTCTGTCTATGAACTTGAATCATGCACCATTGATTCTATAAGAGAAGATCTTAAGTATCCTGTGTTTGCAATCAGGCCTTTGATACCGCACATGCTTCTGCAGGAGTCGAAATCAAGTGATCACTTGACTTGGCTAGATAACCAACCAGAGAACTCAGTCTTGTACATCTCTCTAGGTAGCTTTCTATCTGTGTCATTGGGTCAATTTGAAGAAATTACAAAGGGAATACATGCCAGTGCGGTTAAATTTCTCTGGGTTGCCCGGGAAAATTCTTCTGTAGTGCAAGAGATATGTGGAGACAATGGCTTAGTTGTACCATGGTGTGACCAATTAAAGATCCTGACACATCCCTCTATCGGTGGTTTTCTGACGCATTGTGGATTCAACTCAACCCTGGAGACTCTATTCGCCGGAGTTCCGGTTCTTGCATTGCCTATAAACTGGGATCAGTTGTGCAATAGCCGACTTCTAACCGATGAGTGGAAAGTTGGTATCAATTTGAGGGATAAAAAGGGGAAGGAGGAAACTTTGGGCAGAGAAGAGATGAAGGATGCAGTGAAGAAATTGATGGATTTGAGGGATACTGAAAGTACTGAGATGAGGGAAAGAGCTGCAGATTGGAGTAGAGCTGCCAAAAATGCAGTTGAGGAGGGGGGATCTTCGTTTAATTCTCTTGGTAATTTTATTAGTGAGTTCATTGATGTGTAAGTTCTATTGTATGAATTTGTATTTCCTTTGAAAAATGGTGATCTATGAATTTAGAGGCCTTATATAATAAAATAAAATGTTCAGCGTTTTGTCCTGAAAAAGTCTCCATCTTTATTTCCCTGGTGTTTCGAGAACTGATTAGTGGGAAATGCGGGGGTTTCAGCTCGAAGTCTTGTAGATTCTCTCTGGTAAGCTGTGATGTGATCCAAGCTCTCTCTTTAGTCATGAATCATGATCAAGTTTAAATTCACAAAATAACTGTGTAAATCATATTGTTTAAATGTAAGTAATTAAGTAATAACTGTTAAGTAAGATTATTAGTATTGACTTTGACATCACCGATGAAATAAAATAATAACTGCGTGCAAAACAAGAACTACAACTACAAGCTCCAATAAAACCTGTTGTCAAATAACTTGAGCACACAGACTTCTATGGACAACAAGTATCATCGACTATTTTATTTGAAGGTTCTAGGAACAAAATATATAATTAAAATTGCTACATTATATTCACTTAATAACTGATTAACAGTACCATAATAAATTACAATTATTGCTTGCACAAATTAACATCAAAAAAATAATAAATAAACAAAAAGAAGTATACTGTTTTTTTTTTTAATGAAGAAGAATACACATTGTTACTTGACAACTAAAAGTTGATGATAAAACAACATAATTTAGAATGAGGAGGGATTACTGAACTATCATTATCTTAACAATCTTGAAATCTTATAAGAAATTCGAAAAAATCTTTAAAATTTGAAAACCTTTTATAAAAATGTTGTGGAGCTGATGGATTAAGTTTTTATAAATTTAAAGAAATTTAGATATGCTTGATAATCTATTAAAGACAGATAAAATTTGAACCGTTAAAAATTGTACAAATTGGATGAGCTATCAAACAATATTCAAATTGCTTCAAATTCAATAAACTCTTCATCAATAAGTTTGAGGTTACATTTATAAATTATTTTTCTAAATTTAAATTTAATATTTTTTAATTTATTTGAACTTTGATTGTCTTTTTTTTTTCTGAAAAGTTGATAGCAGCTACCGACATAATGTGAAATTTAATTGTCACCGAGCTTGTTTACATATTAACATAAGGGGGCTGTTCGGCAACTCTGGCTTAAGCCTTCTTAAGTTTCTTTTAGCTTCCGTAGTGTCTTAATCCTTCCGAACATAAGTTCCTTAGTATGGATTAAAAGTATCTCCTTAAACCTCCTTTTGACCGGGGCTTAAACCAGGGACGGAGCCAGGCTCTTGAGCAAGCTAGGGCACATTTAGATGTTAAGAGCAAGATACGTGCCTAATTGTTAATTAAGCTAAGGCACAATATAATATTTACTTAGTATTTTTAATAGACATCCCATAGAAGTATACTATACATGTCATAGCTTCAAAAAATCAAGCCCGGGCACTTGACGGGGCTTGCCCATGTACAAATCCGTCCCTGGCTAAAGCCTTGCCCGGGATTTTAAGGAAACAAAACACATGGCTTAGCATTTTTGCCTTCTTAAGCTTAAACTATGTTTCCGAACGGGAGCTACTTAGAGTGATTTAAAATTTTAAGTCACATTGGTTGCCGAACAGCCCCAAGGAGAGTTAAGAAGAAGTATTTGCGGCATGTGGCAATCAATAAGTGGCTAATTTTAATTTCTCAATTGGGGATCTCGGGCCCCACCTGAGATGAATAGTGGCTTAGGAATAGTGACCTCTGTAGAATCTAGGCCGTCCGATTGATATCTAACGATTCTTATTATCTACGCTGACATCAGTAGTGACATCATGTTACTTATATGCTTTGAGTCCTCACTTTGCACCCGACCTATTTTTTTTTTTTTACTTTTGTAACCCATTTTGCACGCACTGGTCTCTATTAATTGAGCATCTTCTTTCGTTTGTTTTGTTGATTTAATAGCAAATTGAATTACGTAAAAAAAATTGAATCAAACAAAAAATTACATAAAAAACATATAGCTTTGTAAATGCCACCATGTTATGTCTCTAGACATTGATATTGAAACAAACTTGCAATAATAGACAAAAAATAGAAAAATATATACACATAAAATAGGAGATATCATTTAAGTTTGAGTTAGTATTGCTATTGCATTCGTAGACATAAATTGTTGGCTGCCATGAGGCCAGGGTAGAAAATATTGTTTACAAGCATAAAATTCCAATTTACCAAAATATTTTTTAATGGCAAAATAAATGTAAATAAACAAAAAAAGTTGGAAGAAAGTATTTTATGCAATTAGTTAAAATATTTAGTAGTTATGAATTATAGACAAATTATTATTCTTCATTTGTGTCGAATGCAAGCTTTTAAGAAATGTGTCGCTACTCTTAACAGTAAGATGATCATTTAACGGGTTTACGTTAAAGTGGAATTACATAGTTGTTAAATATAAAGACGGCTACTCATTTATATTTTACATTTAAAATGGCTAGACAATACACTTTCATACAATTGAGTTCAACACATTATTTGAGCAGCTCGAGTTTCATTCTTTTTTTATTAGTTCTTCCCCAATATATTTTATTTTTTTAATTTTGTCAAGTTCATTTAGTAAATTGGTTTGAAATAATAATATAAGATACTTGATTTGCGCAATTTAATGAAAATTGAGATTGTATAGTTATAATAAATTCATTTTATTTAGCCACTTAATTGTACACTAATAATATTTGAATGAATGAAAAACTGCTTCTTGTGCATAGAAGTGAGGATTGTGACACAACTAATTAACCTGGTTAAATCTTAATTCGGTTGGCTGAAAATCCTGCCCATACATAATACGCGGGCAATTGCAATTCCCACTTCAATCGAGCTGAAACCTGAAATTTCCTTCTTCAACCTCAAAACCTTATCAATCATCACAAAAACCCTCTACACTGCACACAACATCCACCAATGGCCCCAACCGGAACTGCCCAAAGACCCTTCCACATGGCCGCAATGGCCCATCCCGGCCGCGGTCACATCAACGCCATGATGAACTTCTGCCGCCTCCTCTCCGACCGCGGCGGTTTCCACATCTCATTCATTGTAACCGAGGAGTGGCGCTCCATTCTCTCCTCCGACCCCTCTCCCCCGTCATGCGTGCAGATACGCACCATTCCCAACTGCATCCCGTCGGAGTGCGGCCGTGCAGCAGACATGAACGGGTTCCTGGAGGCAGTACAGACTAAGATGGAGGAGCCGTTTGAGCGGCTGATTGTCGAGCAGCTGGAGACTCCCGTGCAGGCCATTGTGAGCGACACGTACCTGCCTTGGGTTGTGGCGGTCGGGAACAGACGGGGCATACCAGTATGCTCATTGTATCCCATGGCGGCTTGCTTCTTCCGGGCTCTGAATAATTATGAGAGGCTGCCGGTCGCTGCGGCTGCGGACGGGCAGATGCCGACACCTGATTTGATAGCAGGTAAACAAAAGGAACTAGTGCTACTTTATTTGGTTTTTACAATTTACATTCCGGATGGATGTCAGTGTGTGGAATTAAAGCCGACAGCCGTTCATGAATCATCTTTTGTTATTGGCTTCTCCAGAAAATATGAGTGTACCAACTCACAAATTCATTTCACTCGAAATCGTTATCTATTTGCTATTGCACGAGTAGAAACTCGGAGCTCGTGGATGGGTGGTGGCTGGTTTGGGATAGGATTGAATTAGGCTCGCTTGTTCTCTTTAAGCTAATGAGGTGAGTTTGAGCTTAACATGATTTGGCTCTTTAAACTCGTTTAGCTCGATAAATTATTATTAATAATTGCAATTCGTACTGTTCTTATCGTAGATTATTAATATCTTATACAATATATGGTCTAATGTATATAAAATTGTTATGTAAAATGTGTATGAATATATTTTTGTTAATCATTGTGTTGATTTTTATATAAATTTTAGTATAACATACTTAAAATTTTATTATTAAGAAATAAATGAGTTTAACGAGCCAGCTTGGTCATCTCGTTAATTAAACGAAGCGATTTTGAGCTTATATTTTTAGTTCGTTAATTTAATGAGTCAAATTTGAGTTTAGTTTAACTCGGCTCGGCTCATTTACACCGGGGTGTCCAGCACGAGTGCACAACGAATGATCAAGTTACAATGGATATCGGATCCTTTATTATTACAGATGCAAACAAGGGGGAGAGGAAAGAACTCCATTCGATTTTTTTTTTTTTTTTGAGAAATACCTTGTATCCATTCATGGACTTCCATTACACTCACAAAGAGTCACGTGGTGGAGCCCACCACACCACACTTTGTGAGTGTGATGGACCGTCCACGGATGGACGGTAGGTCACACTCTTTTTTTTTCTTTCCTTTTGTTTTTTCTTCTTGTTTTTTTTTTTTTTTTTTTCTTCTTGTGGAGGTATCAAATCAAAGGAAGATACTATTGACTTGAACCCTGTTGCTTGGCGATACAAAATCATGAAAAATGAAGGGTCTAATAAGAATAAAGCCCTTGAGGTTTGTGATACTGCAGATCTATTGTTGGGACTTGTGATGGAGCATGGAGGCATGGAGCGACGTCGAGATTGAGGATTTTTACTCAAAATAAAAGGAAAAACAACTGAAAGTTCGAGGAGAGATCCAAGTAGCGTGTCGTCTTTCCTCAAAAAAAAAAAAAAAAAAAAAAGTAGCGTGTCGTCTTGCTAATAAAATATCACATTCACATGTGGACGTGTCAGTCAGTCAGATACCTTTTCTTTTTAATTCAGTTTGGGGCTAATTGCAGCCCAAATATCACTTTTACGTACTGTTTATGAAAGAAAGAAGCCCAAATTTTATCAGCCTGTAATGACCCGTTTCTTTCCCAGCCATTCGAGCCCATTCGATTCTGTAGACTCTAAAGTTTCCTCTATTTCATCAAGCATTTACTCCAACTACAATGTCAAAATAACAATGTAATAAAAGTAAGGCTTAATTTAAGGTTTCTTTTTTTCTAATTTTTCACAATATGGGTCCTTAATAGTTTTGCTAAATGTAATTGAGTTGTTTCTGGATGCAGAGTTTAATGATCAGCCATTGGAGCAGCACATTTCAGGCTTGCATCCGCTAAGGTCTCGGGATTTCAATACAGTGTATACTGTAAAGCCACTAAAGAAGATCCTTCAATCTTTCCCTTGGATTAAGAAAGCACAATGCCTCATTTTCACCTCCTTCTATGACCTTGAATCTGACGCAATTGATTCAATAAAGGCACAGGTTCCGTGCCCGGTTTACCCGATCGGGCCTTGCGTTCCATATTTGGAATTAAATGGTGCACCAAATCTGCAACAAGACTACTACCTGACATGGTTAGATAATCAACACAACAAGTCGGTTTTGTACATCTCGTTGGGCAGTTTTCTCTCTGTATCACAAACCCAGTTAGAAGAACTTGCTTTAGGTTTGGTTGCAAGTCAGGTTAAATTCCTCTGGGTGGCCCGTGATAATTCCACTAGGATTCAAGAAATGGTAGGAAAGTCTGGTTTGATTGTGCCATGGTGCGAACAACTGAAGGTGTTATGTCATCCTTCGATTGGGGGGTTTCTGACACACTGTGGCTGGAACTCTACACTTGAAGCAGTGTATGCTGGTGTACCCATGCTAACATTTCCAATATTTTGGGACCAAGATGTTGATAGTCGCCTTATAGTGGAGAAATGGAAGGTAGGCATTAGCTTGAAGGGTAAAATGGGGAAGGACGGAATTGTTGGGAAAGATGAGATTGCGAAGGTTGTCCAGACATTCATGGATTTGGATGCAGATGAGAGTAAAATGCTGAGAAAAGAGGCAGTGAAGTTGAAAGAGGCAGCACATAATGCAAAAGAAGTTGGGGGAACTTCTTATTATTGCCTGAATAGTTTTATTGAAGGTCTCTCAATAAATTTTAATTTTTGAATGTTTAATTTTTGAAAGGATATTATTGCTTTAGAACATTTTAGGTTTTGCTGGTACTACTACTTTATGCTCAATGAACATTTTAGGTCTTACTACACATTTTAGGTTTTGGTACTACTACTTTATGCTAAATGGTACTTTCCTATTTTTATCATCTTACTTACATTTTAGGATATTTTATTTGCACCATTGAGTTTTAATAGCGTTGAGTTATATATCTTACTACTACTTTAGGATATACATGAGAGGAGACTGCCGATAATATAACTCAACGCTATTAAAACTCAATTGTGCAAATAAAATATCCTAAAATAGGCAAACTGGTAGCATTCAGAATTTCAGCTACAAGTTGATAGAATAGGCAAGTTCAAGTTTACCACACATGTTGATGGCACACTTGTATTAAACAAGCAGTATTCATCAAGTCGATACATGGTTTAATTTTGTGCACCAAATTCCGTAGATAGTCGTGGCTAGTAAAGAGTCGTGCAGGTGATAATACAAGAATTTATACAAGACTGGTATAAGAGAACATTATACTAAAAATCAATTTCATTACATTAAATGGAGCCATGCCCCTAATACAACAAACACATTGCAAAAGGTGTATATGTGTAAAAGGTTTTCTAAGCTCCCTTCATTCAAATGAAAAACCTAAATCATCATACTCTTATGATAATAAACCACCTAAATCAACAAATCCAAAATTAACAAGACCCTCCAGGATAAGGAGATATAATTCTTCTCCCAGGGAAGGGGGCACACGCTGTGCCAACTTTCAAAGCCACACTAACCAAGAGGAATTAGCCAATTCTACAGCTATTATAAAATTAGCTACCCTTGAACCACCAGATCAGCCAATTCTACAGCAATAGAGAAATCAGACAGTTTGTTCTTCTCTCAAGAGGAAGAGGGCGCACCAGACTTCAACCCTTCAATCAGACTCACTGCTGGTCGGTAGCAAGCCACAACCCCATATTGCTCAAGCATGTACTTCTTGTAAACCACTTTCAACTTATTATCAGGAAGAGCGGCATGAGCTTTCACCAGTATTTGAGCGCATTCCCTAATTAATAAAACAAAACATGTCAAACACAATTCGGAAACTTATAACAGCTGGGACTTGCAAGAGGAAAGTTTACGGGTCACTTACAACAGCTGGGACTCAGGGTAAGACGTGTGGCGCATCAGTGTGTCTGTCCAAAGAGGAGACTTCTTCAGAGTGCAGCGAGCAGCATAGACAGCCGAGGCTGCTACCATGGAGGGGCAGTATTGGATCATTTCATACTGCATTAGACCCAATTCAGCAAAGAAGTAGATCATATGCTCCAACTGTCAAAATTAACACAAAATCTGAGTCAATTAAGGAAATGCGACAGACAAGCTGAAAGCATAACAATTAAATTATGGGGAATGTGTACCTCCTTGTCAGCCTTTGCTGCCTTCACGAACCGGACCAAGAACATATACCATGTTGGTACAGTCAGGTACCACTCAAGCTTGTTCAGAATTTCCTTCTCCATAACAAGAATCTCCTCTCTTGCATATGCATTATCAGCAATGTGAATAAAATCACTCACCTGCACAAAATCAAAATATCAATTTTACCTACTGCATGTACAAATTGACCAACATTAATTTTGAAATATAAACAGAAACATTTTGTGTACCTCTGGAGCCCATATTTCCTCATACTTGCAAGCAATAAGCATTGCGCACATGCCGACAAGCTGGAGCTTCCTTCTTGGTACACCCTCAAGAGAGAGAAACCGGTCAATTATGTAGGTTGTCAGATAAAGAGTCTCTGGCATCAGCTCAAACTTGTGGTGCACTTCTACTATCCAGTCAACGAGAATAGCTCTCATTTTGGGGTTTATGTCCAGCTGCTTGTCCATGTAGTCAATTGGCCGACAGACATGCTGTTTGAACAAAAAGAAACAGACATAAATTAGAATAACTGTTGTAAATGTACATAATACTGTACCAGGAACTTTCAAGAATTGGAAATCAAGAATACCTGTTGTTGCTTGTAAAACGTGTAAAGATCCTCAACATATTCAACAACAGCCAGCTGATTGTTTACGTCTGGTAAATCAATTTCATCAACCTGTGGCCTCTCACTAATACCACAAGCAACCTGAATGTTACACCCAAGAAGAAAGAAAGGTTTGCTCAGGAAACTTGAACTTCACATAAGATGCAATGTGATATCAGAGAGTCTTAGAGTTGGCGCATACCTTGCTACGAGCAGAGAGAACAGAAGTTAGGGAGTGTACTTCTCTCTTCTTCGATCTTGGATCAGAAATAGACATCGGCTTTGTCCCCTTCTCAGATGAGGCCTCCAGATCAATTATTTCTACTTGCTTGGGGACTGGCTTTGCCACCTGCTTTTTTGTGGCAGCTCTTGGAGCAGGCACCGGCTTTGCCACCCGATTATTGTCAGACGGAAGCGTAACCGGCTTCTAACAAAAAGAAATATAGGAAACTTAGTTTGTATTTTATATTTCATTGACACACACACAAGCCTCTACTAGGATTTCTATTGAACAAATATATAAAGAACATGAATTTGAGATAGAACTGGTTCTTTACCTTGGTAGGAGCAGCCGCAGCTTGAGATTGAGCATTCGCAAGAAGTTTTGCCCCAAAGCTCCTGTTTAAAGATCAGACAAATTAACAAAAGCATCTACATAATGGATTGCATCTTTTTAATGAAATTACAGAAGTACAAGAAGGATCTTGGCATTTAATCAACCTTGTAATGGGGCGATTGAGATTTTCAACATTGTTGTTGCTTATGTTGTTTAGAGCAGTGCGGCCTTTGCCCTCTTCCTTTCCGGTGACTGCTTTCTGTTTCTGCAAAGCAGCCCCTGAAAAAATAAAAATCAGAAAACCCTTGGTTATTAAATTGCTAGGATAATGAAAACACTACAATCAAGAACAAAAAGTTTGTATATTTTTCAATCTACACCAGAAAGCCAGACACTGATAACCCAGTTTTACCAGAAAGAACAAGTAAAAAAGAGACAATTTAGGTAATATCCCACAATTGCCCAAAAACCCAAAACCAAATAATCAGAGTTACTAAGTCTAAATTAATTAATCTAAGGCCCTCAAAACCTGAAGAAATTAGAAAACCCTAGTCCCTAGCATGGTCAACCAAAGGTACTAATTAAAACCTTAACTACCTCAAGAAATTAGAATTTCACAAGAAAAGAAAAGGATTTATACCTCTCTGTTGCTGGGGGACCAAATTCTGAGTTCTTGTAGCCATGGATCCTTCCTCTTCTCTACGGAAAAAGTTGGGAAATCGAAGAAAGGACTGAATGTAGCCAAGAATCCCCAATTCCGACTCCCCTTCTCCCCTCTCTAAATTACCAGCCACCCTCGGTTAACTCAGAGAAACAAGAAGGAAGGAAGATTGTCAAAGCCAGCCGTGCTTGGTTTGGTTTTCTCTCCTCTTCTCTTCCTCTCCTCCGCTCTAAAAACCTAACAACTACGATTTCTCTCTCCGGAGTGAAGAAGGGGTGGAAATAAATAAGAAAAGGGGGACCGAATAGGGCTCTTTTTTTTTAACTGGGAGCGGAGGAGGCCCAACGGTCGGCTGAATTTGAATCGACGGTCGGGATGGATCCCTGGACGGACGAGATTGGTTTTACAGGAGACGCTCGGGTGAAAATAGCCGTTGGGCTGGGGGGAGGGATGGATGGATGGATGGATTCCTTATTCCACTTATCAATTACTAGCCGTTTACGGCAGACTCAATGAGCTGGATTGCAATGGTACTATCGGGCCGGAATATTTGTTTCTCTCTGTGTAGCGACTTGCTCCTTGTTTTAAATGAACCCGCTATATGCTGGTACTAGATTGTACAAAAGATGATTTTACAGGCGACCCAGGGTTCTGCGCACATGGGTTCTTGACTCTTGGCTCTTGGGTTTGTAAAGTCTCGGTGTAATGAGCCCAGTCTAGCCACGAGAATGCTCGTTTGGTCTTTTTACGGTTTGATCTTCTGGTCGGATTTTGGGCCGTTGGATTTAAAATCAAGTTGAGACTAATTTATATTGTCGAAATTGTTGTATAAAAATTAAAAGGTACATAGTGACTGACAGTATTTCTGAATAAATTTTATCCGTTAAAGAATGTGATTGAAATATAGTTTTATTGTCGAAATTGTGCAATGTCATTAATCTACACAATAATCAATTAATACCCAGTTGCATGTTGTTACATACCATATCATACATCAGACACAAATATTTTCTTCCCCTACCAGAATTGTTAATTTAATTGACAACCAAAAAAAATTAAACAATATATGCTTTTTTGCAAAATATAATGACTTTGCACTACATCAAAAAGAGTCAATTTTCTCTTACGAGAACTTACATGTTCAAAATAAGATCGGACCAATTATGAACAGTTCGTGTATTGTATGAAGTACTTCAATGTGGCCAATATGTTTTGGTTTATTATCAATTTAGCTGAGCTATCATATAAAATTCCACGCAATTTCTTTATTAATATATGTTCTGTCCAGCTAGGAAAAAAAATAAGATTTACAAATACGTCATTCTATTCAAATGCATAACCAAAATTTCCCAATTTTAAATGATTTAAACTAAAAACGCTACATTAACAAAATATGACTACTTGATGTTCTTTTTTTCAGAACTTATATATAAATGCACCGTTATTTTAAATTATTAATATGGATGCACAAAATATAGGAATAGTCTTCTTCCTAAGCACGATCAACTTGTGAAAGCCTTTTTTTTTTTTGAAACTTTAGTACGTTGGAAAAAAAATAATAATTCGATCCATAACGATTAGATATCAGTTTGGCTTTTACAACATAAGAACTAATAGGGTACTTAATGAAATTCTATAATTAATCTATCAGCCCGGAGCATTGAACATTTGACACTTCAAAGTTCAAACAATGCAGAAATTGGTTCCAAACATTTTAACCAGCTGTTTGACATTTGACATGCCAAAACCTTTTGGTGAGAGTCTGAGTCCATCTTCATCAAACCTTGCAATTCATTTGAATTACTGGAATATTTCCTCAACTTTGATAAATAATATAGCTTCCCATATTTCACATCATTCTTCAACAAAGAAGGTTTCACAGAGCTGCTTCTTTCCTCAAGAAGATTCAGAATTAGGTGCATCAGACTCTGACGGCTCGAGGAGACTCATTGCAGGTGGGTAGCACGCCACACTCCCAAACTCCGGAAGCATGTATTTCTGATAAACAACCTTATATTTACTATCCGGCACAGCACAGTGAGCACTTACAAGTAATTGTGCACACTCCCTGCAGGAAAAAGGCCAACAAAATTAATAAGGAATTGAAAAATATCTAAAATGGGTATGCACAGATATACAGGCCAAATATGTTGAATGTCACTTGGAATTAAAAAAAAAATGAATGGAATTATGATAGAAGTAACACTAACAGTAGCTGGGACTCGGAGAAAGACGTGTGACGCTCAAGAGCATCTGTCCAGAGAGGGGTCTTTCCTAGAGTGCAGCGAGCTGTGTACACAGCTGAGGCTGCCACCATGGATGGGCAATACTTGATCAGGTCGTGCAGCATCAGGCCCAAGTCAGCAAAGAAGTAGATCATATGCTCCAACTGTCAAATTAAAATAAGGTTGTTAATATCCAAACGATATGATTAAGAATAACTACAGGAATAAACCAATGAAAAGACTATTGACGAAGGCATACAATACCTCTTCGTCAGCTTTGGCTGCCTTAATGTACCGGATTAGGAACATATAGGTCGTTGGTACAGTCAGGTACCACTCTAGCTTGTCAAGGATCATCTTTTCCATGCCCAGAAACTCCTCTTTCGTGTATGCATCCGGTGCAATTGCCATGAAATCATTCACCTGCGCAAACACAATGTAGCAGTTTAATTTAACATTCACAGACACACATGTCAATAGGTTTCAAAATTCAAAGTAATAGACTAATAGCAGTGTAGCATACCTGAGGAGGGTAAATTTCTTCATATTTGCTTGCTATCAACATCGCACTCATGCCAACAAGCTGAAGCTTCTTTCTTGTTATGGTTCTGGCATCTTGAGACAGATACCGGTCAATTATGTGGATCGTCAGATAAAGAGTCTCCGGCATCAATTTATATACGTAATGTGCCTCTATAATCCAATCAACAAGCATGGCTCTAGCATTTGGCTTGATGTGTAGCTGCTGATCGGTGCAAAGCTGTTTATAAGTGTAGTCGATCGGCCTATGGACATGCTGTTGAACAGAGAATTAGAAGAACAGGAATTTGCTATATGGTTTGAGTGTACTGTACTGGCAAATTTCAAGAATTGAATAAGAATATATACCTGTTGTTGCTGATAGAAGCGGTACAGATCCTGCACATACTCCACCACAGCTAACTGATTGTCAACATCTGGTAAATCAATTTCATCGATTTCTGGATGCGACTTCTCACTGATGTTGCAAGATAACTCATTGTTAACATCCAAATCAATTTCTCTATTCGGCTTCTCACTGATGTCGCTAGCAAACTGAATAAATAAATCAAACTCAGTCAGTATATCTTTAAACACAAAAAGGAAAATGAAACACAGTATCTTGATTTAAAAGCACCTTGCTACACGCCGAGAGATCAGAGGTGAGGGAATGGATTTGTTTTGTCTTTAGCCCAGAACCAGCAACAGACATTCGGTTCATCTCATCATCAAGATGAGTTTCGACGTCCAAATTAGTAACATGTTCCTTCTGTTGAGGGATTGGCATAGCGGAAGTCTTTCTGACAGGTCTCAGTCCAAGCACACTCGGCGCAGCGTGGTTGTCAGTTGGAAGTATTGTATGCAGCTGTTGACAAAGTAAATTAACCTTATTAAGTAGGTTTGATGATCAGTTTCTTAATCACAAATGTTATAGCGGTGTGTCATACTTTGGTTCTACATTTATACTTTGGTAATCACAAAAATATCTGAGATCAGAATATCAGATCAATTAATTCAATAATCTTCTCAAACGACAACAAAATTTTACATATGACAACATAATTCAAATTAGAGGAGTGAATTACTTTATAAGAAGCTGCCACGGCTTGAGTTTCTTTAGTTTCAAGAGTTTTGGAGCCAAATTTCCTGATTGAAAGTTGGGGAAAAAAAAAAAGGAACAAGAAATCACAAAATTAATAATTTGTATGTTTTGCACTTAAATTGAAGCAGCAACAAAATCTCTGCATGCAAACTAACCTTGCCGTGGAGCAGTTCACATTTCCAATGTTTCTCAAAGCGGGGCATCCTTTTACTTGATCGTTTCCCATCTTTTTCTGGACATCAGCCGCTAAAATTTGAACAAATCTTGGTTACAAACAGTCAGTTTTTCTTTTTTCATTTTTCATGTTTTCTTTATTTTAATCTGTGAATCAAAGAAACATATATGGTAATGGTATCAAATTCTAAACAAAAAAACTACAAGTTAAAAGATTTAAATTCAACGTCTCCTAAATTAAGTTATGCAAAAGCCAAGTGAAAATGAAGCAATCTAATCATGAAATAAATGATCAAAACCCTAATTAATTCATGAAATAATGAAAGCAATACTAATTTTAGCCAATCCCTAATCCATGAAATACGAACAAGAAAGATAATATAATGTTACCTTTGTGTTTTGACAAGACCTTACACTTACAGTGATTCCCGGTTACCACAGATTCATGTCCTTTCTTGTCTCTCTTGGAACAACCCAAGAATGTCAAAGAAAGCATGTTAGTGAATTGCTGAAAGCCTGAAACTTTGAAAGATGTTAAGTACAAAGTGTATCTATAAATTATGAATTAAAGAAGGAAAATAAGAAGAAATTAATTAGTAAGAAAGTTAAGTTGATGGTTGTTTTGTTGCTCGCTTAGATCGCTTTGGGTGTCACAAAGATCTCAGAATGGAGCTATTCTTCAATGCGGACCAAAAATTCTTGCCGTCCGATTTTTTCAAACGTGTGGCGCTGATTCAAAGTTGAGCCGGTTACCTAGGGAGACAGCAGGTGAACCAAAGGTATTAGCCGGTTATCAAAAACTTGTAAAAAGGTCAATTTTGTCATTTGCTAAAATTTCAGAATCGCCGAGATTGAAGGATACGAGTCTCGTCCAGTTCTCCTCCCATGATTAAATAAGGAATCTCTTCACATACTGGGTGGTGCCAATTAATTAATTAAAGAAGTCTTTCCATTTAAAGTATGTACTACAAAAAAAAAAAAAAACACAAGGAAAGTGTGCACGAAAAATTTATACTATGCAAAAAAGAAAATATAGAGAGAACTGACTCATGATCATTTAAACAGTGGAATTATATTTTCGTACATAAAGTCTGTTAAAATAATTGTGTTATATATAATTTTGATATAAAGAATGGTTGAGTGACATAAGTTAATTCAATTTAAAGATGATTGTATATAAATACTTTTGAAAAATAATCATTTTTTTAATGTCAACTATACAATATTAGTAAAGTAATCAATGTTTTATGTGTAGCTTTAAAAAATACAAAATAAATACTTAAAAATCTCTAAAAATGGAAATTTTTTACATGGCACACTATTTTGGTATAAAAAATTTATTGAGCAATATATAAATCAGAATTTGGATATGGTTTAATATGTTTTTGGTGTTAAGCTCATAGAAAAAATCTATAAGCTTAAAGAACACCATAGATTTACTCTATTTATTTAATATGAACAATAAAAGGTATTAGAATGTGGTATCTAGATATTATTTAATATGAATATTTAAAAGTATAAGAATATCTTATCTATTTTGGTATCATATAGTACCATTTGCTCCCTTGTTAAGATAAAAAAACAAAAACAGAGCTGTGTATATATTTGATAACTGTAAACTTAATTAAGCCGCTCATTAATTTTAATGGGTCTTTGATGATACTATTGATAATACCATTAGGTATACCATACACTTTGACTTGTTCAAACGAACTAATTATTCAACATAATATGATAATTGTTCAACTTGACATGCTAATTAATTATATAACTTAACATCAACTTATGAGTTGAATAATTATATCAACTAGAGTTGTAAGTCGGGCTTCGGCCCGAAAAGTGGTATCAAAAAAATAATTAAGAAATTTATAAAATTTAAATATTTATATTAAACAAAAATTTTGAAAAATTTGTAAATTTTTCATGTAAGTAAATAATAATAATATAATAATTTATAAATAAGAATATATATAAATGTTGGACCATTTTAAGGGTTAAAATTTGTTTTAGACATGTCACATTCATTTTATTTAATGAGGAGAGAAAAAAAAATACAAGCCATTGGATCAAAGTAGATAAAGAGTTTCAAACAAAATCAATGGTTAATAAGAGTGATGATGTGGTATAGTTGAGATGCTTGGAAATCTACCCCTCTTTATGGAGTATAGATAATTATTGAACTTAATATGTTATGAATTAAAATAGAAAAAAATAACTAATTATTCAACTTAACATCAACTTATGACTTAAATAATTATATCAATAATTATTAAACTTAATATATTATGTATTAAAATAGAAAAAAATAATTAATTATTCAACTTAACATCAACTTATTAGTTGGATAGTTATATCAATAATTATTCAACTTAATTTATCATGCTTAAAATAGAAAAATAACTAATTATTCAACTTAACAGCAACTTATTAATTAAATAATTATATCAATAATTATTAAACTTAATGTATTATGCATTAAAATAAGAAAAATAACTAATTATTCAACTTAATATATTATGCTTAAAATAGAAAAAATATATTGGGTTGATGGCTGTCGGCATTTTTGGAGTCGGGACGTGTATCGGGTTGACGGCTGCTGGCATTTTTTTTGGGTCGGATTGGGTATTGGGTTGACGTCTGCCGGCATTTTTTCGGGTCGAGTTCAGGTCGGGTCGGCGGGTTTTTCAGGTCTGGTCTGATTTTGTGCCTATATTCCTGGGTCATCTCGGGTTTCGAGTCGTCTGGGTTCGGGTCAATCTGACTCTTCCTGAAACACGGGTCGGGTTTAGGTCAGTCTGACTTTCCCTAAAACATGGGTCGGGTCTGGTCTGGTCTGGTATGGTTGGATCGGGTTAGTTTGAATTTCCTGAAACTTAGGTCGAGCAGGTTTTTTGGGTCGGGTTAGATTTTGTCACCTCTGTATAATTCATCAGAAAATTTTTTGATTTTGTATTGCATTTATCACATGCCAGGGAGAGTTAAATGACAATTAAGAAGATCATTAATTAGGTGGAGAGCGTATAGTCAGTTTTCCTTTCTTTTTTATCCTCTGTCTTTATTATAACGACTGGAGAGAACAATCCAATGAAGACCGGAGATAATTTGATAACTGCTCTTGCGCTAGGAACAGGAGTGACCGGCTATTATTAAATTACGGATGTGTCCTTTTTATTTTTGGAAGTTTCGAGTCCGCATGGAAGAAGAACTCCTCAGAATGAACTTCTCAATTGTATTGTTTCGGAAACTGCGATCAATTCATGAATTCAACGTATATATAGAAGAGGTTTACACTTTACAGACTTCAAACGGTTGAGCCGCTCGACTAATTAAGGAACGGTCGGGATCCGCCCATCCGACGGCTGATATTCGATCAGAGGTTTAAAGCGGTTGTTGTTACAAACTGTCGTCAGGTGCCTTCTGTGCAGTGTATTGTTCTTTGTTGCATTGTGTAGCGAGTATGAATGTGCAATTTATTTGCATTCCGCATTCGTGATAAACACACAGTTTTCAGAATGAAGCGTCACAAATAATCCAAACTAGGTTAATACTCATTACATCGAAATGAAAATGGCCAACGCAACTTTAATCACAAAAAATAGAAAGGAACTTTAATCACAACAAAGTTGCATGCGCTCCTGGTTGCCTATTTTTATGATTTGAGATCTTTAACTCAATCTATGAGTTATGAGTTTGTCCCTACAGTGATTTTATAAAGAGCTCCGTGAATTCTAAACACTAACCGTTTTGACTGAAATTTGAAACCTACGGCCAGATCTGTTCAGAGTTATACTCAAATTTTGACTTAGAGATATGAATGAAGAGGTAATGGTAGCTAAGCTACTTCATCCGCAATTATAAACGCTAAATTGAGAATAACAAAGAAAAAATAAATAATTTAGTATGACACCAATTATAATTTCAAACTGAATAATGTCCTTGAAATATTCTAAACCAACTATCAGAAGGTTTAAAAAAATACAAAAAAGAATTTTGGGAAAATCCATCATTTGATCCTTAAACTATCTCTAAAAAACCAAATTGGTCCTTAAACTTTATAGGAAAAATATTATTATCCCTAAGAGATGATCCCCAAGTTTTGTCCCCAGCGACAAACGGCCTGTTTGACCACCGATCTCGAAAAAAAATTTTGTCTATCCCTAAAAAAAAATAAGAAATCTTAAAACTATCCATGTTTTGAAACAAATCACAGAACTATCTCTATTTCTCTGCGGCCACGGTCACAACGCAATCTGACCACAGCGGCCACGGTCACAACGCAATCTGACCACAGCGGCCACGTCGATTTGAAATTCGAAACTTGTCAAAATACGAAGGTCTAACCGCTGCGGTCAGAAGGGTTGATTTTGCACTTGTACAAATTCGTGGTGTGATCGACCACGTGACCGCTGCGTTCAGATTGCGTTGTGACCGTTGCGGTCAGGAAAACAATGTGACCGCTACGGTCACAGCGGTGGCGGTGGTTGAGCAATTAATGCTTGACTGCCTTCCCTTTTATCCCCTTCTCTTCTCTTTCCTTTCTCTTAGACCCCATTCCCGACCCCCTCACTTTATTTTCGTTTTTCTCTTCTCACAAACCACGAAAATTCTTCAAACTAACTTCTAATACATATACAAATTTGGTGGCAAGTCCTTAAAGATTAGAGATCTATAGTCAACAAGGTAAATAACCTATTGTAGTTCCATTATTTTGAGTTATTAGTTTCTTTTTCTAGGGTTAGGGTTTGAACTTGGTAACTAAACTTTTTAGCAATTAAATTTGATATTGAGCCAAGAAATCTTTATTGTTTTTCATCTTTGCTTAATAGAATTGTTGTAACTTGAGTTAAAATTAGTATGGTTCCTAATTGTTGCTTAATAGAAATCTTTGTAAACTGTTATACAAAATGATTGTTAATTTTGTCCATCCTTCAAATTTCAGATAATGAGTATTGATCATGTACCGATATTTTTGTATCATGGGGGTACTATGACCCAAGACTCAGAAGGATATGGTTATGATAGCCCAAGACCATATGTATGGCATGCAAATCCCAAGATTAGGTTTCGAGACTTGAAGCAAAAAAATTATTCGGTTACTAAATGGTCCGAAATTATGCATGATTTGGAGATCAATGCTAGGTGGCAAGTTGGTCAGGGGGGAAAGCTTCGCTTTGTACTGGTACCCATCATTGATGATGAGTCATTGAGAAGCTTGATTCGCAACACTCAATCCGGCAAAATAGATTGGGCAATCGTGGAATTGTATATTGAGAAAATGTCTAAAGGAGCCAGCTCTAGTGCTAATTTGGAAGAGGTTGTAGATCCAACGTGCACCTACTCCAACCGATGTTTTCCTTCCCAACTCACCTCCTCATGTAGAGGTCGAAGATGAACCAAATGATGAGCCACATGATGAGCCACATGATGAGCCACATGATGAGCCACATGAGAACATCTCTAGCAAAGCGCACAATGTAAGAGTTGGGTTAGTTGGTAGTATTGTCTTGGAGGAGTTGAATACATTCGAGAATGCTAGGGTTAACAACGACCTTGCTGACATTGATGAAGGCGACGAGGCATATCCTACAGAGGAAGATGAGGATGAGGAAGAAATGATGGGTCCATTAGAATGTATTGAACATTTCCAACGGAAAGCTCCAGGAGATTTTTTACAAGTTGAGTTTGCAACCGGTGATAGTCGAGGGGGGATGCATAGTGACATGAGCAAAAAATGTGAATTCTATGTTGGACAAGAATTTTCTAGTAGAAACCATTTAAGAGATTGCTTAAGGGAATGGAGTATTGCCAATCACCGTGAAATCATGACCCATAAATCGGGTCCAACAATCTACACAGTGAAATGCAGACACTTCAATAGATGTCCCTAGAGACTTCATGCTTCTCTCTCGAAGAAAAGTAAAACCTTCAAAGTGAAAACCCTGATTGCACCTCATAGGTGCATGAACCCTCATCTCAGTCAAGACCACCGTCAACTGACCTCTAATTTCATTGCTACATATGTCTTAGGTCTCGTGAAGACGGACCTATCGACTACACCTGCAGGTATTGTCGAGTTCATTAAAGCCAAGTTCCATTACATTATTTCGTACGGCAAAGCATGGCGTGCTAAGAACAAAGCCCTTAAACATCTCTTCGGTGGATGGAGAGAGGCGTACACCATGCTACCTAAGTTGATCCAAGGTATTCAACTCTCAAATCCCGGGACTGTTTATAGGGTATGGTCCAACCCAACCAATGTCGACGGGACTCATATTTTGCGGGGTTTTTTCTGGGCATTTGGACCGGCTATAGAGGCATTTAAACACTACGGACCACTCCTGAGCATAGATGGTACATTCTTGTACGGTAAGTACAAGGGGACTCTTTGGATTGCAATGGCAGCGGATGCGAACAATCAGTTCATGCCGGTTGCTTATGCACTAGTTGAAAAAGAGAGTAGTGAAACATAGAATTTCTTCATGAACTGCATCCGAGAACTTGTTACTCAGCGCCAAGGTATCTGTGTCCTCTCAGATCGGCACAAAGGTATCCTTAATGTCTTCAATGATAGGAATGCAGGTTAGGCACCGCCCATGGCTTACCATCGGTATTGCATGAATCACTTAGCACAAAATTTTTATACAGCTGTGAAGGACGCAGACCTTAAGGATGATTTCAATAAGTTGTGTTGCAAGAATCAAATGTGCAAATTTGATAAAGCAGGAGGGAGCTTAAGAAGAACCGGCCTAAGGTAAAAGCTTTTCTGAATAGTTTATCCAAGCCAAAGTGGGCTCCGGCTCATGATCAGGGTGGCCGTCGGTTTGGTATGATGACCACTAACATTTCTGAGGTCTATAACAATGTGCTTAAAGGAGCAAGAGGTCTCCATGTAGCTGCAATTGTGGAGCTTACATTCTATCGGACTAATGAATACTTCCGTAGAAGGCGTGTAATTGCAAATGCTTTGCACGCAAGCGGAGAAGATTGGGTAGACCAAATCAAGGAACACCTTGAAATCAAAATAGCAAAAAGCAACACACATACCGTTACAAAGTTTGATGATGGGAGAGGCATCATTTACCTTCTCACTCAAAGTCGTTGGGTAGGTGACCATCGAAAAGGAGGTAGAGCTCACACTATTAATTTGGAAAAGGAGAATGCACTTGCCAAAAACCTCAATACTACATTACCCATGCTCTCACATGCTTGCTGCTTGTGGTACTCTAGCCGTGGATCGCAATCGTTTCATTAGTCCCTACTACTCTGTAGAATCACTTGCTCGGATGTGGGCCCCTTTGTTCCAACCAATTCCTGACATTGATTATTGGCCTAAATATGAAGGACCGACCTTAGTACCTGATGAGAAGCTTAAACATGTAAAGGTCGGCCGACGTAAGAGTCGGCGCATTCGGAATGATATGGATGATATGGAGAAATCCAACAAGGCTAGATGTGGCAATTGTCGTGAGGTCGGTCACAATGTTAGAAAGTGTCTGGCTCAGATAGCCAACAAAGGTATTCTCTTTTGAGAACCTAGTCTAGATCTTGCATTGTTATTTGACCAACTCAGTTAAATTGGTTGTTATTTGAATGAATTGCTTGTATTTAACGTAGGACAATGAAGGAGTCTGGCTTATCCCGGAGTCACTTTTGAAGTGCTTATAAATTGGTCACTAGTGTAGTTTTAATTAGTTGGATCTTGTATGAACTATTAATGTAGTTTTAATTAGTTCGATCTTGTATGAACTATTCCCCCCGTTTGGCAAGTGTAATAAGTTAAAGCGGAGTAAAAAGTTAAATCACCTTAAATCAGTGGTGTTTGGTAGTAGTGAAGTAAATAGATGAAGTAAAGTTGATGTTATGTGTAAAAGATGTGAAATGTTGGTGATTTAGTTTACTACACCTATATAGTTGCGTTAACTTACTACACCTTAAATCACTTCCGTTTGGTGACTTGAAATTGATTTAAGCTCTTAAATCAATTTTACTACACCAAACAAACGCAGGGATTATGTGTAGTTTAAATTAGTTGAATCTTGTATGAAGTACTAATGTAGTTTTAATTACCTGGATCTTTTTATGAACTATGAACTTGGTTTGATTGTATGAACTATGAATTTGGTTTGATTGTATGAACTAAGAGCATGGTTTGATTGTATGAGATATCAATCGGAACAGAAAGTTTTCGGCACTGACCGCAGCGGTCAGATTCTCAGTCTGGCCGCTACGGTCACACACGTATTGTGACCGCTGCGGTCACAATACGAGTGTGATCGCTGCGGTCAGATGGTGTATATTTTTTTACGTGCCTGACAGCACCCAGTGGGACCAAACTGCGGCCAGACTGAGAATCTGACTGCAGCGGTCAGTGGAGAAAAAATTTTCCCCCTCTGGCCGCTGTGGTCACATAGTGGTTAATTTTTTTTTAAATGAACGGAGACCTGGCAGCACCCAGTGGGACCAAACTGCGGTCAGAGTCTAGCGGTCGGGGGGGGTTTAAGGGTTTTTTTAACTTAATTTTAACTACCAATTTACTGTTTTTTATACCAAATTATATCATTACACCATGATATACTAAATCAACAAGTTCAACTTAATTAACATCTTAAGCTACGTCATACAAATTCATCTAAATCATACTAGATTAACAAGTTAATCTAAATCATACAAAGTCCAACTAACCCATAACTAAGATCATACTAAGCCCAACTAAATCATAACTAAAACTGTATCAAGTTACAAAGTTCCGACAAGATAACTAATTCACTCAGAGTTACCATGTTTGGTCAACATAACAAAATGCAACTAACTCCAACTACTTATACTTCGCACCTGCCCGTCTGGGTCGTTTCGGACAAGATGGCCCAGCTTCTTGTGTCAATTGACTTTGCATCTGGCTCAAGGTAAAGCCTAATTCCTCCTCAGCAACCTCCTGTATCTCCTCCTCCATCTCATCTTCCGGCTCCTCTTCATCCTCCTCGTTGTCTTGCTCCTACATAAACAATGATAATGTAATGCAGTGATTTATCAATTATAATTAAAATTAGGTGACAATAATTATGTGTAATAAGTGCTACGATACAGATTCCTCTTCCTCTTCCTCCTCTTCCTCATGTAAATCCTCGTCTTCATCGTCACCCACTTGTACCTTTCATAGTGCGCGGTCAAAAGTAGATATATCGTCAACCGAGCCCACAACTTCACGACATACCTTGAAAGTAGTCGTTGCAAATCTTTTTTCCGACTTATTCTTCATCTTTTTCATGGCCAGGTGAGCTAACCCAATTACCTTTTTAACCTGCAAAGCACAAAGCAAACGGTCAATTCATAACAAGCAACAAATAGACATTTCTTTAAACCAATTTTAATCATTAACTTTACCAATTTCTTGAAACTAATAGCAGGGGTAAGCAAGCGCTCGCGGACTGGTCCGACATCCGCGCATACCCTCCCTGCACCTCGGAACATCGGAATGGTGGCTGCATTGTACCACTCCAAATACCTTGGCAAGGTGTTTGGATCGTATGGTTTGTCCTCTTCTAAAATAGTGCTATCCCTACGCAAGGACCACTCATTAAAAATTGCGGCATGTTGTGTAGCCCAATCCGTTCTCAGAAACTTCTGACGATCAAAGAGGTGAAGATCCCTCCGAGTTGGGCGAGCGGGGGGTGGGTGAATCTGAAATAAACCAAACTGTCGCATGACCCGATCCGGGTGGTAAGTCTCAACTATAGCAAAATCCATAAGAGATGCCGTGCTCAACCAATATTTCTCATCAGCCCTACATACTGGGGGCATCTCATTCATGATCTCAGGAGCATATGGGGTCCACACGATATCTCCATCCTGTAAAGCATCAAGCAATCCACGATATTGTGGAATTGACCGCTTATTTTCAACCCAAACATGACTGCTTGACCAATAATATCCCCGTGGTGGCACTTGATCGGGAGTGAGTCCCTCTAGTACCTCTCTTTTCAAACATTTCGGCTGAAAAGACGGAATACACTCCCACGCCTAACAAAGGAGTAAAACAGGACACCCTCCTATTTGTTTCGCACCTATCTTACAAGCACGGCACAAGCTCCTGTACATCCTAACTAATACTGCAGCCCCTCAAGCATACGACCTTGTCTCAGTGAAGTTAGCCAACAAAGGAAGATAAATAAGAGGGACAGAGTCACCTGACAGGTCTATAAGCAAAGTACCTCCTATAAGGGATAGAATGTACGCCCAAGCATATTTTTTCACTTCATCCTCCGCAACATTTCTACTAAGCCTACTAAATTTTTTTCTCAACCAACTTAAAGACAAAGCAGACTTATTTGCCATGGCACCACCCTCGGGCAAGACTCCCAGATACTCCTCAACAACCTCCTCCCAATTCCTTTCGGTAGTCCCACAAATGGGTGCACCGTGTATGGGTAATCCCAATTGAATGGCCACGTCTTGCAGTGTGATTGTCATTTCACCAACTGGCAGGTGGAATGTATGGGTCTCCGGTCTCCACCTTTCCACAAGCGCAGTTGTCAGTTCGTTATCCCAACGAACAGCTCCAATCTGTTGTACACCCAAAAAACCCGCTTCCCGTACGTAAGGTTCGTACCTCGGGTTCCATTTAACGAGTTAGGCACCGTGACGGATCGTCAAATGGGGCACCTCTTCACTGTTCAGCACCAACTTCGATCGGTGATCAGCCTGCTCGGTTAGTAACGGGTGCAGAGCACGGCTTGGTTGAGGTGTCTCTCGAGGCGCAGGAGCACGACCGCCACCTCGTCCTCGCCTTCCTTGGTGTCGGCCCCCTACTCTTGTGCGGGCCATCTATCAAAAATAAATAAAAAAAAATTGTCAAACAAATCACCAAGTAATGTTATGCATAAAGTCTATAAAGGCCAATAACTAAAATCCATACTAAATGATTAACAAGTAATGTTATGCCATTGGAACTAGTGATTGACATTATAAGAAGAACAGTGCTCAAAATGATTTGGCCTTGGTAACAAGAACAGTGCTCAAGTAATGTTATGCTTCAATATCAATTCAACACTCATTTCTTTAACACAATAAAATTACTTAGCTCTTTTGTCAAACCAGATTGTGTGCCCTAAGAACAATGCTCAATCACTCAATAAACTTGCTCAAATACAAGTGCACAATACGAGTGTTCAAATACAAGTGCACAATAAACTTGCTCAAATATAAGTGCTCAATCAGATTGTGTGCTCAAATAACAAATCTCAGAACACTCAATAAACAATAAAGATTAATTAACTTAACCTTACTGAGCGGAGCGGCAAAAGGGGTTCGGCTGACCCGAGCTTATAATCGCGGCGGCTGAGACGAGCTTCTGGCCGCGGCGGCTGAGACGCAGGAGCAGGGGCGGAGGAGGTATCGGTAGAGGGCGGGGCTAGAGTTTAGAACTGTAGGGGATCAGGCTGAGAGAGAGGGGAGAGTTGGGAGAGGAGTCGGGAGAGGAGGAGTGGAGGGGAGGATAAGGGAGAGTTAGGGTTTGGTTTGGAAAGAAAAGGGAGGAAGAAAAAAAGAGAAGAGTCGGGAGAGGAGGAGAGGGTTTTCTGAATTAATGGGTAACGGGTCCGAATTAAAACCCGTTATAAGTAACAACTAATCAAACGAACCGGTCGTGACCGCAGCGGTCACATTGTTTTCCTGACCGCAGCAGTCACAACGCAATTTGAACGCAGCGGTCACGTGGTTGATCACACCACGAATTTGTACAAGTGCAAAATCAACCCTTCTGACGCTGCGTATTTTGACAAGTTCGAATTTCAAATCGACGTGGCCGCTGCGGTCAGATTGCGTTGTGGCCGTGGCCGCAGAGAAATAGGGATAGTTCTGTGATTTGTTTCAAAACAAGGATAGTTTTAAGATTTCTTATTTTTTTAGGGATAGACAAAAAAAAATTTCACCGATCTCTATATATATTCTTTTTAAGTCAAATGCATACCCTTCGTTTTGGATACAATCAGTCACATCTTCTCATTTCAAATATTTCATCAGTTCATTTAATTCAAAAATTTGGAGGTCTCTAGTCTCTCCACCACATTCTGACTTCTCTGTGTGCATTTTTTTTCTCCCTGTTACCGATTTATTTTGTGCTTTACATGGTGTTTTCATGATCTCGCTCGCTCCGATGCTTTTTACTACCTCTTACATAATTTCTTTTGTTTATCGGATTTTAACTTTTGTGATTATATTGCAAGATTACGTTGTCTAACGACATTTGCAGATCATAATATTTTGAGATTTTATTCATTAATTGATCGAACATGTAAAACCATCGTGTAGCCTCCTCCATCTCTCTTTCTTATGGCTTTAGCAGTAATTCATTTCTCAAGTATGCATAAAGACAAAATGTGTGTCAAAAGACTCGAAACATATAACTATTATATTCATTTTGCAGTTTTTTCTTTACCATTAGTGCTCTTCATTTTATTTTTTTTACGAGCCTTTGATTTTTAGTTTGAGTGAAATCTTATTTTTGGTGTTTCCCTTTAATCTGATGATACATTTTTTGTCTTTTACTGTGACTTTTGCTCTAATGCTTCTATGCAATTTTCTTGTGATTCTTAAAAACATTTCTGTTATCATCAATCTGATAATATGTGCTTGAAGTTTTTTTTTTTCCCTAAAAAGAAATCAATAAGTACTTCATCGATAATATGTGATATAAAATGTCAGGTTACTTCATAACAATCAATAACTATTCAAATTGGCATAAATAGAGTTTTAATGTCAATAACTAGTCAAATTAGTATAAATAGAGTTTTAATGTCAATAACTAGTCAAATTAGTATAAATAGTGTTTTAATCTCAATAAATAGTCATATACTTACTCTTTAAAGGCTGGGGCGAACGGTGCTCCCTCATTGATTTGGAGCTGGGAGCCGTCCGATCAATGCTTCAACAGTTCAGATTCGATGGAAAACTTATAATGTTTCTTAAACTTTTTAAAGCCATTAGATATGCATCGTGATGTATTATATTTGTGATGTACGGATAAGATAGCATTGGGGTCTATTTAGTACGGCTATGCACCAACATACTGTCGTTGGATCTATTGTGTACGATTTGAACCATATATGAATATTAATATAAACGATTAACTGGACCCTAAAAATAATTTCTGTTGTCTTCCAGTTTAACTCTTATTTTGCCCATACAATAGAATTTCTACGATGTTAGCATAAGTACAGTTTTATTTCTTTCTGCATTTCATAAAATACATTTAGAGCGTTTTTTAATTAAGAGATAATACATTTCTTTTTTTTCTTTTTTTTATGACTATTAAATGAAATGACACTTTTGATAGATTGTAAGGGGTAATTTTTATGTTCTCTTTTTAGGTAAGTTCTTTGAATGGTTTTGCTTAATATTTTTTCTACAAATAATTAATTGAACTACGTATTGTTCTTTTTTTAATTCAAGTGCCGATATAAATGATTTGATTGAAATTAATTCATAAAGAATTCAATCCCGCTGCGAAGCGCGGGGATTTATTCTATAAATAGAGTTTTAATGTCAATAACTAGTCAAATTAGTATAAATAATGTTTTAATGTCAATAACTAGTCAAATTAGTATAAATAGTGTTTTTAGTGCCAATAACTAGTCAAATTAGTATAAATAGTGTTTTTAGTGCCAATAACTAGTCAAATTAGTATAAATAGTGTTTTTAGTGTCAATAATTAGTCAAATTAGTATAAATAATGTTTTTAGTGTCAATAACTAGTCAAATTAGTATAGATAGAGTTTTACTAATAACTAATCAAATTAGTATAAACAGAGTTTTAACGAATATAAATAGTTCTAAACTTACAACTATTGATAATTTATTGAGTCGGCATAAGATATTTTACGAATATAAATAGTTCTAAACTTACAATGATTAAAAAATGTTCTTATAGATGTTAATAGCTAATTTAATCAGTTAAATAAAATCAGAGACATAATATATATCGTAAACTTAGACGCTGAGAATTGTCATATACCGCTATTAGAACATGTTAAATATCAACAATTAAATAGTTGGTGTAAATAAATAGAAGCACTAGGAATTAAGATGGTCTGAAAGCATCTCTTACCACTATGTTGTCATTTTGCAGTTATTAAAATGTGTTTGTAGGTCTAATATAAATAATTGAACGAGAAATGTAAATAGCACGAATGGCTTTGTTTTATAGTTGTAGTAAGTTACGTCTTCCAAGCGAGTGAAGGAGCGGTGCGCTTCAACCGTCGAGAGTCCGCTAACTCGAGACCCGTCGCTTATTATTGTTTGCTGACTTTGACGCGATGCGCGATGCGGTCAACTTCGGGATAACGTTTGGGGACAAATTCTTGGGGACTATTATCAGTGCCCACCAAATTAATCATTTTGCTATATTTCTTGTTAACATGTATGCATTATTTGCCTGTGGAATATAAATATGCCACGTGGGCCGGGTTGACGATTGCCAGTATTTTTTTTGGTCGGGTCGGTTCGGGCGGGTTTTTCGGGTCTGGTCAGATTTTGCACCTCTATTCCCGGGTTATCTCGGGTTTCAAGTCGTTCGGGTTGGGTCAGTATGACTTTTCCTGAAACACGGGTTGGGTCGGGTTCGGGTCAGTCTGACTTTCCCTTTCCCCTAAAACACGGGTCGGGTTTGGATTCGGGTCAGTTTGACTTTCCCTGAAACTAGGTCAGGCAGGTTTTTCGGGTCGGGTCAGATTTTGCCACCTCTATCTACCATGGTAAGTTGAATCGGAAGCCCACATGTCACATTTAAAGTCCACATGGCAAATAATGCATACATGTCAACAAGAAATACAGCAAAATGATTAATTTGATTTTTTTAAAGAAGTTTGAAAGACTAATTCAATCCGTTTATAAAAGTTCAAGGACTAAATTGGTGCAATATAAAGTTTAAGGATCAATTTGGTTTTTTAAAGATAATTTGAGAAGCAAATGATAAATTTTCCCAAGAATTTATTCTTCAAGTGTCGCCAATAATTTCTGACAGTTTCTGAATTTGCTCGAACCACCTTCAAGAACTCAAATGGACACCATTTTCACACTACGATGCTACAACATCTAGATCAACCAATTTCAACACAACGTTCTCTATTGATGCATAAATATTCATACATAGAAAAAGTATTTACACAAGCAAAAAGAAAGAATTATTATAAGGTTGCATACAAACTGGGTACAATACATGCAAGGGCAAACAAAACCATACCCTTCATATTAATTAAGAAAACTTGGTTTAAAAGAGAAAACGAGCAAAAAATTGCATCTAACCTAATAAACAATTACATATCTCAACATGCTATACATTATTACAGTTAGCTTCAACTCCTGGCAACTGAAGTCTTGTCTTCTGGACCCACTAGTACTACCTGAAATAGGTAACCGAAATGAATGAAATTAATATGGAAAAAACTAATGCTAATCAAGGTCACATATACTTTGTCAACACGCGACAAGCCGCGTTGAGACCTCTTTCTTGACCCAATTTACATTGAGAATTCCCATTTAACTCTTCTTAATTTATCTCATCATAGAAAACGTAAGAAATGGGGATTAATTAGGGTCAGTCAGACAGATAACAACTCGAACTTCAGCCACCCATTTTGAACAAAATATTCAAAGGTTTCTCTGGTTTTTGCATTAAGGAAATAATACTATGATGGTATTTAACATTATTAGAAATGATATGGAAAGCCAATATAAATTTCCCAATTACCACATTGCAAAAAGCTAAACAAACTTCACAAAAGAAAAGTATGAAATACGTAAGTGTGTGACACTTTTAACTTACATTACAGTCGGACGCAAATCTTCGGGCAAGTATTAAAGCAGCATTTCGCTCTCTCTCTGTTTGAAACGCCAATGTGAAGTTCTGACCGCTTCTGAGCTGCCAGAAGACAGCTTTAGTAGCAGCATTACCTCCTCCACGGGATCCACATAGCTGCTAGGTCAACAGGACAAATAAATTGATATCAATTAGAATCGGTTAGGAACCAGTACCAATATAGTCTGAATTACGAAACTAATATCTCAAACAGACAATGCTCATTTACCTATTACATAAAACAATATAATGTGGTACGAAGTTTGAACCAGAAATAGTGTCAAACTTGGTATTATCACTGCTACAGTATCCAGATAGGTCAAGGTCATTAATTACCTTCATGTTATTGGAGTAAGATTCTTTAGCTTTGCTGCTCCTTCCTTTCCGAAGTTTTAATCTTAACCTTCCCACATGAAAAGTGTGAAGAGATTTTGATGTAAAATCTTGGCCGTTCATTTGGATGACTGAGACCTAAAGCAAAAATTAAGAAATTACAAAAGGTAGGGATATGCCAATAACAGCACAGCAAGGAAATAAGCAGAAAAAAGAAGCATACCGTGAACTCGGCATCAGAAAGTCTGTAAAGAGATGCAACATAGTTCTCCAAACCCGCAGCTGTAAAAAGTAAACCCTCCAAAGTTTAGGTTACATTTTAGACAAAACGGAAACATTCACCCTGCAAAAAGTATCAAATACAATCCGCATGGAATAACCCTGAAAGGTGACATACTGATACCATATATTCCATGACTCTTCTAAATAGCATGAAATATATATTGGGCATCTGCACTGGTTTACCTACCTAATTCGTAACTCGTAAGACAGAGAAACAGGAACATAAAATTTTCAAGGAACCAGACAGGGACGGAGACAGAGGGGGGCTAGGGGGGGCCATGCACCCCCCCCCCCCCCCCCCCCCCCCCCCCCCCCCATGATTTTTGAAAAAAAAAATTTAGTATGCTATTTTAGGTTAAATATATTGAGATATTAAATATAGATCATTCTTAAATGTAAATTTTATAATATATGAGCTTGCTTTTCATCAATGTGGTAATAGATATTTCTATAATTCTGTCTAACTATCTAATTCTAATTTCGGATTGCTAAAAAGAAAAACTTCACAATTAAACAACATTTCAATAACATAGATTAAGTGCATCCTTAGATCATACATAATCTTTCAAGTTGTTCAATATTGATGCTGTATGCACACTGGCTGAAAAATTTATCCGGCTGATTTTCCAGATAATGAACTTTTTCATCTAAGATATCAATTGCAACATTATCAAATTGATGTGCTAAATCATTGCTTATATTGAGAAATAAATTGCAGAACATATTCGATCTAAGGATATAATAGATGATTTTGCAAAGATAAAAACTAGACGAGTTCAACTCATCCTTCGCTAATGGGTTCTTATATTAGTTGCAGTTATGCAATTTTTTTTGTCACTTTTAGTATTAATTTTGATATTAGTTTTATGTTATCATCAAATAGATTGCTCAATAATGGAATCATAAATATAATGACTTCAATTATGTTGATTGCATTTGTAATAAAAACTAATAGTTTTGAATGTGTAATAATTAATATAAAACCATTTTAATTTTAAAAAATATTTTTGCGGCACCACCTTTTTGGCTCCCCCTATAATGAAATCCTGGCTTCGTTATTGGAACCAAATGAGGGCCTCCAAGGTTTCAAAAGGTAATCCTTGGTTTTTTTAAGAAAATTCATAATAAAATATCATACCCGGACTTATAGGGCCTGTTGTTGTCACTGCAGCTTTTTCACTACTCAACAGAATTTCAGCTTCTAGAACTTTACCAACATCATATGGCTCAGGTGCATACATTGTTTTAGTAGCCCCTGTATATAGAAATAGGTATTAAAAAACAAAATTTACTTTATTTGTTGGCAGAAATGTCAATCCGTGATAGATACCAAAGGCCAAACAGGAGATACCAGGAATGTCATGAAAGAGAGCAAATTATGGGTACATGAACTATAAATAAAAATTAGGTGGCAGTACCAAAGCAACCCCTCCCACATATGAAGAAAGGTACAGTAATTAGGTGCATAAAGAAACTACAAAAGCATCCAAGGTACTATTCAGATTACAAAATACACTGGTGCTCTTCAGGTCACTAGACAAGGTATTGTAACCCCCAGTTTAAAAGACAGTCATAAAAATAGCCTTTCAATATACATACAAATAATTACCATGAATTAGTTCTCTGGTAGTCCCTGCAGGCAGAAGGCGGTACCACTGGATTGAGCAGGCTGAAATATCAGGACTGGTGTCAGCTTGACATGCAATTGTTATAGCTGATCCTAAGACCTCATCCCCTTGTAATTCGAAAATAGTTGACTTCACTTCTTCAAGTTTTTTTATTAGTGCAAGCTGCATGGAATCAAGGATGTTAAACATAATGTGATTTAGACCCAAGAATGATACCTCCTAGAGGTAACAGTTCTGCTTTCTCATAATAGCATAGATTAATTGTAGAGCCTGAATGGAAGCATAAATTTTTATTGAGTGCAAAAAAATCAGATTTTTCATTGTACAAATCTGCACTTGAGGCTTGACTAGTTGACTCAACTAAAATGAAAGCACAAATGCAAAAGAAATTACTATCCAGACTGACTTCTTTCTTTAACTGTGCGCAGAGCTGAGATTTTTCTTGTACAAGACTGCGCAGTGCTTGAAGTTCAAACTCCATGTCCATAACCTATAAAATCCAAAACATGAAATGCAATATTAGTAATAATCATGATAGAATAACTTGGTAATAAACTCAAAATTTATGGTAAAATTACCTTGCTTGGCTGGTGCAGCATTTTTATCCTCCGGGCCTCTCTGACTTCATTTCTTAATTCCTCCAGTTCCTTGCTCAACCATAACAGAAAACATTTTAAGGAAAGGTTTGTTGCTGACAAAAATTGTTTAGAAGACAAAACAATAATTCTGTTATACATGTGGGTTGCTGGCAGTTTCAACACAATTAAAAGGACTTTTAAGAGAAAAAAATATATTCACAGGAGGCATTGTTAGTCCGCTGGAGGGAAAAATAATTAGCTGTTTGTGATGTCATCCAATAAATATAAGGAGTTGCAGAGCAACAAATAATCCACTCCTGCTCAATTGAAGTTGCATTAAGGACACTATGGCCATTCCTATCCATAATTTCATAAATTTTCTTCAAACAGCTATTATCTTACTTCTTGCAAACTAACGATTAGAATTACATTCTGACAATACGAAATTAAACTCAAAATAACCTTCAAGAGATTAATTGTACCTGTTGGTCCGTGTTAGTGGCCACTGTCTCACGCTCAAGCCATGCCTTCTCAACTCTCTCTATTGCTGCTTTTGCTTTTTCTATTTCAGCAATCGCAAGGGCCCGTTCTTCTAGGACCACCTTTTTTGCATCTTCAGTAGCCTGAGAAACAATTTAAAAGAATTGATGGGCCTAAATGAAACTGTCAGTCTATTTCATAATAAAGATTTTTTTTTTTTAATTTCATGCAAACCTGCTTAAGAAAGTTGGCAAGTTTCTTGACTTCAGCCTTTTCATGAATCAACTCTCCTTCTCTTTGTGTTAGTTGAACTGCTAAAGCTTCAACCTATATTCATATTTTTAATTTGGCAGAAGTTAAAGAACAGAAGGGGGTTCATTTTCATGCCTGTTTATACAGAAAACATCAAAGATTACTTGCTTCCCCTTGAAAAGCATGAAAACTAGCACCTAGACACATTCATACAGTTTTCCTCTAAAAAGAAACATGACTGAAATTGACAATTAATATAAGTATGAGAGGAAGCTGACCAATGAGATTGCTTCTTCAGTTTCATCCCTGTTTCGACCTGCCACACGACCTTTTAGAGAGTCTAGGACGTCTCTTAGCTTCTTTAGCAGTACTTGTCTGTCCAAAGAAGCTGCCTCTCTCTTCTTAGCCTGATAAAAAATGAACCATCAATCCAAATGACAGCATAAAAAATTAATTTGAGCAAGAAGTATTTTGGTATTTTCTGAACTTTTTATTTTAATTTAATCCTCAGAGGTGGAACTGGGATGGACAGTTTAGTCTGGTACAATACCAGTGGCATCAACTTGCTTGCTTCTAACTTGAATAGCTAATAGATAAAAGAAAATACAAAATATAAAACCTCATCAGATAACTTGGCAGCTCCAGTGAGTCCCTTCTCAAATTTCTCCTTTAGGTCGCGAACTGAGAGTCGCCTGTGTTGCTGAAGCAACTGAGCAGTCTCTTTGGCAACAATCTCCTTTAAAGGTGTCGACTTTGGGGCGTCTTCGGGCTCAATTATGGTATTATTAGCCCCAATCTTGTAGTCAGGAAATCGTCCCTTTGGGAAATTAACATCCTGTGAAACCATGTTTTTGGCCTCCTTTTGCATAGTCTCCCCCGAATCAGTAATAACCCGCGTCATTATCTGACTGAAGTTTATGATTACTGATCAAACTTTAACAAAAGAACAGGTATCTAATCAATTACAGCTGATGGAGGAATCATCTGAATATTGAAGGAAAGAAATAAATATTGGAGAACTGCAATTGGGCAAGCAATCCCTAAAAAGATGGAACAAAATTAAGTGGATACCATATGGATACGTAGAGAAGGTCATATTTACTAGGGGGTTATCATTACTAAAGCAACCAACTTTGAGCTAAAACCGAACAAACCCACCACAAATTCAGACGAAACAATAAATCAGCTGAAATTATTAATAATTTGAACAGTAAGTAAGCTCACCTCAGCTCAGCTCAAGTCACAGATGAGATGAGCCCAGAATGGAGAGAAGTGGAGAAGCTCTTGAATGAATCGGGGTGAAGAAATTCGTCGGATGGATGCGTGAGCAATTCGAATTGATTCGGAGAGAGAGAAAGAGAGCGCTAGCTTTTAATAATAATAATCGGTTGTTTGTCTTTTGCGTGTTTAAACTTGGGAAAATATTTTAATACATGTATTTATTTGTTTATTTATACTGTTATACTTAGGAGGAATGGAGGACGGCGCACTTGAAAGCGAAGAGGGGAAAGCGTAAGAGAAAGCCAGAACAAATTAATAAAAATGAAATGAAATCAAAGCAGAAGCAGAAAGATAAAGAGAGAAGGATTTAGTAAAGAATGGTTCAATGATGCTCCATTTGAGACTTGACTTCAATCAGTGGTCTCCACACTTCAGAGTTACGGTTTTCTCTCTCTCTAGTTTACTCTTTACAGGGAGATTACCTACTGGAGAAAAGTCCCCTTTTACAAATTGACAAGGTTAAATATATTTTGCATACGGTACAAAATTCTTTTTCTTCTGGTTTTTTAACGGATTATAATTAGACTTCTGAAATCGTATCATTCCATATTGTACCGTGTCCAAACATGTTGTGCTTTTCTGCTGTGCCATACCGTATTTTTTTTAATATTTTTTTCATGTAGTGCTAGTGTCGTGTCGAGCTAAAAATTGGAAGGAGGAGACACGATACAGGTAGGACATACCGTATCTATCGTGTCGTGCTTTATTCGTGTCGTGTCCAATCGAACAGGTGACCTACGGTGTCGTATCTTCGTTCTTAATAGTGCTAAACATGTCTAGTTGTTCTTAACGTAAAAAGTTGAAAATTCCAAAAAAAAAAAAACATAAAAGATTAAAGAAAAAATAAAATTTAACTTAGAGAAATCATCAAACTGTTGTCTAATCAAAATTCAAAAGAAAAAATTTAGAATGGCATTCTTATTCGTGCCACATGTGTCAGTTTTGTCATGTCTATCATGTCCCGTATCTTTACCATACTGTGTCTGACAACCATTCTGTACCGTGCTATTTTTTCGTGCCATGCCATGTTGTTTCAAAAACACTATACATGTTGTTCCGTGTTGTTTCAAATTTTTTAAAACTTTGACACAGTACAAGTAATGACACGCGCCGTATTTGTTTCCATGTCTTACCCATGTTGTTTCCACCAATATTTGTGCCATTTCATGTGGGAAGCCCAAAACTAAACACGTAGTGTCTATTTTTAGAACTCTAGTGATAATGTTTAAACCTTCGGCCAAAATAAAATGACCCAAATATTATATGAGATATTTGTTTTAATATAATGCTGATAAAAGGTGTCATACCGAGATAAAAGTAGAAACAACCGAAATAAAAACTCTGACTTTATTATTTTTCTTTCCCGGTATTTTATTTCGGATCTTTCCACTAAAAATGGCAAACAATCGTTCTACAATCTACATCCATGTTATTCAAGAGAACAAATATTTCTCTCAAAATGTTAAAAAAAAATAGAAGTTGGAAAAGGCAGCAAAGCATAGCGATTTTTAGTTTTTTACGCAAATAAGCGCCACAAATTGAGTACACGACGACTGTTAGGAAAAGTGAAATATACACTTTCCAGAATATTCCTCAAGAAAAGAAAAAAAAAAAATACACTTTACAAAATGCAGTATCAATTTTCTGTGCTACTACTTTCCTCTAGCCAACTCTGTCACAAATCAGCTGAGGAGTGGGTCATGCCGTCATGGTCACGTACGGACGCTGTTTATTTCGCGATCACTTTGAATGCTACTCCGATCAGGATGTAAAGAAACTCTCCAACAGAAAATGTGACTGCAAGGAATTATGTTGTAACAGATGATTTGTTACTGTTCTCGTTTGTTTTTAATTGTCGGATTATTGTATTTGCTATGGGGAAGATTTATGATACGGCAGCAAGGACTTGATGAACTGGAGCTAAATTACGGGAGATTAAAATATGGTCAATCATTATAATTTTTTTTTTTTTTTTGGAATTACTGATAGGTTTGCTCAAATGAAATTGTTATCTCATAACAATTAGTGAGAACATACCAGATTATCTCTGAATTTCAATTTATATGACTCAAACACTCAGTGAATTATTTATATCTAAATATTATGGGACACACACAAACATTGATTTCCTTTAAAGGTGGTACATAAAACATTAATTTTCTTATTAATATTGTATGATCACTTTTAAAAAATCTCAAAAATATTTATTTTTTTTAAAAAAAACTTAATGATATTTTTAAATAAAAATTTTTGTATCCCCTAAAATTATTATATAAAAAATTTATTGAGTCATATAAATTTTAAATTAGGTGAACTGATCTAATATGTTTTTGAATGTACACTCATAAAATCCTTCCATGAGCTTTAAACTCACTGTAGTTTTAATCACATTTTGGTTGGCAATCAATCATTGTGCATAACCAACTGTACTCGAACATTAGATATTTAGATAGGAATGTGATCATGAATATACTTGTTATTTTTGTGATTTAAAGCCATCATTTCCTACTAATCAGGCTAATTAAGACGACCATTTTTTTTGGCATTGTTAACACTAAGAATGAGGTTGATTGCCTTTGGTTGAAGGGTTCATATAAATCGACATTTGAATAAAATAGATCTAAGTTGTGTTGACTAGCATATTTTTGTAAAGTTTTGATTGTGAATTTGCCACAATTGCATTGATTATTATTTCAACTCTATGGTGCAGATATCAAGCTGGTTTTATTTTCTGCGCATGCTCACCATTTTTGTTGACGTATGCTAATTTAAATGGTACTAATTAGTGCGTGTGTATCTTGTTCCAATAAAGCAGAGCTGCATATTGGTAAAAATTAAAAAAGGACCAAAGCTAGCAAAAGTACGTAAGATACAAATTAAAGAGAGATAAAATTAATAATAATCTTTGTGAGATGAACATAAATTAAGGAGTTATATATATATATATATATATATAAATGTTCTTTACATAAAATAAACCAAAAAAGCGAAGGACAATTATATACGAGCAAAGAAGCAATGATTATGGTAGCGTGCATATATATAAACAATTAATCAATCGATCCTTCATACTTCATAGCCGCCATTTGGTGCAGCCCGCGATGGGGAATGACCTACCGTCTCTCATATGATGTCTAACAAAAGGACTAATAAATGAGATCAAATATGTCTCATTTGTAACTACTATACTCACAAAAAGTAATTAATTATATTTATGGACATTCATACATACCGTGGATGCAAGATGTTTCCCTTCTCGAAACGTGGAATTCAAAGATCATATGTTATGTTATGTTATTAACTTATTCTGTCGTTATGCTCGTGATGACTCATTAACCATGACAGATGTTTAACGTTTTAATTAAAGACGAAAAAAGACGGATTTTCAATATCATGTTGCTGCTCCAGCACGAATCTTGAGGAGATCCAACGGAGTTTGAGTTGGTTTCTTGTTTTCTGCGGTCAGATGTTCATCTCAAACCTCTGTAACGTTGCCTTTCATTCTTTTGTTTGTTTTTGTATGATCCCCACAAACATAAAAAGCCAGGGTTTAGTGATATATATATAGTCCTATTAAAATTGATAAAAACAATTCTAATGAAACGTAAAAAAGATACTATTTAGTAATGCAATCTCAACTCATACTTGGCAGTCGCATAACTGTATATAGTATAGAATTAAGGTAACCTCTTTTTATTTAAAAAGAAGTTGGTTGGTGGCTTGGTGCCATGGGAGTTGGCATTAAATATGAAAATTGAAGTACTATTTACATCAGCTGTACACTGTTCAGCCTCAAAAAGGCAGAATTATGAGGTACTTTTCTTAATCATTTTAGCAAATGTAATTTTTAAATTATATATATGTGCTAGCAGCTTGCACCTAACAAAGGCGATTGAGACGCCAAATAATAATAGTAGTGAGTAGTCCATCCAGCAATCCGAAATGATGGATATGATATGATTACTAACAAATATATTATTATTACTAGTAAAGAGCCCAAAGCAACGAATTGTTATTTCTTATAATAAGTTTTTAAAATAACATGTAATGGGTCTTATATTGAGGAAATTGATATGGGCCTTAAATTTTAATGGGCTAAGATATTAATGTTAACGGACATTAACGTGAATCAACGGTTATGATCTATCCAAAAAAATTATCAACGGCTCAGGTTTTTTATTTGGGGAAGATAGCCATTTCATATCATTTTTTCCAATATGCTTTTATATATAGTAAGGATTATATAACAACAAACTCTTAGATAACTAATAAATACTAACAAAATAAATCAACCTTTTGTTAAGGAAAAGTTTTTGCAACAGTGTAGCTTTTAGTTGGAAACCTTAGAAAAAAAAAAAAATGGAACTGATGTATGGATACCAAAATTGATGTTTATTGTGTTAGAATTCATATTAACTCATATATAGTATTCAAGTTATTTGTATAATATATCCATTTAATATGAATGCTAACATTTTCAAAAAAAAAATATATATATATATATATATGAATGCTAACACTGCGATATCAATTTTCATATCGTTTTAATTGGTATGTCACTGTAACAATTTTCAATAAAAATAATAATGGTAACTTAAAACCGATAAAAATAATGGTAACTTAAAAGAGAGAGAGATCAGTTGACTAAGTTATATTGACAACTTGATAATGAGATTTGAATTAAACCTAAAAAACAAATCTAAAAACTTAAGAAATAAAACAACCATGAAGAATACTCTTAAATTTATGCTGATGCAATTTTGGTGTTGTTTCGTAGTCCATACACTATCATGTACCGATCCATTATTTCAAAAATAGTTTCATACCTTTCTCCAATTCTACATTTTTTTTTTCGAACTTGTTTGAAATTTTTTATTCAGAATAATTGTTAGATGTGATTCCTCCTATTCAAATATACTTTAAATTTTGGGATACCAAAATAATTACACTCCTCAACCGTCAAATTTGTTCATTAAGAAATTTTGACAGATTATACTATCATCTGGTTAGACAGTACTTAATAGATATACTGTACATACGATTATGATTACAAGGTTTAATTGAAGACGAGAAATAGAACCAAGAAAAGGACTGACATTCCTTGGAGGAAGGAGACCAAGTTTGTGGCTAGACAGACAGAGACAGGTAGAGGTAGGTATTATTTGTTGGCAGACAATTCACAATTCATCCGAGAGGTGTATATATTTTTCTCCCAAAAAGAAAAGGAGAGAAAAAGACAGGTGCTTGAAATTGGTCAATTTTACTAATCGATCAAGAATATATGCATATAAAAAGGGGATAGAAACATAAATTGCCTTTCGGCGAGAATCCGTGTGTCACTGGCTACAACTTGTGTTCATAATTCCCTTGGTCGGTACAACGGCGCCTCCACTTCGATTCATTCGGTACAGTCAGAATTTGCATGACGCTAATTGCGAATCATCACAAAATAATTAAATAAGATCGCATGAAAAATTATAAGTTATCATGACTTGGTCTCTTTATCTCGTATCAGAAAGAAAGGCACATAAAAAAAAAAAAAAAAAAAGTTAGACCATTTGTGGATTGGAAGTTTAAAACTTGAAAGGAAGAACGATTTTATTAAATTTCAGTATGTAGCATTGAATATGAAACAAACTCTTGCTTTTATATGCTTAGTTGCTTACCATATTGCATACAATAATACGGCTATTGATCATGAAAAGAAGACAAAGTGAATGAAAACGCCAAATCTGGTAAGGAAAATAAATAACAACTTTCTACTATCAAAAATTTGAGGCTCCATTAGCTCCTTATATTCAATCATAATCATTTCAATAACTTTGGTATTTATTATACATTTGTTTTTTTTTATTTACTGCAATTTATCTCATATGACTGCCATTTTGGCAGCTACAGAAATTTAAGTTATGAACTTATTATCAATTGTTACAACAAATACATATATCAATTGAGTTATGAACTCAGTAGATTTTCAATTTGATTCACACACAATATCTGTAAGTAACGTATCTTCCTGCAGTCTCGCTCGGGCGAATGATCTTCACAACCTGGCCACGCTTGAGCCCGTAGTACCTTGCAACTGGATCAGTCATTTGGATTCTAGGAAGCTTCAGATTTATCAACCAAACAATCAATCAGAAAAAAACACAATAACAGAATTAACAAAAGCTTATAAACCAACAAATGCGGAACTGCCTAAATTGCCACTAACAAAACAAAGTTCCAAGCATGCATGCTTCCATTTCTCAAAAATTACACCTTGGTAACTCAACTATTACTTCTTACAAAACTGTTTGCAGTATTCTTCAGTAGTCAGTGCTCTTACATTGGATTGTTTTCATTTAGAAACCTAGACTCAATTGCATAATAACCCAGTATGGAGTTCGAGATGATGACTGGCAATTGGATCTAGTGCCAGAATCTAGGTTACATAAAGGAATTAGTCTGGTCCATGTACCTCTACAATTAAAAATATAATTGCTGCAGTGCATTCTGTGTAATTAATTCATTTAATAGCCCTACATAACAGAATTTTGTTGTGAAATATTAATTTCTCAGTTAACAGCAGAGATGGACCCAAATGTTGGCAATTCAGTTGTTTAAGAAAGGAAAGGGCTCAATTTATTTGACCAGCAGAGAAGCTTGACAGCACAGGACTACAAATTATTGCAGAATGTATAACAATGTTAACTAACTTTTTAAGTTCAAGAAGGCCTTGGTGGCTGTTTGATTCAGGCAATAGAGCCTGAACCAAGGAGACATGATTGGCCAAAAGAGACCCTCAAAGGTGTCCTAGGCATGCCTTCAGTTGGTAGAATAGATTAGGAATAGAGTAGGACCTAACTCTTGGGATACAATATGAACTAAATTAGCATCTTAGTCATTTTGGAAGGGCATTTTCATTCATCCCAGTTGTCAAGTATAAAAAATAGTAGATAGGATGACCCTGCTTAAATATCTAGGGACTAAAAGGTGCATTTTAAATTTTCACCCAGTTTCTATATGATACAGATTATTGTTTAGTGAGTTCTTGAACAATAAAGGACCAAAATAGTATTTCAACTCTGTCAAAATACCGCTCAGTAATGCTATTGGTTTTTAGAAACCTTAAAGAAATCCAGAACCAGATATTATGAGTCCACAATATGAATCACTAAAAGGTGACAACAATTGTACACACAATGGATTAATACTAATTTAGTGTACTTATGAGTAAAGAAATTTTGTTTCTATTCAGATTTGGAAATAGTGACTTTTTAAATATGAAGGTCCTTTAAAAGTTGTTGGCTTATCTATGTTCTAGGCCAAATACCTGTGTTTCCTTCAGAGTGTATCGCTCTAAGAGAGTCTTCTTTTCCTCACTTGTGAGAACCTGATGCTCTGGTACAAGAACATGTTCCTTGATATTTACCAGCATCTCAGCCTCCTGCACAGCATCCATCAAATTTAATGAATTAGATGAATGTTAGGTTCAGGCAAGCTCCTGTAAGGCTGTAACATTCAAGATATAGAAGTTATTCCCTATTGAATCTTAAATCAACCTGGAAAACCTCTATAAACATTGATGAAGCCAACTCCAGAAGGAAGGATTTTGCAAAGGGAGTTAAACTCTGCTGAAGAACTAAAATAGCTCTTGGTACGTTTTCATGTTTCATCAATTCAACATACTTCTTAATGTGCTTCATCCCAACCTTTTCATCATTGGGGAAAAATACATAAATCTGCTCATACAAAAAAAAAATAATAGTAAGATAACATACGGCAGAATGCTAACATTTAATCAAAATCCAATATAATATATTAGACAAAGTAAATTATAAGCAAAAAAATGAGGGTACTTTTCTGTAATGTTATCTAATGGTCAATCCTATGTTGCTTGTACAAAAAAAATAGAAATTATATAAATAAAAGCATGGTCTTACTCATGGATGAAATAATTACTTATTCTGGTCCCTTGAACAATAAAGATTATCATATATGGTACACACAAGAAATAATGCCCAATTAAAGGAATTAAAGGTTCTGAAGATGTTGTGCCAGAAGGACTCATTTGTGGCACTCTAGTCATAAGATGGCTTGAGGGAAGAGCAAGGTTCAGAATGCATATATAAGAAGCAAGGAAAAAAAAAGTACTGGCAATATAATGAAGTATAACTTCCAATGATAATTTACTTATATAATCATCTTTTCTATATAATACAACAACCACATAACATAGTTAAGAAAAAAAAAATAAGTATCCCATGTACCTCTCTATTTTTTTTATTTTTACTTTTTTACATAGATTAACATCCAAAGGCTGCATAAATGCACTAAGAGTATCATAGCTGCAAGAGTACTGTACAGAAACCATCAAAGATCCCACAGCTTGTGGGTAGCCACACGGTGACTCCAAATTGGGCTTCATTTGATGGTCATTATTGGGGCAGTATATGCTTAAGCATATGAACACTGAATGCTGTAACGGCACAAAAATTAGCATTCACTAGTATCATAGAGCTGCTCCCTTCCCATACGCATATTATATACGTAGTTATGCACAAAAAAAAATAAATGTCCTTCAAAGACAACTCACATTCTTTGGTTGTTGAAGTTTATTATTAAGTGACTGGCTACTTCATTAAAAGAAAAGGTAAAATGCTGAAGTGTGCGCCCAGATCTGCATATTAACGATAGATGATCCAAACTCTTCTGCATCAATAAGCATAGTTAACAATTGTTTGAAAAGATGTATGTTGTTTATAAACTCACAAAATTTCTCAAATAATAAAAAATGATGCAGATATATTAATCCAAGCTTCTATCAACATATCTAAAATATTTCTTTTCTCCAAAATATCATGATTTTCTTAGTCGTCGTGGATGGAGCATTGGTACTTGGTTTACAGCCAAAAAAAGAAAACAAAAAATAGATAAAAGAATCTTTTCTTGTAAATATCATCTTCCTTGCCTGATTTGGTGAACTCCAAAACTATAAGAGTAAATAACACAATACTATTTTTGTGAATCAGTCAATTAATCAGCTTAAATTAGTTAACACTGGTTAAGCTTCTTACACAATATAACATCAAGCCACGACGTTCTTACCATTTTTAATAAACTAACGATCAACTCGCCCAATCATTGTAACTGAGAATTTCCATTTTCGTCAAATTTGGAAAGGTTCATGTTACAAAATTCAGAATTGTCATTCCTATTTCCTCAACATCACAACCTGCAGTGCTATGAATATTCATTCGATCGAATGGAACTGGAGACCGCACTTGCATTCATCATGCAAAACAAAGCCAATACCAAATACGAAATTCCACTTACACCCCTCAGAATTCAGATCAAAAGCAAATACGACTCGATCCAGCAACTACAACTACAAGTCTGCAAGCCAACAATAAATCACCAGGAAGGAATAGGAATCCAGCCAGATCGATCTGAATCTCCGCCGATGGATGGATCTTGTAAGAAATTGAGGATGATCGATGGGAAAAGGTAATAAATAAGTACCTGATCGGAGGAGTCGCCCTTGCGGGTCTTGTTGATGGTGAGGTCGTCCCTCCTGACGGGCTCGCCGAAGCGGGCGACGAACTCGCGGCGAGTGGCGTTGACTTCGGAGTCGAGGACGAGGTAGTTGCGGTCGCGCAGCATCTGCATGACAGTCCTGCGGATTCTGTAGAGCCTCCCTGTGAGCACGTCGTCTCCCATCTTCTCTAAGCTAATCTAATCTGAGACTCAGACTGACTGACTGATCGGAATGAATGGCAATGGATTGTACTTGTTATCAGTCGAGTCAAGTCAACTGAACTCGAGTGAGGCCAGCCAGCAAATGAGACTGAGAGTGATGACGAAGTCAGAGTGAGTGAGTGAGAGAAACAAGGCCAAGCACAGCACATGCTCAACTAATCTGGATTCTCATGTTATGTTTTGGCCCATAATTTGCTCCTCATTTTCTATTCTAGTCTAGGGCCCTTTCAGAAACAAAGCCTGCTTGTCTTGTCCTCACGCTTAGAAGTCTCTAGTCTCTAGTTGAGTAGTGATATGAAGACTCAAGTTTTGCTCTCAAAACTCTTGATGCGTTGGCAGGTTGTACCAATGCAAGAAGTATTTCAGTAAATTGTTGGCAGTGCGGAGAGTATTTCAGTAGAGACGATGAATGCGAGGAGTATTTCTGTGTAGACGGTGAATTGTTGGCAATGCAGCAAATTTTATATTGTTTTATGCGACAATTTTTACAGTACATCGTTAACTCGATGGGCAAGTCATGGGGATTGCATATATTTTTCCTAGCTTATATCCTCCTCTGCAGTATTGTATTTACTCTTGTATTTGTATTTTACAGCAGCTGTCCAATTTGAATTGTCAATGGATATCAAAATGCTACGTGCGATGAAAAATGCTCTTTGGGGTATGTTCTAGAAAGGAAAGGGGAGGGGAGAACTGACAAAACACAAATTATAATTATAGAGCAATTAACATGACTTTTGACAGGTAACTCCAAACTTGATCAGCCCCCTTCTGGAGCATAGAATTAGATTCACGTACCATGCAGTAGCAGTACTGTGGCCTGTGGGTGATGTGGGTTCGCTTGTCTTTTGTGAAACCATAAATTTAAGTTATTAGTTAAGTTTACAACTAGAAATACATTTTCAAAGTTTTAGCTGTTTGTAAAATTTTTGGATGTTTAATAGTTAGGCCTTCTAATTTAACTTTGAAAAACTACAATTTACCGTCTGAAACAAAAAATGTTAACTTTTTTACTTGATGGAAATTATATTCCTTTTAGCGTTATATGGTCGACTTCATACTGAGATCGGTATACCAACCTACAGTATTAGCCAGAAATCTACGGCCACGGTGGTGATCAAGTTTGGCTGCAAATTGGTATTTGAGAAAATTTTCATAAAATCTCAAAATCTCAGGGAAGGTTTTAATCTCCTTCTGTCAAAATGAAACGACTTCACATCACCACCAACACTCAGGATTACATAACCACCAGTGTCCATCTGAAGCCAGATTTCAATTGGTCAATACCCCAATCACAATTGCATCTTTTTGTGAACAAAAATAACCCAGAAATGCAAGAAGATCATCATATCAGAAGTTTCAACATATTTGAACTGCATGTTCTATAAAGCTGACAATGTTTGTGAATCACCACAAAATTCAATAACACGCATCAGTTCAACATGTTATCAGAGTTTCCTCAAAGATTGACAACACAATTTATGTTGCTTTCATCGTAATTAGACAATGACACAAAAAAAAAGAAAAAAAAACTCAGCTGCCTAAGCAACAAAGTAAGTTCGAAGATCCGATGGGATTCAAGAAGCATCAACCCTCAAGAACTCCCAGTATGTCATCATCCCGGAACAAGTGAAACCTGAAAAAGAGAAAAATCACAAGCTTTTAACACAAGGGCATCATTCATTCATTCTTCAAAACCAATTGTAAAGAAAGCACAACACATCAATGTTAAATTATATGTAGATAGAAAAAAAAACAACTCAAATCTAGTATTAAGTTTTTTGTTATTATTAATTAAGCTCCATTTGACACAGTGCTACACAAAAGAGGTGAAGAGGGGAGGAAATGGAATATTGATGGGGGAGGGAAGAGAGTCAAATCTTACACCCCAAATAGTCAAAATTTTGTAAGGCCTTCTTAGATCCCCTCTTCTTCCACTCTCCCTTCCAAATTATATATTTTTGGAGCAAATAAGCTTGATTGAGCAGGTAAATATTTTACCCAGTAAGCCTCCCCTTTCCTCTTATGGAGCACAATGTAGGAACAATTTGTTTCAAACAGTTGTGACCATCCAAATTAAAAATTCAAATTATTAACATATACACAGTACGGCTGACAAACAACAACAACTCATTCTACCCAAAAAGTACAAAATAAGAGAGAGAATCAGAGAGAGTGCAGAGAGGACATACACTTTCTCACCGAGCTTGACTTCCGTGCCTCCGTATTCCGGCAAAAGAACCTCATCTCCTTCTTTGAAGGAGACGGGAATCACATTTCCATGCTTGTCACGGTCACCAGGACCCACTGCAATTACTTTTGCAGCATTCAGCTGTAGAGAAAAGAACATGCATAACACAAAGTTATATAAGATAATGTGAATCAATCTGCAATTCCCAAAAATATTTGGTGACGAAAATTGTTAGATTTGTCTCCAACATAAAAGGAGAAATGGGATATCATTCAAATGCAGTAGTTTACAAGCAACTCTACAAGAATGAATCATGGAACCAACAGTTGCCTATCGAGTATGCAGCATAAAATCACTCTGTCATTTGTTAACAAAACATACAGGGTGTCATTTACACCTCAAAAGCTCATGGAAGTACCAATTACTCCCCTCAGAATGCCTAACTAACAAAAATGTTCTAATACTACAAGCTTAATCCTATGATCTTGACTTATTGGGGCAATAACAGTAAAGGAAATGCACCGTATTAGTATACTGACTGCACTTATTACCTACCTACAAACCAAATCAGCAATTCAATTTAATTCAATTCAATGCACACACTATAATACTAGCTAACAATTCTACAAACTAGATCATGCGCCATCTTCTTAGACAAGGAACAAATCCGCTGAGAGTAAAAGAGAGTTACCTTGCTGGTCTTCTCGGGGAGGAGGATACCGACGCTGGTCTTGGAGGGGGGCACGATCTTCTCGACCAGGACGCGGTTGAGAGCGGGGATCAAGCGCTTGGCCATTTGCGGACTGAGGAGAAGTGAGGGTTGCGGCGGTCTGAAACAGTGAGAAAGTAAGAAAGGTAGAAAGCAGCTAGCTTGATCTCGTTAGGGTTTATGGAAAGCACGCCGAGGGAAAGGAAGGTTTATTGAGGCGAGAAGATGCGAGAGGAGCGTTCGAGAAGGTTCTAGCTGAGACTTTCAGCAGAGTCAGTGAATTGGGCCGATTGGGCCTAAATTTGACCCATGAGAAAAAAGTATCAATCGGAGGCCATTTTGCTATAAGAGAATGCTGAATGGAATTCTCGATTCTCCTTTGTTCAGCAAGATAAATTATTTCTACTCAGTTAAATCTGTGTCCAAAAAGGAAAAAAAAATCTTTTGACAGTCAGTCTTCTTCTTGCCTTGATTTATCAGTCATCTCCTTGAGCCTCTTCGTAATTCCTTTATTACGTTACCAACATGTCTTATTTGGTTGTGTCATGGCTTGACTTCTAAATTTCTGATGATTGGCATTGGTATGCTTGTGACGTTTTGGGTGTCCATTTACTTGCAGACTTCACATTTCTTAAAGTTGCATTTGGTGGCCACAACCACAAGAGATCGATGTCATAAGACATTCATTCATCCATTTTAATGGAACTGATAAGAATGACCTCAACTATTTCCAAACAAAAAGAAAAAGTAATAGAAAATCAATTGCGTCCCTTTATGTATTCCTGGGAATTGGTCTTTTAGCGCCTTTGATAAAAGTTTGCAAAGGCCTCTATGCCTAATTAATGCAACATTTTAACAAAATAGACATTAAACGTTATCTAGGTTAAGTGGTTAACAACTCAAAAGTTTGTCCAATCAAATATTCCACAACTGCATCATCTACATTTGGCACAGCATTCTTCAACGAAATCCTCCCTCGGTAGAGAACCTCAAATTTCCAAACTCTTCCTGCACATAATTTTGCAAATTATACAACTGAAAATATCAAAAAAATAATAATAAACAAAAATATGCGGTACAATATATGTAGACAGGAGTTGCAACCAACTATCATTAGGATGTTTATTTCTACATAGCAAACATGAGAAGAATAAACTACTAGGCTGTACTAAATTGGATTTAGTTTCAATTTTATTCTGGTATTTTCCACTGTATTTTCATTAAATTCAAGGTCAAATTTTAACCAAAATAATATATAATTCAAACTTTTGACAGTACAGAATGAGGATATCCTGCCAAAACAGAACAAATTACCACAAGATAATCGTCCAAGCATTGCATCGCACTATTTTTCTTAGCCAACTTCTGCTTTTGTTTCTCTTCATAATATTCGAAATCATCCAAAAGGGAAGTCTCTGGCTCATACTCCTTGAAAATACGTAGCATTTTCAAGCCTTGTGGCATCCCTATCTGCAAATTTCATATATAAAGCATGGTTCAGTGAAATAGCTCACCAAATTAATAAATTGGTCGGAACTTCTGAATTCTTTAATTCAATTTCTGATTTTTTTTACAGTGGCAAAAGAAAACTCATTACCATCATAATGTAGTGAGGGGAATTAGAAATTAAGTCAAGACAGTCATCAGTAACTGTTATTATAACTATCATTTCAGTTAATGAACTGCCATAAACATAAGCCATCATAATACAAATAACAACATGGATGCATCTCATCCTAATTTTATTTCAGCACTGCAAATTTGTAAGATTCGGAGGTACATTACCTTCATTTCAGTCATTTTCTTGCATGAGATCTTTATTAATGCATAACTTACAAAAAACAAAACAAAAGTGCAATTCTCTGGATTTTCTAATTAAAAAATGTTTTTATTTTCACCCCAAAAATATTACCTCCTGAGTATCCCGACTGAAAGTGACGACTTTGTTTTCATTATTTTCAAGTGTTATATCACGAAAATTATAGTTGGGTATATCCTTCACTATGTGCCATTTCACAGGGAAGAAACCACTCCACCGGTCCTGCAGCCAGAAGTCCATGTCTTTGTTGAAATCAACTGGACCCAACATCTCCGCCAATCCAACAAATTGTCCGCTTGAGTTAACCTGGCACCAACTTGATATTATTAAAGAAGGAGAACATACAACAATTGTAACTGATGAGTTATAGGTAATACTGCGGGACTAAACAATATTGTTAACAGGATTTATAATATTAGTACATACAATAGGATGAAATTCAATGGATACTGATTACTTGTAATGAGATGAATACTTGTGATGTCACTGACAAAAGAAATAAGATTTCTTCTATGTATCAACTGCTGCTTTTATTAAGATTATTTGCCAGTAAAGGAAAATTACTAAAAAATAATTTTGCATGCTGGCCCATAAAACTAATAGGACTTTTTTCAACACAAGGGAGTATATCTGCCAAAATAACAAAGTGAAACAGAACAAATCCTAACCATGAAACTGGAAGATAACAAAATGATTACATAATCAAGCTTCCTACTTACCGAGAAAAACAAGAAAATCGGGCATTTTACCCCTTCAACCTCTTGGATCTTCTGCACATCACGATACACCAGATCCAGCTTTTCATTCCCACGAGATGTGCTTGACCAGACACTATACTTCATGCTGTTATAAACGTCATTCTCAGTGTATGACTTTATCATAAAAAATTTTGCTTTGCTGTAACTCACAGCAAAGTCCTTTCTGTTATAATCCTCCTGATCCGCACCCTTCCCTCTCCCTATGCGAGGCCCACGGGGGGGTTCGTCGTGATTCCTGCCAAGTTGATGGGTATTTCTGTAATTTCTAGCCGGATAGGTTGCCTGATAGGTGGTACGAGTAGATCTTATGATATTCTCAGCCCTGTGATGATTATATGCTGAAATATAGCTACTCGTATTATTTGCAGTTGCATGGTTTCCAGTGTAAGGACTGCATGCTGGTTGGTTGGATGGAGGACTCTGACCAACCTGGCGGGCAGCAAAAGTCTCCTGTAAAGAAGGTCAGAATGTCGACAAATTAATCTAATAGAATCATAAACCATGAGTGAAACCTGCATGCTGCACTGTTATGAAGCCAAAATTCACACATCCAAACCCAAAACACTAGCCAAAAATTTGTAATAATGCATGTGGTTTGGTTATCATTAACTAAAATTTGGATCAGATTACCAATCAAAATTTCAAGTTCAAATGATAGTCTGAATAGTTGATTTGGTTTTATGTTAAGGGAAGCATGCAAGTGAAAACTTATAAATTTGAAGTTCATTTGTAAGATAAGAGATTCAACAACAAAAATATTCATACAGCAGACTCAAACTATTTATCTTCTGAACTTCACTAACAAAAAAAGCCAACCAGATATTTCACAATCTTTTCTGGTCAGGTTGAGAAGGGTTGATAGTACAGACTGTTCATTTAAAATTGTGATGAATGTATTACAATAAACTGAAATCAATTCTTTCATTTTACCTATGGAATTAATGAATAATTGTATTGTCCTTAAAAAAATTTTGAAGCAACAAAAAAATTTAGTTCACAATAGCCACACTCATAATATAAATGTGTTCAAGAATCTGTGTGTGCTACAAGAATGCAAATACCTTTCGAGGATTTGAAGACCAAGAGGTGCAATACGAAGAACTTCCAAAATCATGTGCTGGAGCTGTAGAGTATGAGTCACTAAAGTTGCGAGATGTACCCTCATTTTTCTTAGAAGAATATTGCTTGTCATAGCAGTCACTAATGTTGCCCCTATATTTTCTAAATGTAGTAGCAGGTTTCATATCGACCAAGAAAGGCTTCATTCCTTTTATCTTCTTCACAAAACAAGGTATGTAGTGGTCTAAGGAAGTATCCTGACAAAACAAAATATTAGTTATCATGGATTCGAAACAGCTGCAATACTCTCCGTACCATAAAAAGGTGGCATGCAATGTCAACTGTCCATACAAACCATGCATGGATCATAAAGCTCCCTAAAAGGCCATTCTGTGCATCCGATCTCAATCAAACAGGTCAGCAAGGCTACTTTCTTCAAACATATTTCTCATTCTGTGGCACACAGAAGGACATGCATGATTTCCGCTTTGGTTCTTATGTCAATCATTTTCCAACTATTCTCCCATTAAAATTACCCATAAACAGCCCCTCATGTGCCTCATTTTTCAATCATTAACATTTAAAAGGAATGAAATAGTAGGGAAAAAATGAGATTAAATTCTGTTGGGAAATTGCCAGTACTAATTCACTAAAAGAATGACATATGAAAAGGGTATGGTAAATAAAGATACCTCAACATCTTCGATGGTCGTCGTCGCATTGGATAGAGAATAAGCCCTTGCATTCTCCCCGTGATGACCTACATCAAAATATCAAAAACAGTCACAACTTAAAAACTGATCAAGACTTGTTAATCTTAAAACAAAACATAAATAAATTTTGAGGATTACCGAAATGCCTGGCATGCTCACTACTGTCTAATGGGGAATGAAGATGTTGACGACCAGAAAAATCAATCGGTTTGTCCATCTAACAAAGAAAATGAACATGGAAAAAAAATATTAGCTTGAAACAACATGTACATGACAAATGATATTATTGCTTGAACAAGGACAGTGTCAAAAACAATTAAGAAAACATATACAATTTAACAGGTAATTAAGTTAGTATCGCACGATTCTCTGACAATAGGATATAGAGACATTAACGCATGCCGAGTCCTGACTTTGATCCTTGAAATTGGCGGACTCATGAATGGTTAAATGGCCGGTGAATCGCGATACGCCGTAGGCATACGCATCGCATCGCATCGGACGATACAGTCAGTTGTCAGTTGTCAGTTTCGGTGGTACATACTGCAGATAGATAAAATGACCTTACCTTCTTCTGTGCGGCGCGGCGCTAGAAGCAACTGGATGATCAGCGGAGCGAAAGCAAGACAGTCGACGGGATGGGACGGGATGGGACTACGGGAGTGAGTGAGAGGCGATGGGGGGTTTTCAGTTTTGCGATTGTTGGGTTGGGTCGGGTTCGCTCTTCTTCCCTGGGCACCTTCAGGTTTTCTAATTTTCCTCCGGAGTTTTGAAGGGATAAGAATGGAACTAAGAGGGAGGTAACTCCTGTACACTCTAATTTGGGGAGGTTACAAGATTTGAGAAAATAAATAGAGGATTTAACCTCCATTTCTATCCATTCACCCCTTAAAAAAAACTTAGGGACAAGTTAAAAGAGGGTTACTTCCCTCCCATCCCTTCCCCTCTCATCCATTCACTTTGATTGGAGTACACCCTAAATCACAGAAATGACCCTGAGTCCAAACATAATTTGTACATACATAATACGTAGTACGTAGTACGTTACGTACTGTTAAATTGGATCATTTATGAATTGGGTCATATATAGTGTCATCAATATTTGTGTCTCCCTGTCTGTTCAAAATTTGAGATAAAAATTATGAAATTTGAAATAAGAGTTACAAAAGTTATATATGTGTGGAAAAGTGAGCTAGATAAATGTGAAAACATTTGCATTTCACTTCGAAATGCTAACAGTCCGAATTATACTTTGCCACGTCCAAGATTTTGATTTATGGTTCCCATATGAAAATACTAGGGAATATAAAAATTTTCCATTTTTGGATTTTTTTATATATATCTTTTGAATTTTTCAAAATTACTCTAAAATATTAATAAAAAAACTTGCAGAAAAAAATATCATACAACATAAAAATAAGAAGTAAATGTATAAAACAATTAACATGCATAGCAAACTTCATAAGCACAAACAAATTTCACACTGTATAAAAATAAGAAGTTTATGTATAAACAAGTATCGTGCATAAAAATTGCATAACACAAACTTAAAAAAACAAATTTGCATAAACCAAATATCACAGTGCGTAAAAATAAGAAGTTTTTGCATAAAACAATTATCACGTATAACAATTGCATTAATATAAACTTGAGAAAACTTGCATATAACAACTATCGCTGCAAAAAAGTAAAAAGTCTATGCATACCAACTGGGTTGGGTGGGTTGTAATTTTGACTAACCTGTTATGTCGGGTTGGATTACGGGTTGAGCATTTAGAAACCCGTCTAAACCGGACTCGCCCGCAACTAGTTATAAATTATAATTTTATACAAACTTACAAATACAATTTATTTAAAAGATAAATAATAAGACAATAATTTAAGAATTAAGTTATTATTTAAGATCAATATAAAATTTTTATAATGTTTTAGGGTTAGTACTTATTATGTATAACTATTTTAATGCAACTTTATATGCTCGTTCTATGTTTCTAATATGAAATTTAGTTAGGTTTTTCTTCTTTATTCTTAAGGAAAAGATGGGACTCAATCAATTGAACCCGTATATATTAATGGGCTAATAATTTTTTAAGGCCCAGTTTGATTCGTTGGGGTCTATTTTCCCATAGGTAATCAAAAGCCTGGCTTTTGTACAGCCCTCAATTTTTCATTTCCTAGGACAACGTTGTTGGAATTAATGAGACCACACAGTTTCATTGTCACATCATTAATGCAAGTCCAGTACTCATAGTTATCTATTTAGTGCAGTGTCTATTGTTCGCTCACTGAGCACGCAAAATATGCTCCTAATTATTGTTTGCTACTATCTTCAGCATTTTTGTACTTATTAATTGTTCTCTCGTACTTCCCATTTATTATGGTCCTCAAACCTCTCATTTGTTATGGTGCTGCTTGCAAATAGAAGAGTAACCAAAAAAATTTATGTAAACATTCGTTTCAATTTAACAGAATATCTAAACCTCTTCTGTGAAAATTATTGACCGTCCAAACCTTTCTTACCTCATTTACATAGTAATTTTTTTTTAACGATTATGTAATTTTCTCCGAAGTCAACATGGCTTAATTTTATTTAAACAGTCGTCATACTAATTTCTATATGAAACGAGGCTTATAGCTGGTTTTTACTTTTTAACTCGGGAAACTGAACAATTTTTTTTTATTTAAAAACAGAACAGTAAATGTGATGTTTAATACGTAAATCCAAACAGATTGGCTGGAAAATGGAGAAAAAAAAGTATGTTCAACTGTTCAAGGAATGATCACGTGGCAGATTTTGTACATTCAAGTCCATGTAATGCATTCAAGTCCGTGAAATGATAAACTTATGAATAATATCATATAATATATATGAATAATCAAATTCAGAATTAAATAATTGGGGGAATTCGAAGTAATATCATTACACAGATAATACTCATCGTTTAATTATCTTGCAAAGTTTTTTTAATAATCCATAATCTTAATGGACACCGGACACGCGTAATTCATTAATTAATTTGTTCGCACTTCGCACTATAATAGTGTATAACTTTTATGCAGTGTGATTTTTGTTTTATGCAAGTTTTTTTTTTGTTTGTGTCTATGCAAATGGGAATCATAAGTCAAAATTTTGGACGTGGCAAAGTATAATTGGGACTGTTAGCATTTCGAAGTGAAATGCAAATGTTTTCGCATTTATCTAGCTCACTTTTCCACACATATATAACTTTTGTAACTCTTATTTCAAATTTCATAATTTTTATCTCAAATTTTTAACAGACATGGAGACACAAATATTGATGACACTATATATGACCCAATTCATAAATGATCCAATTTAACAGGACGTAACGTACTACGTACTACGTATTATGTATGTATAAATTATGTTTACACTCAGGGTCAGTTTTGTGATTTAGGGTGTGCTCCAATCGAGGTGAATGGATGAGAGGGGAAGGGAGGGGAGGGGAGCAGCCCTCTTTTAACTTGCTCCCGAGTTTTTTTAGGGGGTGAATGGATGGGAATGGAGGTTAAACCCTCTATTCTTACGCATTGTGATATTTGGTTTATGCAAATTTGTTTTTCTAAGTTTGTGTTATGCAATTTTTATGCACGATACTTGTTTTATGCATAAACTTCTTATTTTTATATAGTGTGAAATTTGTTTGTGTTTATGAAGTTTGCTATGCATGTTAATTGTTTTATACATTTACTTCTTATTTTTATGTTGTGTGATATTTTTTCTGCAAGTTTTTTTTATTAATATCTTAGAGTAATTTTGAAATTTTCAAAAGAAATACATAAAAAAATTCAAAAATGGAAAATTTTTATATTCCCTAGTATTTTCATATGGGAACCATAAATCAAAATCTTGGATATGGCAAAGTATAATTTGGACTATTAGCATTTCGAAGTAAAATGCAAATGTTTTCACATTTATCTAGCTCACTTTTCCACACATATATAACTTTTGTAACTCTTATTTCAAATTTTATAATTTTTATCCCTAATTTTTAACAGACATGGAGACACAAATATTGATGACACTATATATGACCCAATTCATAAATGATCCAATTTAAGAGTACGTAACGTACTACGTACTACGTATTATGTATGTATAAATTATGTTTACACTCAGGGTCAGTTTTGTGATTTAGGGTGTGCTCCAATCGAGGTGAATGGATGAGAGGGGAAGGGAGGGGAGGGGAGCAGCCCTCTTTTAAATGTTTAACTAGCAGCAAAGACGCACTCCGTTGCGTCTATATATGTAGAAACATAAATGTAACTGCATTCAAAGAATAAATTAAGTTGTCAAACTACTCTTACTACGAGTTTGATTATTATAGTGTGTTAATGCCTCAAAATTTATGTTATTGTATTCGAAATCGCGATTTATGGTACTCAATAAGTTATTTATATGAAAATTTTGGGGAATACAAAAAAATCTTATTTTTAGAGTTTTCTAAGTATTTATTTTGCATTTTAGAAAAGTGCTCATAAATATTAATAAAATATTGATGTTTTTACATGGTATTTTCAAATATACAAAACAAATACTTAGAAAACTCTAAAAATAAAGAAAAATTTGTGTTCCTCAATTTTTCATATAAAAAATTTACCGTTAAGGCCTGTCAGCCTCGAGGTGATGGTGGTATTCCTTCGTCAGCATAAGTCTTCCATTCAAGTTTTATGCTTCTCTTCTCTTCTCTGTAATGTGCCTTCTTACTGTTTGATCAATTGACTGGTTACGCATTCTGTCAAACACCTTGTGTGCAACAAGATAAGAGTACGTTGTGGTTTAGTTAGGGAAGAGTTATTTGAAGGTAGGAACTAATTGGTTCATACTTTACATTCCAAACCGAGTATAACTATTATGAAAACGTTTGCATTTCGGAGCGGTCCAAATTATACTTTGCCACATCCGAAATTTTTATTTATGGTTCCCATTAAATTCATCATATGTACTAGAGGATACAAAAATTTTTCAATTTTGGAGTTTTTTAAGTATTTATTTCGGATTTTTAAAATATCATGTACAAACAAGCATTATTTTATTAATATTTTAGGGTCATTTTTAAAAATCTGAAATAAATACTTACAAAACTCCAAAAATGGAAAATTTTTGTATTCCCTAGTATTTTTATATAGAAATTTGCTACAATGCACCAAAAAAAAATGAACGGTTCAATTTTTTTTTTTATCGGACGGCTAAGATGGAATTGATCATATATTGCTATGAGCGGATGTGTCGCTTCAGAATAAAGGAAGCACAATTTATGGATTATATTAAATGCTAAGGTGCTAAAAAATCAGGGAAAAGAAAGGAAATAACATAATTAACTATAAAACACCAATTTGTTTAACTATATATATAGCTAGAAGGAACTCTGCCTGACCAGCACTAACATCTGATCACCAGCAATTATGTCCGACACTTCTTTTCTTTGTGTCGAACTGTTGATCGCTTTGTTCACCAACTTTTGCTCCGCACCAAACTTAATTTTTTTAAATAATTTTCTTGAGGTAGTTAGCAAAACGCCAACCAATATTTTCATTAAAAAAAGAAAAGTTATTTACAAGGTGAATGGGTAACAGAAAATTATGAACCCTCTATGATACAATGTCAACCCTAAACCCTAACTAATATAAACTCTTTATTCATATAATATTTATCCCGTACAATATCTATCCCAAGATTCTACATCCATAATGATTTTTTTTTAAAAAAAAAAAGAATAATTATCTAAAAAAAATTATTTTTTTAAAAAATTATTCTCCATCGAATTAGTTGATCTAATTGCATTGAAACATGCTATTAAGAAGGATAATGATATTTAAAACTATTACAACACATTTTGATTTAATTTGGAAGGAAAATAATAGTTCAAAAAAATTATATTTGATGTACAGACTAAAAATTTTAGTGTAGATAGTGCTCCCAAATATATTTTCTAAGCTGCCTTGCAATCGCATTGTACTTTACAACTGCAAATATTCTCTTTGTACGAAATAATATTTTCTTAGTATACACTATTATAGTGCGAAGCGCGAACAAATTAATTAATGAATTACGCGTGTCCAGTATCCATTAAGATTATGGATTATTAAAAAAACTTTGCAAGATAGTTAAACGATGAGTATTATCCGTGTAATGATATTAGTTCGAATTCCCCCAATTATTTAATTCTGAATTGATTATTCATATATATTATCTGATATTATTCATACAGTTTATCATTTCATGGACTTGAATGTACAAAATCTGTCACGTGATCATTCCTTGAACAGTTGAACGTACTTTTTTTTCTCCCCAATCTGTTTGGATTTACATATTAAACATCACATTTACTGTTCTGTTTTTAAATAAAAAAAAAACTGTTATGTTTCCCGAGTTAAAAAGTAAAAACCAGCTACAAGCCACGTTTCATATAGAAATTAGTATGACGACTGTTTAAATAAAAATTAAGCCATGTTGACTTCGGAGAAAATTACATAATCATTAAAAAAAATTACTATGTAAATGAGGTAAGAAAGGTTTGGACGGTCAATAATTTTCACAGAAGAGGTTTAGATATTCTGTTAAATTGAAATGAATGTTTACATAAATTATTTTGGTTACTCTTCTATCTGCAAGCAGCACCATAACAAATGAGAGGTTTGAGGACCATAATAAATGGGAAGTACGAGAGAACAATTAATAAGTACAAAAATGCTGAAGATAGTAGCAAACAATAATTAGGAGCATATTTTGTGTGCTCAGTGAGCGAACAATAGACACTGCACTAAATAGATAACTATGAGTACTGGACTTGCATTAATGATATGACAATGAAACTGTGTGGTCTCATGAATCCCAGCAACTCTGTCCTAGGAAATGAAAAATTGAGGGCTGCACAGAGGCCAGGCTCTTGATTATGGGAAAATAGACCCCAACGAATCAAACTGGGCCTTAAAAAATTATTAGCCCATTAATATATACGGGTTCAATTGATTGAGTCCCATCTTTTCCTTAAGAATAAAGAAGAAAAGCCTAACTAAATTTCATATTAGAAACATAGAACTGTTAGGATTTTTTTGTTGAAATATTTAATTTAAAATGTTTATGGGGTGATCCTTCCAAATACATCTTGTATGAAGGATTTTATATGATATGGGGTTCGTATTCTTCCGACAGGCGCAAGCCCCTGTCGTTAACTACCATGAATTATTTTCAGGAACCTCTGATTAAGAGACTCTTTGAAATTGCAGCATATTTTCTTGAAATCATCGATCAGGCTTCTATATCATGTGATCAATATTTCTTTATTGGAATTTGGTTTAGATTGGGTATACGTGCCAACCAGATTCATTTATTTGACATTTGGAGATGATTTGATAATAATCAGGTATATGTTCCCGATTATAATCATGTATATATCATCATATGGATTTGAGGGACTGGTCAAGTATCATATATAAACCCGACTGATTTATACTATATGAAATTAGATTAGTTGACATGACTAATTAATATAGATATGAGATTATAATCATTTCATATGAATTTGCGGGAGCCGGTCGAGCTCCATATATCATTAAACTCTTATTGTATATAAGAGATTAGTTGGCATGACTAATCATATTTGATATGAGATTATAATCATTATATATGGATTTATGGGAGCCGATCGAGCTTCATATATTTTTAAACTCAACCGATGTGAAGTATATGACATGAGAGATTAGTTGACATGACTAATCAATATAGATATGAGATCAGTTTAACATGACTAATCATACTTGGACATGAAATCAATTTAACATGATTGATCAAATTTATATATGAGATTAGCTTCACATAACTAATCAATTTAGATAAGAGATTAGTTTCACATGACTAATCATATTTGACATGAGATTAGTATCAAATGACTAATCATATGTGATATGGGGTTTCAATTTGGATATGAGATTAGTTTCAAATGACTAATCATATTGGATATGTAATTAGTTTAACATGACTAATCATATTGTATATGAGATGTCAATTTATATATGAGATTAGTTTTATATGACTAATCAATATAGATATGGAATATGAGATCAGTTGCAAATGACTAATCAAATTTGAATATAAAATTGATCTCTCTTTTTATCTTATTTGAGATCGTCATTGATTCTCAAATATGAGGATCGTCGTTGATTCTCAAATATGAGGAGGCGCATCATAATCAAAGTCAAACCTGACTAACTGAGGTTGACTATGTGGTCCAATTTCCTTTAGACTCTGTCCGAAACCTTAATTGGACAATCAAGACTAGACATAGTTCCTAGCTTTATGTTCCAAATGTAATTTCATAAATTTTCCATTTGTTTTATTTAGGCTCATATCATATATTTATATGAATATGTATGTATCATATATATCATGGTGAAACCAGGTTAGGCCAAATTCAAAGATATGAAAAGGCATCGTATCCATATTTTAGTAATAGAACATGTCAGTTACAACTGTCTCATATTACAGTGTATTCTTCTCATTATTCTTCTGCAATTGGAAGGTCGAGGAGTTTTGGTGTTCCTCAAACCGTCATTTTAATATATTATTATGACTATGGCAACATATATAATTGTTTCGCCATGAGTAATATTGTTGAGTCCAATATACTTCAAAATGAGATTTGAACAAGAACATAAAGACATAAGTCTAAATATTCCAAAAGTGACCCATCATAGATTAATAATTTTTATCATGACGTAAGGATTTCCTCTTGTCAAAGCAAGAGTATAAAGGATTTGCATCCAATATACTCCAAAATAGGATTATAGCAAGAAATTTCTAAAAGATTTGTTAATTATCAATTTCATCATGACGCAAGGATATAGTTTCCTATTGTCAAGGCAAGAGTATAAATGATGCAACTCCAATATACTCCAATGGATTTGAGCAAGAAATCAAGGCATAAGCCTAGAATTTCCAAGGAACGATCCATGGTGGATCTATATATTATGAACGCATGGCACCGCCGACGCGAAATATGTCATAAGAGTATGACAACTGTCATCTCTCGACGCGACGATAACATCGACCGCAAAATATATGTCATAAGAGTATGACAAGGACAACCGTTGTCATCTCTTGACGCGACGGCACCGCCGATCGCAAGATATGTGTCATAAGAGCATGACAATTGTCATCTCTCGACGCGACGGCACCGCCGATCGCAAGAAAAGAAAGAAAATGAAGAAGAAGGTGATGTCGTGCATCAAGACAGCCAGACCTTCGGGCGGTTTTGATCTTGGTTTGATAGGTTTTCGTATGAGTTTTTACGCAAACTTGATATGGATGGACAGAGTACTTCAAGATCTATCCCCTGGCAAATTTGGTGGCCATCGGAGAAGTTTTGGTTGATGAAACTCGCCATGGAGTTCGTCGGTTATTTTCTGGACGGACAGATCTGAACTCCTTTTGTTTTGTGGTTTTGGATGGGCAATCCTTTGAGTTTTCCGGCAAATGATGGCTTGTTGGAAAGCTTATGATGTGTAGTATCTGGTTATGGAATATTTCTATGGAGATTCATAGGTTTAGGTTTCGGAATTTGACAAAGAAGGGTCGGGTGTCTGCTGTTTCGGTTTTCTGCTTCTTCTGTCGAGCAGTTTTTTTTCTCTTCTCTCTTTCTTTGTGGAGGGTTTCTCTCTATGTATTGTTGTATGTTGTTGCCCCCTTTTTTATTGAGAAGACTCTTGGAGTCTTTATATATCCAAGAGATGTTAACTTCTATGAAGAAACCGCACTAGAGATCATGGAAAACATGCATGTAGTGGATCTGTCCACTACTCTTCATGGCTGCTCTGTTGTATGATTTATTCGGCTGTGATAGGTTCTGAATTGGAACAAACTCAAAACATGAAAGTTCTAGAACTTTCTTTTATCTTTCATATGAATTTTGTTTCATTCAATTCCAAATTATCATGTAGGATTTATACACAAAATACTAACTCGTATTCCGAATTGATTTATTGATTTATTGATCAACAGTTTGTGTGAGCTTTTGAGAGATGATCCATTCCGAATTGGAAGGATCATAAAGCATAAAAGTTATAGATTTCTTTCTTAGCTTTTGATGTAGCTTTTATTCAACTCAATCGGACATCATATGATCCAGTTATGCCTGAAATACTGACATGTGTCCGGTCTGACTGGCATATTCAATAATGTGCAATGAAATATAATTTTCTCCATAACACATTCTTAATATATGATTAATTATAGGCCATTTTTATATTTGCTTTAATACCATCGTCCATCATCAATTATTTTGAATCTATTAAACACCATTAATTATAATTATTTTTTTGGTGTCAACAAATGCCCCCCACTGGATTATGTCTGAGGACTGATACGAAGACATGATCCAGTGCAAACAACGGAATGCTCCCAATTATCTTATGTCAAATCTGAATGGCATGTTGGCATATTCAACAATGTGGAAAGAATTATATTTTTCTCCCATGACACATTCCAAATATATGATTAGATATAGGCCATAGCTATATTTGCTTTAAGACCATCATCCATCATCAATTATTTTGAATCTATTGAACACCATTAATTATTTTTTTGGTGTCAACAAGAACGAGCATATAAAGTTGCATTAAAATAGTTATACATAATAAGCACTAACCCTAAAACATCATAAAAAATTTATATTGATCTTAAATAAGAACTTAATTCTTAAATTATTGTCTTATTATTTATCTTTTAAATAAATTGTATATGTAAGTTTATATAAAATTATAATTTATAACTAGTTGCGGGCGAGTCCAGTGCTCAACCCGTGACCCAACCCGACATAACAGGTTAGTCAAAATTACAATCCACCCAACCCGGTAATATCTAGGTTGAGGGTTTTTTTTAACACCCCTAGCATTGATGGACAAAACTCCTATGGACCTACTCATCAAACTAAAACGTCATGTTTATGAAGTATGTGATGTATTGTCATGTCATTTGACCGACAGTTCCACTTCTTCACTCTCTCTGAGTAAAGCAAAAACACTCCAAGATTGACCGACAGTGGTAGTACACTAATGTTGACTATTATACACTAGTACTGCTAAGACACAAAAAAAAAAAAAATTGCATAAGACAAAAATCACACTGCATAAAAGTTAGAAGTCTATGAAAAAACAATTATCATGCATAACAAACTTCACAAACCCAAACAAATTTTGCGCCTCATAGAAGTAACAAGCCTGTGCACAAAACAAATATCATATATAACAATGCATAAAAGTAAAACAAATATTGCGTAAAAGTAAGAAGTCTGTGCATAAAACAAATTTTGCACAACAACTGTATAAAAACACAAACCTAAAAAACTTACATAAACAAACATCATACTAAGAAGTTTATGCATATAACTGCATACACACCAACTTAAAGAAAACTTGCATAAAACAAATATCACACTGCATGAAAGTAAGAAGTTTATGCATAAAACAAATATCATGCATAACAACTGCATAAACACATATTTAAAACAGTTGCATAAGACAAATATCATACTGCATAAAACAAATATCATGTATAACAACTGCATAAACATGGACTTAAAAAAAAAAGATTGCTTAAAACAAGTATCACACTGTATAAAAGTAAGAAGTCCATGTTTAAAACAAATATCATGCATAATAATTGTATAAAATACAAACTTAAAAAACTTATATAAAACATATATCATACTGCATAAAAGTAATAACTGCATAAAACAAATATCATGCATAACAATTGCATAAAACAAACTTAAGAAACTTGCATAAAACAAATACCACGCTGCGTAAAAGCAAGAAGTTTATGCATAAGACAAATATAATACATAACAACTGCATAACACAAATTATTAAAAAAAATTGTATAAGACAAATATCACACTGCATGAAAGTAAGAAGTCTGTGCATAAAACAAAATATCATGCATAGCAACAGTATAAACACAAACTTAAAAAAAAATTGTATTAAACAAATATCACGCTGCATAAAAGTAAGAAGTCTATGCATAAAACAATTATCATGCATTACAAACTCCATAAGCACAAACAAATTTCACACTGCATAGAAGTAAGAAGTTTATGCATAAAACAAATATCATGCGTAAAAACTTCATAATGCAAACTTACAAAAACAATTTGCATAAACCAAATATCTCTTATTATAATGCATGAAAGTAAGAAGCCTATGCATAAAACAAATATCATGCATAAGAACTGTATAAACACAAACTTGAGAAAACTTGCATATAACAACTACCATTGAAAAAAGTAAGAAGTCTATGCATACCAACTGCATAGACGCAAACTTAAAAAAACTTGCGTAAGACAACAATCACACTGCATAAAAGTAAGAAGTCTATGCATAAAACAAATATCATGCATAACAAATTGCTCAAAAATTTTTTTTTTAAAACTTGCTTTAAACTTAAAAGTAAGAAAGTCTATACATAAAAAAAGTATCTTGCATAACAATTGCATAAAAACAAACTTAAAAAAAACTTTTATGAGACAAATATCACACTGCATAAAAGTAAAAAGTACATGCATAAAACAAATATAATGCATACAACTGCATAAAACACAAACTTAAAAAAATTGCTTAAAACAAACTTCACACTCAAGCTTTTAGAAAACGTTTCGTGGCTCTTCGGTGAGCTGACCATTTAGCGGTTTAACGTTAAAACGGAATTACACGGCAATTAAATAAAATAACGGGTACTCATTTTCTATATATTTTTTAAATTTAAAAATGCTAAGACAATACACTCTTATACAATTATACTTTAATAATTAAGTACAAAAAATAATTACAAAACTAATTGAATATATAAAAAGTTAAAAATCTTAAATAACGAAAAGTGTGTATCAAAAAATTAAAATGAAAAAAATGTAAGACAATAGCAGCAAAGAGTTTAAAATTTTTTATTGTTAATATGTGTAAGATAAACATTATTGAGAACTTCTAAAAGATAATGTGCCAACATATTTTAACGGCGTTTAAATGCATCTAAAACACGGATTTTAACGGTTTTAACTTTGTTAAAAACGGTTTTTCCATAAACTAGTAAAGAGCCCACGTGTTGCTTTAGGCTGAAATTGTTATTTCTTATAATAAATTTTTAAGATAATATGTAATGGGTCTTATATTGAGGAAATTGATATGGGCCTTAAATTTTAATGGGTTGAGACATTAACGTCAACGGGCATTAACGTAAATCAACGGTTCTGATCTATCCAAAAAAATGATCAACAGCTAATGTGGGTGGATAGCCCTTTCATGTCATTTTTTCCAATATGCTTTTATTAGTAAGGATAACGGTTTTTTCACAAATACTTAACGTGAGAGGGTCCAAAAAACTGTTTAACGGTTTAAACAAAGTTAAACTTAATTTTTCTAAAAGCTTGATCACACTGCATAAAAACTGCATAAGTCTATGTATCAAACAAATATCATGTATAAAAATTGCATAACACAGATTTAAAAAAAATTCGTAAAACAAATATCATACTACATAAATGTAAGAAAGCCATAAATAAAACAAATATCATGTATAAGACACAAACTCGTATAAAACAAATATCATACTGAATTAAAGTAAGAAGTCCATGTATAAAACATATATTCTATGCATAATACAAACTTTGAAAATTTTTTTAGTGAGGCTACTGCGCTTTGCAAAGTGGAGTAAGTAGTGCGCTTTGGCCCGATTCATCAAAACCGTAGCTCAAATGATCAATAAAGTTGCTCAACACAATCTACATATAACCTTACAGATTACCAATTCTTTTCATTTTTAGAATTTTCTAGCTATTTTTTTGGATTTTAAAAAAATGACTCTTTTTATTTGCAAACTTTAGTGCATTTTCTATACAAATTTTTATGTTAATTAGTTCAGAGCGTTTGATATCTCTGCCTTATATAATTACCATCATGTTATTGAATTATTTGAGCATTAGCCATTGAGGGCAATTTAAAAAATATATACTTTTAGTTCTCCAAATTTTATTTGAGGGCAATTTAAAAAATATATACTTTTAGTTCTCCAAATTTTATTTGAGGGAAATTGTTATAAGAAAAATATCTCATACACAATGATTAGATCATGTGAGTAATTCTTCAGTTTCATTCCTAAATTTTATTTTGACAAATAAAATTAATGTTTTCTATTTAGCAGAAACCTGGTAAACTGTAGTCAATTGATGACTATGGTCATAGCCACTCCTCCCATTCACTTGCTTGCTTTGAGAAGCTATATGGCAAATTTAGTCCCTCTCGAACTTTAATGAAAGACTAATGATGAATTAACAAAGAATATGGCGATAAAAGAAAGAGATTTATATTAAGTTTAGATGGGTATAATAACTGTTTGGGTATTTTAATGGGTTAATCGGCTATATATTTCGGTTGTTTTGAACTTCTGAATACATGGCAATTCACCCATAAAAGTTGCAGTCCATCATCAGGGTGAGTATATTGTTAATTGGTTTTTTTTTTTTTTGAGAAAAATAAGGGGAGTATATTGTTAATTGTGTATAAACTAACGATATATATTATACAGGGCAAAGGATTGAAAGTTTGAAACTAAAGAAGCAAAATAAAATTTGGTCAGAGGCTCAGAGCAGAGAGGAGCAGAGAAGGAAAAAGAAAAAAAATTCGTCAGAGCAGAAGACGACGCAGCGTTGCAATCACTAATAAGAGGGAAGCGGCGAGCGAAGAGGCAACGAAAGGAAAGAAAAACGAACGTCAAATAACAAAAGGTTGCGTTTTCCGTCTATTTTTCCGTCAACTCCCCGTCATTTCTAACGGAACGAGGTATGAAAACGGGTACGAATTCGGCTCCGTTAAGATCCGGTAATCAAGCGACCTCATCAGCACTTTGATCCAACGGTGCGCCTACTCCCAGCCCGAACCGCGTGACCCGCAGCAGTCAAATGGACCCCTAGTTCGGGCTCCGTAGTATAGGTATCTTTAGGGGTGTTCAATCGGTCGGTTCGGTTCAAACCGAAATAATTTTATACAACCAAATTAAACCGAAGTTTGTCAAAGTACCAACCGATCCAATCTTTTTAAAATGACATCCGAATAAACCGATAACCGAATAAACCAAAATTGTGTTCGGTTTATCCAATTAAACCGAACTAACACTTGTTCACGAGTAACAAAAAATATTGTGTTACCAAATAAGATAAAATAGACATATAATTTTGAAAAACAAAACAAGCAAGCACATAAAACTTACAAAAGAAAGAATATTAAACAATTTTTATATTTAACCATCATTTATATCAAATAAAATAGATTTATTTAATATATTTTAGACTATTCGGTTTATTTGGTTTATCCGATTTACCAAAATACAAACCGAACCAAATAACAATAACCAAATAAGATAAATTTTTCATCTGAACCAAAATTTTAAACCGAAATATCCGAACCGAATAGTCCAAAGTTTAACGGTTCGGTTGAAATCCGAATAAACCGATCCGTTTGAACACCCCTACGTATCTTCCGTTCACTCTTTTTTGAAAAATGGACATGTCCATTTTCAATTAACTAGAGAAGAATGGGACCCCGACGGACGGCTTCTTCAGTTCTTCTCACTGAACAATAATGCCTTCATCCCGCCTCCGGTACGGCGGCCTCCGCCGTCCCCGCCCGCCTCGTCCTCAAGCCCCCAAACCCACCACCTCAACCTCTCAATTCGCACATCTCCTCCGCCGCTCCCCGGTCCTCGCCATGTCCCACATCCTCTCCTCCCCAGACCCCTCTCCTCTCCTCTCCACCGTCCCCAACCCCACTCTCAACTCCCTGCTCCGCTCCCTCGCCGCCTCCCACCACCTCAACCTCGCCCTCCGCCTCTACGCGCTCATTCCCCGCCCCCATCCCTCTCCCCACACCTCCAATTCCCTTCTCCACTGCCTCCTCCTCCGCGGCCGCGTTCGTGCGGCCCTGACCCTCTTCGCCCGGCTCGTCCGGGCCTCGGTCTTGGATGTTACTACATTGAACACTCTCTTGCGGGGGTTCTGCTCCAATTCTCGTCTTCCTCTTGCTCTGCGGCTGTTCTCTTGTTACCATGTGTTGCTTGGTGAGCCACCGGATATTGTTGCCTACAACACTTTGTTGAACGGGCTCTGCCGGGCTAGTCAAGTCGTCTTGGCACACCGCCTGTTCGACAGAATTCCTGAGCCCAATGTTGTATCTTATACTACTCTGATTCGTGGGTATTGCTCGAAAAACCTCCCGGGGCAAGCCATTGAAGTGTTTGATAGAATGATAGCTGCCGGACTGAAACCGAACAAAATCACGTATAACACACTCATACAAGGGCTTTGCGAGGCGAGTAGGATGGACCTGGTTAAGCAGATTATGGAAACTGATCCGGGGTTTAATCCCGATACTTGCACATTTAACATACTCATTTCCTCTTATTGTGCCATGGGGAGGATCGATGAAGCAATCAAGGTATTTGACAGAATGCCTGAGTTGTATGTAAAGCGGGATTCCGCAAGTTACACGACCATCATGCGTGCATTCTGTGAATTGAGAGAGTTCCATAAGGTGGAGATGCTGGTCGATGAGCTGCTTGAAAAAGAGGTGCTTAAGCTCAAAGGAGTGTCTGTACCTCTCATGGCAGCTTATAATCCGGTTTTAGAATACCTGTGCGGAAATGGAAAAACCAACAAGGCGAGGATGTTAATGAGACAGTTATTGGACAGAAGGGCCAAGGTGGATCCCGTTGCTTTTAACACGGTTATCTTGGGTCATTGCACAGAGAGAGATTTTAAACAAGGTCATGAGTTGTTACTATCCATGATTAAACGAGACCTAGTTCCTGATGAAGAGGTTTATATGGGTGTTATTAATGGTTATCTGCAATTAGAGAAATGGCACTATGCCTGGGAAATACTCGAGAGGATGATGAATAGTGGCCACCGGCCTGGAACTGAAGTTTTTCATTTGGTTTTGGCTGGCCTCCTAAAGAAGGATGAATTGACTCATGAAGCTTGTAGATTAATGGAGGTGATGCTAGAGAGAAATATCCGGCAAAACCTCAATCTTTCAACCAATTCTGTTGAAAGTTTGTTTAGAAATGGATTGATTGACAAGGCTTTGGCAGTTGTTAGCTCCCTTTACGACAAGGGATACTATGTTAAGGTGGAAGAGATTGTTAAAAACTTGTGTGAGAAGAGCAAGTTTTCTGAAGCAAGAGAGCTTCTGCTGTTTAGTATAGAGAGACATCAGAGCTTTGATACCGACGCCTTTTGTTTGGTCATTGCTGGTCTTTGCAAGAGCCGAAAGGCATTGGATGCATTCGAGCTCTTCTATGAGGGAGTTGAGCATGGAATTGTGGCTTCTCTTTCTCGCGACTTTTTAGTGGCTTTGCATCATGAACTTGAAGGATGTCGACGGTTTAGAGAGGCAGACTTTGTCCGTAAACAAAGTAAACATCTGCTCCCTAGAAACTGATATATGCAAAGATTTAGTTTAGTGCGAGGAAATTTGGAATTTTTGCATAAATATTCAGATTTTCTCTGGTGTACAGTTATGAAATGAACATAGTTACCTGGTTTAAAAAATTGAGAATGTTGTTGAAATACTGAAAAAAAAAAAATATGTAACTGACTCGGATGTTTATGATGGGAAGCACATGTACTCAGATAGCTGTTTTTTAGAACATACTCAGATAAGAGTAATACCTAGCGTTCATAGAAAAATCGTTCATAGCGTTTATAGGTTACATTTCGAAATGCATTTGTTACATTTCGGAAGGTATGTTTCTCCCCAGATAACCTGTACCGCATGAGAATTACTAAATTTAGTCACCTCAGAAATGGGCTCATATCAAGTGATCTATGCTGAAATAGCCCTTTGATGATGTTGACTTGTATTGTTGATCAAACTATGTTTTATACACATGTTATTTATGCGTAATTATATATAGACATGCTTTTTGAACATTTGCTGTGATGTGATCAAACGTTTTGTACAAGGGTCGATTTATTTAGATATGTATTGCAAAATTTTGCAACATATATGAGTATAAATGACTATATCACAAGAAAGAAAATATTAAACCTCTTTTTTCTTTTGGTTATCTCTTAGGTACAAAGAACTCAATTTTCAAAGGTCTAAAAAAAGGAAAACACAAATAAAGAACGAAATTAGTATGCTAGAGCAAAAAGTAGATATATCCCATGAATTATGTTATGCCGCCTGAACATTTCATCACTCAACGTCATTTGTAACAAGCCTTTTATATGCATTACTAATAGGAACCAAATTATCTTGTATCTATGAAAAAAATGATCTATTGACAGAGTGGAAAAGAATCTTCTTATATGGAACTAGTTCTTTTGGTGTTAATGGGACTGTGCTTCGAGCAGGATGTTTGTAGCTGTATTAAGGTCATTTCCTGTTAGCATGAGAGCCTGCATGGCTGAGTCGCGGTCGAATCCCATCGATATAAGAGTTGTCACGGAAGCTTCCGAAGGTTGTGGGAGCATGGGAACAGTTTCCTGATATGAGAATTGTAAAGTACACAATAATTATTACAACTTCGATCATGTGATATTTCTCATTTCCAAAAATGTGCCATTGGATTCAAACACATGTTCAGAAGGTCTGCAATCATTATCATATGGTATGCAAATCACATTCCCATGGTTCGTAGAAAAAACCTATAACTAGCTGAGCATGGTGAACACCAATTTGACAACTCACAAATCACACAATTCTAGAATGTAAAGGAGTGTTATGTTAACAGGACAGCGATTGTAGGGCTAGCAACTGAGTTGCTGGGTTCAAACTGCTATTGGCTCATAACTTTCTAAATGTTGAATTTGGGAATGATGGGCTAATTAATCTTCCCACTCCATATATTTCATCAGCATAAGAATTCTCAAGTTGAGAACACAATTTCTGCATCCAGACCAAATTTGATAAATTGGTTATCTGTTTGGACAGTAATGACCTATAATGATAATTGATCAGGTCCATGTCAGCATATTACTTCTATGTTTTCAACAAATTGCTGAAAACTTAAAAAGGTAGAGTAATATATCTAAATAAAACAATGCTCACCTGATCCACAATACTAGTGTTTTAGCAAAAGCTGACAGAAATAGACCAATAAAGGGAAATCAAGAACTAAACTCTTTATTATCAAAATCAACCAGAAAAAGGAAAGGTTGCTTGCCTCTACTTGATTTACACCGTTTTGGTTGCTTGAGTAAGAAGGCAGCCTCTCAATAATATCATCACTTGATAGATTTTGAGATGAACTTCTTAAGGATGGTAATGTCACCCGTGACACGATTGAGGTAACAGCATCTGGGAACTGTTGGAAAGCACTTAATTTTCACTTAAAGAAACTTTTTGGCATAAGTCAGGTTAAAATTTTGTAGTAGCAAAGAGCTTAGTAATTTTTGATGTCATTAACAGTTTCTGGTACCGAATTACATCCTCTGCCATAGTTTTTACTATCACAGAGTGTTTCCATTGAGTAAATGGCAAGTGGGACCCACAGAAACAATACTTAAAAAAAGCAATCCCTATTGCTATATTAGGGCAATTAAATTCAATCCATGGACCTGCAGATACTTAATTTATGATAACTATATTATGAATTTTATTCATCATATCAGTTTGAATGTAAAACTGGCCACATCTTCTTTACAAGAATTCATTAACGAACGTACAATTATATGTACATAAAGTACAGAGAATTGATAATATAAATTAGATTAAATAATACCTTGAATCGACGAATGCCAAATGTGTTAAAACGGTAGAAACATCCAGCCAGTATGCCACACAATCCTGGTACAAGAGATTGCTTTCCTGATGAAAGAAGAAGCTAAAAGACATTGCAATCAATAAATAAAGTCCAAAGTCAAATAGACCCCAATATTAATCTGACAACGAAGATACATAGAGAAATTTAAATTCTTTTAATCGGTATTTACCTGGAGACCAGCCACATATATAAATGACTTGTTGGATAGGTGCACTGATAATATGCGAAACCTCGACGAGACGGGAATATCAAAGAAAAAGGGAACAAAGGATGAAAATATGAGACCATATGGGCCAGGTGTGAGTTTGCCCACAAAATCTAAAAAAAAAAAAAAAAGGAAAAACAGAAAAATAAGTTATATAAAGGAAACAAATGAAAAAATGTAAACATGAAACAAATTTTATATAAAGTTATACCTTTCAGATAACCCAATGCAAGAATCTGAAACAGGAGAGGCACCAGCACAGAAAAAGTTACAAAAACCTGAAATTTAGATCACGATGCTTTTCGTGCATATGAATGAAACTAAAGGAACATAAATTTATAGAAATGGAGAGATAATTACTGCATATTTGTTTGATCCTATCTGTCTCTCAAATACTCTAAAGTAGTAGAGAAGACAAGCTCCAAATATTAGTTCGGGCGTGGATGAAAAGGTAATGACTGAACAGATCAGCCTCCAGATTCGTAGTTGTTCAAAGATATCCTGCATTGTAAAGAAGCATTACACATTACTATCTTTATTTACTATGTACCCGTTTCACTTTTAGCTTTGTAATGCACAAAAACATGAATGACAATTTGAATTTATACTGTAATTTGCAATTGAATGCGAAATGTGATTACAATTCACTGAGTTCAGTGTTAGAGATTAAAAAGATCTAAATTTTGATTCTTTGAACCAGCTGAGACCTGGTAAGCCAATCCGAGCTTGAAAGAGTATCCTCGAACTCCAGATGCGAGCGTAGAGAGAGCAGTGGCAATGACGATAGTCTTCGTGACGGGAGCATTATCTAAATCAATCGCAGACAAGCAAAACAAACAAGACACCTCAATAACACAATAATACAATCAAATTCGCAAATCATGAGATAGCGGGATTGGGAGAGGAACCGGAGCACTTACTGAAGCCGGAGGGGCCGCCGTTCATCTCCGCCGGCGGAGGGAGCGCGAGAGAAGTCGAAGTTCCGGGTTTGGTTAGGTGTTGGAATGAATGATCGGAGTCGAGTATCTTTGTTTCTTTCCGGGAAAGAAGTGAGAAGGAGAGAAGTAAGAGCGACGAGTAGAAGCAACTAGAGAATGAATGTGTTAAGAGGGGAGAATTGTGGATTTGGAGTTAGTGGGCTGGGATTATGAACGACGGGATGGGCCACTTGATTGGGTAATATGATGGGCCTGAACTGGAGATTTGTGATCTATGAGATGGAAGAATGAGCCCTTTGGATTATATTGGGCTTTTCCTATGGTTAGCAGATCTAACCACTTCCATTCTGGGCCCATTACGTATGGTTCACATGCACGTTGTTTTGCACAAAAATGTGTTAGCACAAAATGGCTCAGTCACTCTCCATTTTTCGGTTTTCCTATATATATCTTGTTCCAATTAACAGATAATTTTTTGGAGTGAGTGTTCAAAGAAAATGATTAAAAAAAAAAAACATAACAATATTGAGAAGAGGCTCAGATGAGTCGGATTTGATATTTAATTTGAACATTATTATATCCTTACTATATATATATATAAAGAGGAGGGATCCAATGACACCCAAAAATTTGACACAACTCTTACACTAAATCATATAAATTTATAAAAAAATCTTAAAAATAGAAAATATTTTATAAACATATTCATTTACTTATAGATCGATTGTGTTTCAAATTTCATTCAATTTGAGTGTCATTTGATACTCCATCAACGACCATCAAGTTTATATAGTAATTAGAACGGTCTAAATTTAATAATGCTTGATGGAGTACCAAATGACACTCAAATTGAATGAAACATGAAACACGATCGATCTATAAGTAAATGAATATGTTTATAAAAGATTTTCTATTTTTAAGATTTTTTATAAATTTATATGATTTAGTGTAAGAGTTGTGTCAAAATATAAGTGTGTCATTGGATCCCTCCTCATATATAAAAGCATATTGAAAAAAATGACATGAAAGAACTATCTTCCTCAAATAAGAATTCTGAGCTGTTGATCATTTTCTTGGATAGATCAGAACCGTTGATTTATGTCAATGTCCGTTGACGTTAATGTCTCAGCCCATTAAAATTTAAGGCTCATATCAATTTCCTCAATATAAAGCCCATTACATATTATCTTAAAAATTTATTATGAGAAATAACAATTTCAGCTCAAAGCAATGCGTGGGCTTTTACTAGTCTGAATATATATCTGATACATATTTAGATATTTCAAATTAGAGGATTCATATACGTCTATTCTACGTCGACTTTTTAAAATCTTAGTGCAAAATTTTACAACTTAAATGAAATGATTGGACTTGGACATAATTTATAGTTTTATCTTTTTTTTTTAAATGTAAAAATAATTGTCAACCTCAACGAGTTTTTGCAAGTCTTTTTTTTGTAAATAAAAGCAAAGTAAGATTATAATTGTTGTTTATCTGTCTATCATAAATGGTATTGATTATATTTGACGGTTTTAAGATATATATTTTAAGTATTAAATTAAGTTTTAAGTTATTAACTTTTTAAAAAAAATATGATGGAGACATGAGAAATAAAGGCATTATCGTCCCCGTTTGCCAAAGATTCAATTATCTCCATACATCCTGCCTGTATAAATTTGCAACTTATTTATTACTAAACTAGTAAAAAGCCTGCGCATTGGTTTGGACTGAAATTGTTATTTCTTATAATAAAATTTTAAGATAATATATAATGGGTCTTAAATTGAGATAATGTATATGGGCCTTTAATTTTAATGAGCTGAGAATATCAACGAACATTAATGTACATCAATGGTGATGATCAATCTAAGTAAACAATCAACAGCTCATATTTCTTATTTGGAGAAGATAGTCATTTCATGTCATCTTTTCCAATATGCTTTTATATATAGTAAGGATAAGCTAGCCAATTTTCATTCAAATATATAAATCAGAAGATCAAACAGAACTACATACTATAATAACAATGTTTTTCAAAATAAATAATATGAACAGCTGCTACTGGAAATTTTTTCATGAAGTGGCAAATTAAATTCCATCCAAATTAGGGGATAATTAAGAGAGAAGAAAACATTTATAAATGATTAACGCCCTTAATCTGTCCTAAACATAGTTGACATATTAATTCAACAATTCAAGGATGATGAAACATTGAAACGTTAAGAAACACATGAAAATTGTGCAAGAAATAAACTATTCAAGGACATCGACCGGCCAAAATCTTCTCCACATTTTGATCTCTTCATCGGTTTTGAGCTTCCGAATTCCTCCATAAAACCCGTCCGTTTCATCGCCTTTTTCCCGGTGATCCTTCCGGCTGATCACTATCTGTCTCCACCGCGAACCCCGTGAGTATTGCTTGAATTCTAAAACCACATTATCTGCAAATTCAAACAAAATACCAACCTTAATTTAGCACCCAAAATTTAATATCAACATTCACATATATATATATGATTAAAGGTTGGTAATTTTTTCTTGTTAGATACCCAAAAAGGTTTTTGTAATGGGAATTAATTAATCATTACGTATCAAAGTTAAGATTCATACCATCTTCTTGACAACGACATAAGTGCTGGGTTTCATGGCACGTCTCCAAGTGACCAACAACACCATACCACCAACCTAATCAATCAATGCACAAACACACAATTAAACCTGAGATTAATTCAACTAGTTAATTAATTAGGCTGACAATTCATCACTTCATATCATATATCATATCGTGGCAGAATTTGAGGAGAGACACATATACATCAATATATGGATGGATGTGAGCAAGCAAGGGACCTACCATAAGGGAATTCCTTGTTCTTCCTCCATTGGATCTCGAAATGGTCCCCGGGGCAGAGCTCCTTCAGGCAATCGGAGATGTGGAGATCATGCGAGGGGGTGCTGACAAGCGGGGCCCGGACTCTGTCCCACTGCACCCCCTCCTCTGTCTTCACTGGCTTTGTGCCGTGTGGGGGGTACCTAATAACAATATCAAGAGCAACATAATTATATATAATGATAACGTTAAGAATATTAATTGATTAGACGTATTTTAAAGACTTGTATATGTATGTACTTGAATTGGAAAATGTGATATATGGAATAATGGCATGTATATAATATGTACCTTGCAAAGAAGGTGTTGGTTTGTCTGTCGTAGCTTAGGTGCGCATCATAGCACGATAATACAAAGCCCACATGACCATTCTGCCAAAGCATCATAAATTAATTAATAAATAAATGATGTAAACTATTAATTAATCTACAGTACATTTGCAGAAGAACATAAGCTAAAAAACCACAGACAAATATTTTACAGTAGTGAAAAAATTATCAATTTTCTTAAAGAAAAATTGGAAATCAATGAGAAAGTTTTACAATTAGAACTTACATACAATTACATCTACAAAACAAAAGGAGGTTTTGGGTATTTTTTTTTTTAATTTAAAAATTACCTCACGATTGAAAACTTGAGCAGGGAACCAGAACTTGCCACTTTCAAGAGCACCATAATAAGACATCATAGAGCTCATCATCTCTTGCCGGTATAAGTTTCTACTCACCACTTTGTTACCATCTCCAGATTCAAGCAAAGATTTAATCCAGGAAATCGGCCATGAACAAGCCAGTGATGCAATCCAAGTACTCTTCTCCTTCAAGTTCCTCTCTTTACTAGCCACCAGATTACTCCTGTACAGCTCCCACTCTCTCGTTGCTGAGTCGCCGACAATCGAGCTCCATTTCTCCCGCATGTGCCTGTCCCATAGATAATCACCGGTGCATCTCTCCCTCAAGGAGGTACAGACAGATGCCATGTTGGTTAGAGAAGCAGGGGGCAGCTTCTCTAGGATGATATCGAGTGCCAGTTCTGGCAAATCTAAGATAGAAACCTCATAATCAGTTGCCATACTCTCAGCTCTGGCAGTAGACATGTTGATGAGCTTGTTTAGTTAGTTAAATTGTGATGAGGAGGAAGGGGGAGGAGATCAGAGGGGATATAAAGGGATGAATGAAGAATAAAGAAAGAAAGGTGGGAGGGGAGGGGAGGGGAGGGGAAAAGAAAAGACGCAGACGCAGTGGCTACTAAAGTGCCGACAGTGATAACAAGAGGGAGGGTGCTGGGGCTTTATCTGATAATGAGAATTGTTTGCTTCTTCTTCTTCTCTTTTCGATTGGAGTATCACTCAGTATCTGCGAGCGAATCATTCTTTAATCAAAGTTGTAATCTTTCTTATTTTATTCTTAATTCATGGGATGAGGGAAGAGCACTTGAGGATGGGAGCACTGAAGAGAGCCATGCTGCATTGGCATTGCCCATGTATCAGGGGCTAAATTATATTATATAAAATATGAACCTGAATTTAATTAGGAGATATATGAGGTTCTGGACTGAAAAAACAATCATAAAAAATATTAAATGCACAATATATATATGTGGTTAACACTTATCACTAGTTAGGTTAGGTGGAACTACAACTACTACTAATCTACGAGAGATGGATGCAAAATTAATGACCAACAACAAGGAAGAAAATTAAGCTCATGTTTCCTTCATTTAATAACAACAAAGGTTGTGAATAGCGTGCCATAAAAGCTCCGAGGGAGGGAGGGTCTTAATTAGCTCAGCTAAAATCACCAGACCCTATAATAATAATAATAATTGTATAAAGAAGCATATAGAGTCATAGAGAGAGGTCAAATAGAGGAATTACGAGTGTGGCTGTGGCCCAGGTGCCAATTAAATCGGCCAACTACTAGCCTACTACTTTCTAACTCTTTCACTTGGCAAGCAAACATACCCGGCCCCTAACATATAGCACGGTGCCATGCAGCACATGAGCTGTTGGATCACCTCAAGATTGGGGCCTGTACGAATCTCGATGAAATCCAATGGTTCATGTGATGCATGGTACCGTGCCATATGTTAGGGGATCTGAAATCTGGCAGACATGCCCCCATTTTGTCTACAACTAGAATATCTGCAACTGAAATTTCTTCTGCTTGAGTGTTCAAAGGGAAGTTTATTTCTTCTAATTTCTACAGATGATACTAGAAAATTTGCTGCACGATTGAGTATTTAGGATGCTTTGTTTTTCTTTTTGGTATTGTTATATATTCTCGGAAATTGTAAAATGAGAAAAAAGGATTGTATTAATATTTATGAGAATTGTGATTATTTCACCCAACTTCAATTTAATCCCAAATATTTCACACAACTTCAATTTAATCCTTGGTAGTTTAGGTCCAATTTTGTTGGGTCATTATAATAAATCATTATATGAGTTTGCCTAATGAGGAGGGATCTATTGACAATGCTTAATTATCTCAACAATTTTTACAATGGTATTATTGAAAATTTTGAAAAAAATTCTCAACAATAAAAAAAGTTTATGAAAGTATTGTTTAACTTATAGGTTGATTATGTTTCTGATTATATCCAATTTAAGTGATCTCACTTCATAAACCTGTTTAACTACAACCATTAAAATTTGATAAGTCATCAAACGATATTCAAATTGATTGAAATTTGAAACACTATATATCAATCTACAAGTTAGATAATACATCCATAATTTTTTTTAATATTTTTAATAAATTTATTTGAAAATTTCAAAAGTATTTTTATCAAAATTATGAAGATAACTATTGTGGATCACTCCTCTTGTCTACTATACGATTTGTATATCATTACGAGTTTGTACACCTCAAACACTACTAGCAACATAAAAAAAAGTAAATCAATTTATCTGGCAAACTTTATAGTTCATCAAATCACGCTAAATAATTCATATATATCGGTGCCTACTAGATTTAAAATTCCACACGTTACAAAAGTTAGAACTCTGTCTAAATCACAAATATTTTCACGTTTTGCATGCCTACAAATACAAGCATGCATGGAATTACTGATCAAAATGGAGGCCTTACGATTTCTTTTGGTATTATATATGTGTTAGATAATTCTATATTAGGCTTTGTAGTACTCATTAATTCTAGAGTCAGTCAATAATTAGAATTTTTTTCAATATCCCCATTTTCCTTTAACTATATACATGTCCATACAAGTGCACAAATTTCATAACAACATGGATATATGGACACCAAATATATCTTATAACCATTAGTTAGCATCGGACACGTACACTCAACTCCCACCTGCCAAACAGCTACCATATATATATATTTGCACCTGCCATTACCCCGGATAGATGAAATTCAACCCTACTTTTTATTGTATAAATATATAATTCCATGTTGGTCCCTTGGAGTGATAATAATATTATCATAATAAAGTTTTTAATTAAAAAAAATCATGATTAAGTACAAACTGGGCAAGTTTGGTTGCTGATCGCTTGCCAACTTCTCCCAGAAATAGTTAATTTAGCAACTGTATAGTCTTGTATTTATCTGTATGTGAATGATATGATGAAATATGAATATGACACAACAGGATATATATATATACTTCATGTGCTATCAGTCCAGCTCAAAGTTTAATGAGTTTTCAAGTATTGGGGAAAATAGTAGTCTAACTCTAACTACAAATTAATTATCTTAAAATGTAAACATGCACACAAACTATTTAAACAATAACAATTCATACAGAAAGTTAAATTTAAAATTGTATTTTTTAGAATATTACACACAGAACTAGTATAGAATTAAATTCGTATTATAATATATAGTACCCAGTAAAAGAAAAATGACTTACAAAAGCAACATAATTACAAGGATTAAATTGGAGCAGTTCTGGTAGCTCTTCCAAATAATGTCAAAGTCACATGGGAGTGGGACATGTGGATTCATTAACTGGGGCAGCAGAAGCAGGCATTGATTAATTGGGTGCACAGTGCACTTGGAGAGAGTTTGTGTAACGCAAGAAAAGATAATTCCTTTGAGTTACGTTACGTGTAGGTCTTAATTTTCTCTTTTGTGGTAAGCACTTAATTTGTTTATTTCCTTTAGGCACTAGGGACAACAAATTAAGGATGCTGCAGATGTGTTTCTTGTAGCTAATTAAGCTAGCTACCTCACAAGTATTTATTATTCTGAAACCAACTGTTAAGTTTTTATATATGATTAATTTATACTTGAATTTCAATATTTGATTGTGAATTATATTTACCATAACTAATATATATATATATATCCAATTCAATGTTCCATATAATTCATATTATTTTTTTTTAGATGCTACTTAATTTATTCTTATACTGTACGTAGAATAGCTGAATAGCATGATCTGAATTATCGGCAATCGTAATAAATAAACTTGCAACATAGAATTATTGGATTATTTTTTATATAATCAAACTTTATAGATTGTACATTTGGTTCCTTAATTTTGTGTTGTTTGGTTTATCAACCAAGTAAAACACAAACATAACCGAAGACAAAAATTAAACAAGTTAAAATTTTCAGTACTGGAAACAAAATTTTTTAACCAAAAAAATCTGAACTAATTAATCAGTCCAAAGTTAAACGGTTCGGTCTAAATGAGAAACATTAATTAATTGTCCATAAAAATTAATAAATTATAATGAACTGAATGTGTTAGCAGAAAATCGCAATCACAAAATTCGACGTGCTACCTTAAATTATAAACCAACATATATATATATATATTAGAAACCTAGTCCTTTTAATTAACTGGCATATTATATGTAAAGATCCGAAGATCTTTCTTTTTTCTCTTCAGGATGCCTTGTCAAATGGGTGCCCTTGCTCTAGACGCACCACCAGATGATAAATATATAATTAGGCCTGCTTCCACTATCAAATGGGCCTAATGATAAGAGTTTAGTTGGTGACCTGGTGATGTCAAATCTACTCTCTGCTCTAATGGAATCCAGTTCCTGTGAAAGGGCTCTTGTCGGTAATTAAAGTGCTTGTTTTCTTGCCACTATATAATTAGTACCATTATATCTCAGGTTGATGCACAATTATGGCAAATAGGGGTAGAATGATAAATTAATATTAATAAAATTATGCACAAATATGGCAACTTCCCTTTACAAAAAAAGAAAAAAAATATATTTTTATATTTTTGATAAAATAAATTTACTAGCATATTTCCCTTTACAAAAAAAAAAAAAAAATTATTTCACATTACAATATAACTAGAATATCTCAATGTTTATGTTATTTTAGAGAAAAAAAAAATGAGAGCCAAATCCACAAGTTTTATTTTATAAATATAACAAACCAGCAATGTTATGTGTCTCAATATATATAATTGCAATAGTGTAGAAATAAAGAAATAAATGAAGCAAAGAAAAAAAAAACAGAAAAAGTGAAAAGTGAGAACCCATAATGTTGACATTCTATCGTAATGATCATCGATCATACACATATATTAATGCATATTATAGTATCTTAATGTTTTATGTTTATCTTGATGCGTGTCGACATGTGCAATTAACTAGCTTCTCTTGATGAAAGGGCACAACTGGATAAATGTTGCAAAACATTTCGTGAGAGGATAAAAATCATAAATCAATTGTTTTTCTTTTCTTTCTTTTCATTCCTTTCCCTTTCTTCTTTTTTTTCATTAAGTTAAGTCAATTCAATTTCGAACAATTTATAAAACATACGAATCCCATGATATACAATACATAGAAATGGGAAGGGCTCACTTGACAATGCTTATTAATTAATGTTGACAATATAAGTATTAATAAATTTGAAATAAAAATCATTGCAAAATTTGTTTAAAATACAACTAAAATTATAGCTGTAATTTTAAAGATATATAGAGTGGATATATTTTTTTTTTTCAATTATATAAAATTCAATTGTAGTTTTATAGTACACATCAAAGACTATTAAATAACAACAAAGTGCATTAAGTTTTGACGATCCATCAAGCAAATATTCAAATTGTTTGCAAATTAAAATACTATAAATCCATAAATTACCATAATTTTTGTTATATTTTGAAGATATTTTTCAAGACTTATTTAAGTTTCATTGTCAAGTGACCCTGCCCATGACTGGATTTATAGTATATTAGCCACTAAAATTTTTGTTAAGGAGGCAAATGTCAATATTATTTTCTTTTTTTTAATAAAAATAATGATCATTATGTCACAAGATTGGATGTTAACTTTCTATAAGATACAAGTGTTGATTAACGAATGGTTTTAAAATAGAAGAGGGAGGCCTTGACAACTGTTATTTTGATAATTTAGAATTTTAGACAATTGAAATTTAAATAAATAAAAATTGAAAAAAATTATAGATGTATTCTTCAACTTATAGATTGAAAGTGCTTCAAATTTGAAGAGATTTGAATATCATGTGATACCTTATCCAAATTAAATTTGTACAAGTTTTATCAATTCAATGCATGTTTACCGCTCTTCAATAGACTATTAAATATACTTACGTTGTTTCAAATTTGATAACATATATATTCAATCCAAGCTCAAAAAACATTTTTATAAATGTTTTTCAATTTTATTCATTTTTAAAAAAATTTTAAATTTTTTGTCAGAAAAAAATCAGGTGAAGTTTGTCAAGGAATCTCTCCACTTTAAAATACACTTAAGTATATATGTACGTTTGCCTTGTTTGCCCAGTTGACAATTATTTATTTAAGGTGAGATGTTATTTTAAATTTGGTTGTCCCGTGCCATCCCTATCTCGCACGATTACAAGGACAGAAAGATCAATCTTTTGGCACTTGGCAGTGGTGATGATTAATAAAGCTATAAACCAAGTTGCATGGCCATGGATCGAATTTGGATCGAACAAGATCACAGTAAAGTACGAATCAAATATATAATATATATATATAGAGTATTCAGTCAAAGACAATCAACAAGTACACTATTCTTTTGAAAATTTTTAAAAATGAAAGCAAAAGGGAAATGAAAGCAGGACACTTTAAATTAATTACTTGACGTTATATTGTTTTAATTTTGTCAGTTCACTTTGCTGAAGATAAAACATTAAAACTAAAGAAAACAGAAATAAACAATATCCTATATCCTATATATTGCCGCGGAAAGAAATGATAAGGACCGCAGATATTGGAGCTGCCTATATCTATATATGCCTGCCTAAGGTGCTAAATTGCTAATGCCATGGCCTATGGATAGAGAGATACATATAGATAAGCATAAGCATTAATTTGTTAGTTATAATTCCTCACCAAAAAATAGCGGCAATTAATTAACTTGGAATTATTATGGAATTAATAAAGATAAGAGATAAGAAGGTGACAAGGCAGAGCTAGCTAGATGATTCATGAATCATGATCATATATATATATTCTGATATTCATATTCATATATTGGGTGAGTGGACTCATGAGGTAGAAGAGAGACCAGAAGAGAACAGAGAGGGGAAGGGAATAAAGCATCAAAGGAAGGGGCTAAAGGCTAGCTAGATTCTAAAGGCGGCATTGTATATATGGTCTGGTCTGCATATTGGGCAGACAAGGAGGAGACACCGGAGAAAGACCTTGTCTTCTCGATTCAAAGCAGTAAAGCACTGCCACAGTAAAGCTAAGCTAGCTGGTCACCTGCATCTGCATGCTCCATTAAAGCAGATCAGATGCTTCACTTCCACCACCGATTTTCATTTCATCGCAACAGAAGAAATCATTCATGGTCCCTGATCCTGATCCTGCATGTTCTTGTGCATAGTTATATACACATTTTTGGGCTTCATTCATCCAGCTGAATATATAGCCTATTTATATTATAATAGACTCTATATTTTTTTCTTTTTCACATCATAAGAAACTTTTTTTTTTTTTTGAATTGAGTACTACCTTATGTTTTTTATTTTCTTCTTTTAGAGATATAATAATCGAGGGCCACACCAGTCAAATTTTAGTATCTATGACTATAAATGACTTGAATCTATATTGGCAGCCACTGTCAACTTTTCAAAAAAAATAAATAAATAACTTGAATCCGGATTTTGAACTCACGGCCTATCATAAGTTATGTTAATGTTATACACTAGTAGATGAAATAAACTTTGTACATGTGTGCAATAAGAAGAGTTAGAATGTATAATTTGATAAGATGTGCGCTTTTTAATTTTGAATAAAAAACACTTTCATTAGATTTTCAATTATTTACAAAAAATAATTAACTATAACATAAATTTTACATAACTCCTATATATTGACGAAAAATAATTTTATAAAAATTGAGGACATTGTATCAATTGTGCACTAAAAAAATAAAGTTTCAAAATAGCTCATTTTATTCTGTACATCAAAATAGTATGGGATGCACAAAATTTTATTTTTTGAAACTTCTAAGTATTTGTTTTGAATTTTCTAAAAGTGACTACACAATATTAATAAAATATTTAATATTTAATGTATCACTTTTGTAAAATTCAAAATAAATACTTAGAAGTTTTTTAAAATAAAAAATTTTTGTATTCCACAAAACTTTGATATAAAGAATATAATAAGCCATATTAAACTTAAATTTGGAAGTGGTTTGATATTATTTTGAGTTTAAAGCTCACATAAGCCTCCGTGAGCTTAAGCTCACCGTATACTTGCTCAACTACTACATCTCACATATAATTACATTACTAAAAATCAGTATATAAGTCACTGTCTGCGCGTGCTTGTTCTTCTTATTATTATTGATTATATATATATTCTTGTCAATTAGCAATATATGTCACTGTTACAAACTTACAGTATTCCATGAAAGTGGCCTATGCAATTTTGCCATTATGCCATACATGATACACCCCATTCCAGCTCTCTTGCACAGCTGCAGTGCAGGAGCATGGCCAACCCAATTGGGGCACTGGCATGATGGCATTGCTAGCAATGATAAAATAAAAAGGCCCCTCTTTTGCAATGGCAGTGCTTGCCTGAAGAAGAGGAGCCAGCATTAACGGAGCAAGATTTTGGAGGGTCCAGTGTAAAGGTTAACCCTCAACCATATATTCCATATATGCAAATTATTAGTTTTATGACACAGAGCGTGAAAACCCAAATTCACTATCACCTTTTTTTGGGCCAAGCAAGCACTGTATGTATGTATAATTCTGATAATGTTTAGTTTAGTGGAATATCCGGGACCAAAGTTTTTCTTTCTGTTGATTGCGATATACACACACACATACTGATACACATGCCTTTGCATTATTGGTGTACTTGATAAATGATTGTATTTTTGAAATTAATTTGACCACATTTCAGATGCCTTTTTCTTTCCATCGATCCCACTTTTTATATAAAAAAAAAAAACTCCTCTTTTGCTTAATCATATGTTGGTCTTGTTTGAATGCTAATTAAAAATAACGCAAGCTGTTGAATTAATCTAGTTGACTGATATTCACAAAGCGACAGACCAAAAAAAAAAAAAAAAGGAAAAACACTTCATACAACTGGTTTGAAAATTGAAATGCTCCGATTTCTTCTGTTACATAGTTTATTATGGCCATGGTGGTCATTCAATCAGAATTCAAAGACATTATTTTGCAGTGATTAGCTATAAAACATATATTGCATATGCCTTTGCAATTTTACTACTACAAAAAAGTTGAATTTAAAGCTGATTACTATATATCACTTCGGGTTTGATAAGGGTGGTTGTGGGTTTCATTGCCCTGGTATTATTAATTAATGGCTAATTCTATTATGAATCAGATGAAATATAGGCCGTTCAATTTTCATAATCAGATGACCACGATATGTTTTTTAGTTACAATTAAAGGAAGATATTTGATAAGAACCGCTCAATTTAAAATAAAATGTTACTTAGCCAATCCATCGAAGAACAATTCTTAATGAATTGAAGCGATAGTGAATTAGTGATAGTCCTTGCTAGACCAGACCCAATTAAGATATCTGGGCTGAGCCTGAGCCGTCTGCTCCAGGAGGGACATGCCCTGTCCTGGCCTAGTGAAGCAGCGAAGGTGATCCATTACACGTATTATAAAACGGGCCAAGTGAGAATATATATTTTCTAAAGGCTCTGGCCGGTGAATATCTTACCTCAGGGTTTCTTCAGAAGAGATGTTGGAAAAGAAAAATAGAGTAAAGCTACGGTGTACAAGTTTATAAAGAACTTGTGTAAGTTCGAATTAAAAAAAAAATATATCAAATCAAATATGAACTCTGATTTATGTGGTGTAATAAATTCTTTATAACAGATCTTGTGGCATACAAAATTTTTTCATTTTCGGAGATATAGAAGTACTTGTTGAGGACTCTTAAAAATTATATATGAAAAATTGATTATTTTATTAATACCGTATAGTCAGTTTTAAAAAATCTAAAATATATACTTAAAACTCTCGAGAAATTAAAAATTTTTGTATGCTATAAGATTTTGAAATGAATTTATTAAACAATACAAATCAAAATATTGATATGATTTGATACGTTTTTAGTTTAAACACACGTAAAGTCTCCCTTAGCTTAAGAACAAATTAATTTCACAATGGAAAAATATACCAAAACGAAATTTCCTGGGAGCTTCCTCGGCTCTGCTTTAGAAATATAGTAGAAAAACGAGAGACGTAATCAGAGGGTTCCAATCAAGCCGAGTGTATTTTTTCAGGAAAAAAGGAACAACATAAAAAATGGGACTGTGATTGATTGACTGAGGAATGCTAAGCCTGGATGGATTACTGGAGATGCGACTTGTTCAATTCTCTTATGTAAATGATCAATCAAGACTTCAAGAGGCACATAAACTGTCATAACAGTGCAATGAGCCAACGACACGACAACACATTGTGATGTTAGAAAATTGTGGCCGAAATTAGTTATATAATTTTCTCATTTCGAAGGACTTCGCAGCCGACAGTTAAGTTGTAGACTTGTAGTCATCACCTATTAAATGTTGACTTTGATTAATTGGTTTTGTTAGGCCAGTAGGCACTTATTATCAGATGACAAGTTCTAAAATATTGGTAGTTCAAGTTTTGGAAATATTGGTAGTTCATAAAAATATATATATTTGATTTCATCAAATTGGTTTGAATTGGATTGAAAACAAATTAAACAAGAGATTCACACTAACATCTGTATCAAAACAATACCATGCTGATATGCATGTAGATATTCTATTGAAGAACACATGTACCGGTCCCCAACTACAGTAGCATTTCATTTCACACATTTGGAGTCAACTAAGAGGAGACTAATCAGCAACTACCTCACTTCTTCCCCTTCCCAGACCTCAACACAATCAGTCATCACCAACCAAAAAGAGAGAAGAAGAAGAACAAACAAAATGGCAGGAGCAGCAGTGCTGTCAGCCTTCATGCAAGTCGTCTTTGAGAAGTTATCAGCTGCTGCAATTGATGAGCTTGGCATCTTTCGGGCAGCACGAGGGGTTCACAAAGAACTGAACAGCCTCTCCTCTACCATGTCCTCGATAAAAGCGCTGGTTGAAGATGCAGAAGAGAAACAGATGAAAGATAAGCTTGTCAGGAATTGGCTCCTGAAGCTGAAGGATGTTGCCTATGAGATAGATGAATTGATCGATGATTACGCGGCTCGAGACCCTGAATCGAAAATTCAAGAACCAAATTTGGGTCAATGGATTAAGGTATGGAAGCACCTCAGATGTATTTGCTTAAGCAATGGTTTACTTAAACACGAGATAGCAAACCAAATAAGGGAAATAAATTTGAGGTTGGATAAGCTTGCAAAAGAAAGGGATTCCCTTGGTTTGCAAATGTTTGGTGGAACCAGCCGCCTAGAATATACAGAGAGGCCCAAAACTGGTTCATTAGTGGATAACTCGAGTATCTTGGGGAGGGAGGATGACAAAGAAAAGATAATCAAGTTCATGCTTTCACGTAGCAGTTCAATTACTGTTATTACTATAGTTGGCATGGGGGGTTTGGGTAAAACCACACTGGCTCAACTCGTCTACAATGAAGCCAGGATCAAAGAACATTTTGAAGTTAGAATCTGGGTTTGTGTTTCTGAGAACTTTGATGTGCTGAAACTAACCAAGGAGGCAATCGAGTCTGTTTCAGTTACGAATTTGTCAACCACTACAACTGTAAATTATACTACAAACATGAACCTGCTACAAGAAGACCTGTGCAACAAACTGAAGGGCAAGAGGTTTCTACTTGTACTGGATGATGTGTGGAATGAGGATTCAAACAAGTGGGAAAGTTATTATAGAGCCCTTGCTGTTGGTGAAAGAGGGAGTACGATTATAGTGACAACACGGAACGAGAGTGTGGGGCGAATGATGCGAGCAACGCTTTCCTACAAACTGAAACAGCTATCTGATGAAGATTGCTGGAAATTGTTCAAGAATTATGCATTTGTCAATGGAGATATCAGTAGCCATCCGAATTTAGAAAAGTTGGGTAAGGAAATTGTGAGGAAGCTGAAAGGGTTGCCGCTTGCAGCCAAGGCACTTGGTAGCTTGCTATATTCAAAACTGGAGGAAGAGGATTGGAGAAGCATTGCAAAAAGTGAAATATGGGAGTTGCCGGTAGAGAAAAATAGCATCCTACCTGCTCTAAAATTGAGCTACAAACACTTACCCCCGCATCTAAAGCAATGTTTTGCCTTCTGTTCCATCTTTCACAAAGATTATGTGTTTGAGAAGGATAAGCTGGTGTATATCTGGATAGCTCTTGGGTTTATTGAACCTCAGAGTAGAAGAAGATTAGAGAATGTTGGAAATAGCTACTTTGACGATTTGCTCGGTAGATCTTTCTTCCAAACTCATAAAGGCCGGTTTGTGATGCATGATGCAATCCACGATCTGGCCCAGTCTATCTCTGCTGATGAGTGCCTCAGACTGGAGGAAAATACAAGAGGATTAGTTACACCAGAAAGAATAAGACACGTGTCTTTTTCATGTGACAATTCAAAACCCACCTCCTTTCAGGAATTCTTTTGCTTTGAGAAAATGAGAACACTTTTGTTGTTACGGGGGCACAAATCATTTACTGAATCCATACCTTCTGAGCTATTTTTTAAGCTGAAGTACATACGGGTGTTAGATTTGAACAGACGAGATATAAGTGCATTGCCTGACTCAATAGGAAATCTAAAGCAGCTTCGTTACCTGAATCTCTCTGGTACAAGAATTGGCAGCCTACCCCAAACCATTACCAAATTGCGCAATTTGCAAACTTTGATGTTAAAGAACTGTGATGCACTAGATGATCTCCCTAAAGGCATCACAAGGTTGGTAAACTTGCGGCATCTTGGGGCTAGTATAAGATTGGTGGGGGGTATAGCCGGAATAGGAAGCCTGACATCTCTCCAGGAATTAGAAGAATTTGTGGTACGTAAAGAAAAGGGATACCACATACAAGAGTTGGGGGCAATGGCTGAGCTCACAGGATCTCTCTCTATTAAAGATCTTGAAAATGTGATGACTATTTTAGAGGCAAGTGCTGCCAGGTTAAATGACAAAGAATATCTAACAGCATTACACCTTATATGGTCTCAAGAAAGGCGTGTGATATTTAATGAGGAGTGTATAGAGGATCACATTATTGAAGCCCTTCGGCCAAACGATCATCTAAAGGAGATAACAATTAAGGGCTTCAGGGGCTCTAAATTTCCAAGTTGGTTAGGTAATTTGTCTTTTATCCAAACCATCCACCTATCTGATTGCAGATACAGTAAATACCTCCCTCCTCTAGGAAATTTACGTATGTTGAAGTACCTGGATATAGGAGGATTTGATTCTGTGGTTCATATTGATAAAGAGTTCTTAGGCAGCGGAGAAGAAGCCGGGTTTCCATCACTGACTGAGCTAGCACTTCAAGACATGTCAAGTCTACAAGATTGGGTTAATGACAACAATGATGACTACCTGCCATGCCTAAACGAACTCCAAATCCTTCTGTGCCCAAAATTACAACGTCTACCCCTTCTCCCACCGAACCTAACAAGAATTCAAATATCCGAATCAGGATTCAACATTCTTCCACAGCTATACACTTCTTCCTCCATGCCTAAACCATCACTAACATCATTGCAGATACATGATTGCCCCAACCTCACGTCCTTACAACATGGTTTACTGGAGCAAAGACTAGAGTTCCTAGAGGAACTAACAATCACTGACTGTGAATCGCTTGTACGATTCCCGGTCACCGGATTCCTACATTTCCGATCGCTCAAGATACTTCACATTTATAACTGCCCCGAACTTGTACCAATGGAGGGAACTCTTCTACTGCCCCCCTTCCTTGAGGATCTCAGAATCACGAAATGCAACAAAATAATCAACACAATACTTAGAGAGATTAAGCATGTTCCATCTCTCACGCACCTAAGCATCAAAGAATGCAGTGAATTAATTTTATTCCCCAAAGAAGAGCTTCCATCAGGTCTTAGAATATTAGAGATTTTTAATTGTGAGAATCTCATTTCTATACCTGATGATCTGAGGAAACTTCAGTCTTTGACCACTCTGACCATTGTGAACTGTCCACGCATATCGTGCCTACCACCAAATGGCCTCCCAGAAATGCTGCAGGCGCTGCATATTAAAGATTGTCCATCACTGATAGAGAGCTGTCAGGATAGTAGGATTGATCGCAACAAGATAGCTCACATTCCTAACTTAGATATTGGAGACGTTTTACCAGGGCTAAGTCTTAAGAGGAGAAGATGAACATAAAATTCAGGTGCTTGTAATGAAAACTCTTAAAGGTTTGTATAAAACTTACAGGTACAAATGCAGCAGATGAAATCTTTCAGTGTGATAATGGCTTCTTTTCTATTCCTTTTTTTTTTCAGTTTGAAGCATGGATAGCCGTTTTTCTCAACCATGAATCAGAAAGTCTGGCTGAATGGAGTGCATCAAACTTGTTGTATGAAGTCCTTTTGCGGAAAAAAGATCTAATTGGCTTGTTTTCTTCTACCTGGTACTTACTGGAATAAACAAACACAAATATATATATATATTTTTTTTTTTGGGTTTTCCAAGTGATTTTGACAAGTGAAAATGATAGGTTGTGTAACATACTTGTACTGCTTGCAGATAATGATTGGAGCTGCATGCACACATTGGGCCTCTCATAGTGCTTCTATATAATTTCTTTCTGAACAAGGAAAGACCAAAGTTCCATTGAAATGGGCTGAGTTGGGCATTTGATTCCAGTTGCTGAACAGCTTTTGTATGGAGATCAGTGCAAAGGTTGTACCAGAGGATCCAATCTCGAAAGCTGGCATATTCCTTTACGTAATATTTTTATTTAGAACAACATCAGTAAAAAGAGTGAGATAAATTGTGAATTCATGATATTAGCAGCTCTAACAATTTATAAGCAGTAGGGTTCTTAGCTTAACATCTAGGAAAATTGTTCACCAACAGGACATCATTTTTATGAAAAGTGGATTGTGATTCCTTTTTCATCATTCGGAACCAATTTTTAAAGTTCAAGATTTAAACTTTTGATAGGAATATAAATTGCCACTTAGAGTTGAATGTTCTAGAAATATTTATTTATCTAAATCAAGTTTGAATTATAGAAAGAAACAATCAATTATGAAACTACATTCCCACAGATAATTATTAGTGAGGTTTATTTGTTCGGATAGGATCTTTTGCAAATGCACGTTATAATAACTTTTACACAGTATATGAAGTTTCTACTGTATTTTTGACCAAGATTAGTTTTCCAGTAAGAAATATATCAATTATCTTACAGAATCAGATTCGGGATAGCTATCACACTTCAATTGTGCGTATTTACAAAATTTACTTTGTCAGAGCCCCACTTACCAATTCACACTCTCAAATTATAGGCACCTGACAGACTTGGTGCGAGCCATGCCGTGCAGCCCTTGCGAAGCAAGAGGCGGTGGTGAGCACCAGATATGCTGGTTTGAGAAGCTCCCTTTGCATTGATAAATTGTGGCTGAAATCATATGTTAGTTTTGCTATTTATCTAAGAAAATTTCACTTGGGTCATTCTGCCAAACAGCTTCTTAGCATCCCAAAAGGTGAATCATATACCCAGTAAGGCATACCAGCAGGAGCACCAAACATGAATCCCCGGTTCGTTCATCATTGGCACTTCAATTGCGCTCATTAGCAGCTTAAGGACTGGATTAATCAGATCGGGTTTTAATGGCTTAATGCAATCTTGCTTGGATACTTGTTTTACCATGTATTGTAGTTTATTCTAATTTGCATTGAAATTTGAATATCTAAATGAGTAACTTAATTGTAATTAAGATATTCCATCACAACCTAGTAAATAAAATACGAAATAATTAAATGCCCTAATTCTGACAAGTTTTCATAATAATTGCCAATTGAAAGGAAAGTCAATCCCCTAATTCTTTTATCATTAACCAATTCTCGACCCTCAACCCTAAACTCTAAACCCTAAGCAGAGTAGTTGTTTTTTAATGGACAACCGTTCATTTTTAATGAAGCGATTGAGATTTCACAGATCAACCATCTCTTTACTTGTGCCTTAAAAATTTCTCTTAACCATTCAATTAAGACAATTGAACAGTTCATACACGTCTTCCAATCCACATAAGAATTCACCCTTTTGTATTAATAATGTTCATTTGTGAATCACTTGTGATATTTTACCGCGCATCCAAATTATATATGCATGCGATGGTATCTTAATACTTTTAATGTAAGATATAGTGCACTGTATTTGAGTTATTTGACAATACATTAAGGTATGTCCATTTTCAAAAATCATTCAAATTACAATTTTCTTAATGATAGAAAGAAAACAACTGGATTCAAAATTCTGGTTCATGCAAAAAACAGTGATTTTCTCTCATTCCTTAAAAAATAGCAAAATAATTTTAAAAATTATAAAATTTGATTTCGTAGTGGATTTTGATGTAAATAATACATTGAGCGATTCGGATCGACTATTTGAACACCGAAAATAGAGATACGGATTACATAGCACGGCCAAAGTATGATATGTAGAGGTAGCAGATTCCCGGGTCGGGTATCGGATTGACATCTGCCGGCATTTTTTCGGGTCAGGTCGGGCGGGTTTTTCGTTTTTGGTCAGATTTTGCACCTCTATTCCCAGGTCGGGTCGGATCAGGTTCGGGTCAATCTGACTTTCCCTGGAACACGGGTCGGTTCGGGTCAGTTTGACTTCCCCTGAAACTCGGGTCAAGTCGGGTTTCGGGTTGGGCGGGTTTTTCGGGTCGGATCAAATTTTGCCACCTCTAATTATATGTATATTATCATAGCCGGACTCATCAAATTTATAGACTTGAACTCATAACCTCTTAAAAATCAAATTATTAACTACCACTTGAACAACTAGATCATTTGCGAATCCTAAGTAACTAGCTACCACTTCAACTAGGCAGAATAAAAATTTGCGTCGTACAAAATAGAAAGCAACGACAGGTACACACGGTTCCTCTCAAAATTCTTAGGGACCGAGATGAAGAGTCGGCCTTATGGGTTCCCTACAATAATTTTGAGACAGACCAAATGTCCCTCTCAATCCTTTCTGTTCCATCTTTGAAATCAAAAAAAAAATGTATGTGTCTCTTACTCTCTTTCAACTTTCAAGGAAAAAACTTCCTAGATATTTCTAATATATATATATATATCATTCTGCCTTCTAAATAATAAATAGCAGCCAAAGGAGACCTCCCACTCCCAGTCAAGATCAATTCCACATTCCGTCCCACCTTCTCATAGCCAGAGAAAAAAGAAGAAGAAAAGGTTACACTAAAGCTCAATCATGGTACCAGATGCAGTTCTATCCGCCTTCATGCAGGTCCTTTTTGAGAAGCTCTCATCTGCGGTGCTCGACCAGCTCAAGCCACCTCCTAGCATAAAGAACATGCTAGACAACCTCACTGCCACTCTATCAGCACTGCACGCTGTTCTCGACGATGCCGAGGCAAAGCAGATTCGAGACTCCTCAGTCAAAGTTTGGCTAGCCAACCTGAAGGATGTCTTCTATGATGTGGATGACTTGCTTGATGATTGCTACACCTGAGCTCTCCAATTACATTCTGAAAATCAACGGTCTCAGAAGATACTCCGGGGTAAGGTACGTGTCCGAAGACTTAGTTCCCCGTGGAGGAGATATTTGTATGGTTATAAAATGGAGCGTAAAGTCCGCTTCATCCAGCAGAAATTGGATAAAATTGCGAGGGAACGTGATGTTCTCGGCTTACAAACGTTAAGTGATACAAGTAGGCCGGAGGTAGCTATGAGGCTAGAATCTACTTCTCTGGTTGATAGCTCCATGGTGTTCGGTCGGGAGAGCGATAAAGATGAAATTGTCAAATTACTGTTGTCTGACAATGGATCGATTTCTTCCAACGTCACTGTGGTACCCATTGTGGGAATGGGGGGTATTGGAAAGACCACACTGGTTAAAATGGTTTATCATGACAGCAGAGTGAAAGATTATTTTGAATTACAGATATGGATTTATGTTTCTGAGAATTTTGATGAGCGAAGACTGACGAAAGAGACGCTGGAGTCTATTATTTGTGATCAATCATTTGTTACCACAAATATGAATGTGCTCCAGGAAGCTCTTTCTGTATTGTTGAAGGGAAAGAGGTTTTTGCTTGTTTTAGATGATGTGTGGAATGAGGACCATGAAAAATGGCTCAGTTATAAAGCTGCTTTGAGTTCTGGGAGAGAAGGGAGCAAGATAGTCATTACAACCCAAAATGAAAATGTTGGCCGGGTCATGGGTGGGCGTCCCACCTTATAAACTACAACAGTTATCCGATGAAGATTGCTGGGAATTGTTCAAAAGATGTGCTTTTTTGGATGGTGATTGCAGTGCGCAACCCAGATTGGAGGGAATTGGCAAAGAGATGGTTAAGAAGTTGAAAGGGTTACCTCTTGCATCCAAAGCTCTTGGTAGTTTGCTCTATTCCAAATTAGATGAAGAAGAATGGAAAGAAATACTAAGGAGTGAAATTTGGGAATTACCACCAGATAAGAACAATATCTTACCTGCTCTTACATTAAGCTACAAGCATTTGCCGGCACATCTCAAGCAATGCTTTGCCTTCTGTTCTATTTTCCACAAGGACTATATCTTTGAGAGAGAGAAACTAGTACAGATATGGGTAGCAGAGGGTTTTATTAGACCTCAAGGCAATAAAAGGCTAGAGGATATAGGGAATTCTTATTTCAAAGAGCTATTAAGCAGATCGTTTTTCCAACCATACAATGACAATTATGTGATGCATGATGTGATGCATGATCTTGCTATATCTATTTCAGTTGATGACTGTTGCCAGTTGGAGGATGGTACTACACACACAGTTAGAACAAATATGCGTCACTTGTCATTTCTATGTGAAAATTTGGGAGAAACCCAGTTTGTGAGATTGCGTTGTTACAAGGGTTTAAGAACACTTGTCTTGTTGCATGGTTACCGGTCTAGCCTTACACAAGTACCAGATGGCTTATTTAAAAAGCTAAAAACTTTACGGGTGCTTGACTTGCAATGCAGAAAAATCAAAGAGATCCCCGATTCCATTGGAAATCTTAAGCAGCTCCGGTTCTTAGACCTAAGCAAGACCCTAATCAGAGAACTCCCAATGTCAATCACAGAGCTAATCAACTTGCAAACATTGAGATTAAGTGGCTGTCATCTCTTGCATCGGTTACCAGGAGGAATGACTGATCTCATCAACCTCCGTCATTTAGAGGCAAGTACACAACTTGTGTGCACTATAAGTGGAATCGGAAAACTAACAAATCTCCAGGAATTAGAGGAGTTTGCTGTTAGCAAATCAACAGGGTATAAAATCACAGAATTGAAAAACATGGCAGAGCTCCGAGGGCACCTTTGCATAAGAGGTCTTGAGAATATTATTGATGGTAATGAAGCCTGTGAAGCAAAGTTAAGTTCAAAACAAAACCTCCGTGTAATGCACCTCGTATGGGAAGAGAATAGAGAAGGAGATACAAATGATGAAGAGGTGCTTGAAGGCCTCCAAACCCATTTTGAACTAAAAGAGCTAATTATCAAAGGATATCAGAGTGCAAAGTTCCCGGCTTGGTTGGGGTATTCATCTTTCACTGATCTTCAATTGATTCGTATTTTAAGTTGCACGGCCAAGGCATTACCATCCTTGGGACAGTTACCATTCTTACAGTGTCTCGATGTTGGAGGTGCTAAAGAAGTGTCATGCCTTGGCCCTGAATTCTCAGGCACAGGTAATATTAGCGGGTTCCCCTCACTGAAAGAACTACTGCTAGAGGACATGCCAAACCTTATGCATTGGAATTTCGAAAATAATGCTGTGTTGTTTCCTCAATTGATTGAATTTGCAATTGTTAATTGTCCCCAACTGACAAGGTTACCTCCACTGCCTTCAACACTTACAACGTTGCGGATATCTGAAGCGGGATTAACTTCTCTGCCTGAACTTCAAAATCCATCTGAACCATCCTCCCTCAAATCCCTTTACCTAAACGATTGCCCAGATTTGAGATCTCTACGGGAAGGGTTGTTTTGCAATGTGCTCGGTGCACTTGATGTTGTGGCTATAGCAAATTGTGAAGCGCTTGTGTCCTTGCCAAAAGAATGTTTTCGCCATCTCACTTCCCTCCAAACTCTTCACATCTACAATTGCCCCTGTCTGGTTCCATGGACAACACTAGAGGGAGGGCTTCTTCCATGCTCACTCAAAGACATTTGCCTTAATTCGTGTTCCCAATTTACAAAGTTGGTATTAAATGGGCTTAACCATCTAGAAAACCTTAACCACTTTGAAATTGGTGACTGCCCTGAAGTAGACCAGTTTCCATCTGAAGGGCTGCCTGCAACACTTTCTTTCTTACAGATATGTGACTGTGATGATCTCCAATCTTTTCCTCGGATGTGTCAAATTGTTTCACTAAAAACTCTGATTGTGAGTAACTGTCCTGGGATTACGCATTTTCCTGAAGAGGGTTTGCCAAGAGATCTTAGTGAGTTGTATGTGAAAAATTGTCCTTTGCTAAAGCATAACTGCCAGGTTGGTAGGCCAGACAGAATAAAGATAGCTCATGTTAAGAATGTAGAGATTGACGGTGAGGTTATTGAGTCTGAGCAGTGACTAAAAAATGGAATTTTTCTGATTTTTTTTTTCCTATTTGTACATTGTGGAGAAAAAAATCCGTTAACTAGGTTTTAGTTTTGTTTTGAGTAGATCAGATTTTCAGATGAAATAATAGATCACAATCATATATAATCCACTATAAAGAAAACAATACCAGCTTTAATTAGGCCATCTGTATGTTCTATGCACCATGTTTTTAATATTAATGGTGTTAATTTTGCTTATGCCTACTTCAATTAAGAAAATAGATCGGTTTAATATTATCTCAAATTTCCAGTGAAAAGAATATATGCAAAAACACATTATCGTGTGTTAACAGTAGAGATTCTACGATATTTTGACAATATATACATTTTTTAGTGAGAAATATACCCTTTTTCTAAAAGAATCAAACTTGTTATAGATATAACACTTCAGTTGTGCTAATTAACAAGAAATACTTTGCCAGAGCCCCACTTACCAAGAGTTGACACTCTCAAGTTACGGGCACCTGACAGAGCTGGTGCGAGCCGTGCAGCACCATGCAAAGCAAGAGGCAATGGTGAGCCGCAGATATGCTGGATTGACAAGCTCTCTTTGCCTTGATAAATTGAGCCTGAAACCATTAAATTAGTTACAGTATGCATCTAAAACAAAATTTTTTTGACTTGGTCATTCTATCAAACAGTTTGTAAGCATCCCAAAAGGTGAACCGATTTACCCAGTATGAGTATAGTATCCTGCTACCAGCAAATAGCAATGCAGCTATCATTACGATCATACTCTCTTCTGTAGTTGTTCATCTCTCATTATGATTATGATGTCTTTGACAGCAAAGTGGATATATGACTGAATGAAAGAGGCAAAATTCGCATGGGAATTGGGAGTGCCACATAACAAGAATTGAGTTGAGAAGAGAGAGAAGTAATTAATTAGTTCACTGTTCACTGCACTGCATAAAAAGCCCAATTGATAGATGGCCCAACAAAGCTTCCTATCCTATCAACAGATGTGCCATAAGGTATATCACCTGAGTTAGTTCATGTTATATGAGTTAGTATTTATATTAACTTATTTAGTATTTAAATTATTCATATTATATATATATATATATAATCTATTATATGAAATAAGTAGCATATTAAAAACGTTAATTTTAATAATTTTTCAGTTAACATAAATACTAATTCAATTGGTATCAATTTTTGTCATCATTTTTTATATAAGTATTACATTTTCCTACATTCTATGAGCTTAAAACAAAATCGAAATCTGAGGATTTATTTGCTCCAGCCCATAAATATATACTGGTCTCGTACACAGATTAAGCAAAATGCATTGTGAGTCAAAGGGTTCAACCGTGCAAATTAATCATCATGCATCTGGACGTGCCTTATAATTATTAGAAGTTTAGAATGTTTGTGCTTCCATATATAATTACTGTTGCAAATACAAAGACGGCCTAAAATGCTTATCACACCTAATTCAACAGAAAGACAAAATCATATATATGCGCTTGCTGAAGCCTGATCAAAAACCCATAATATTATACACGCATATATATATACGTGCTGTCCTTAATCACTCTTCCATAATTGAGATTTGAGAACATTCCCTCTACGTGCAGTCCACAACCCCCCTTTAATTTGACCAAACATTACATTTGTTGCTTAATCATCTTTGCAACAAATCAATTCCCTCTTTCAATTCAAACACAATCATCATCCTTAATTCCTTGTACTCTCTATTACACACATCCATCACCATGTATCAACCTCCTTCCTCCCCCATGTCCATCCAGCCGCCCACGCCGCGCACACCCGGCACCCCTCTGTCCACCTCGCCATTGCCCGAGGGGGGGAACATACCGCCTCCTTCGCCACCACGCACGCCCCGCATGGCCATAACTCTAGCCCAACCCTCGTCGAAGAAGAAAAGACCTCCTCGCTCATCCCGCGCAATGCGTGCTGTCCGTTCCCTCTTTCGTTCCTTCCCCATCATTGGCTCCCCGACATGCCGGTTCCCCACCAATGTTCCCCGTGCTAGCAGTTCCAATGGTGGAGCTCGACAGCATGACGGACATGTGCCCGGAGCATCCCGCACCACGGGCACTCTCTTTGGCTATAGAAAAGCCCGCATAACTCTTGCGTTTCAAGAAAACCCCGGTAGCGTGCCGGATTTGTTGCTAGAGCTCGCGATGCCAACCGGTAAGTTCATGCAAGAGATGGGAGCTGAGCATCTGAGGATTGCACTGGAGTGTGAAAAGAAGGCCGGCGAGAGGGCAAAGCTGTTGGAAGAGCCCCTGTGGACGGCTTACGTCAACGGGAGGAAAATCGGGTACGCAGTGCGACGCGACCCGTCGGATGACGACTTGACAGTGATGCAGTTGCTCCACACGGTTTCCGTCGGTGCGGGAGTGCTGCCCAGCGACATGATGGAGGTCGACAAGCAAGGGGCTGAGGGTGATCTAGCGTACATGCGGGCGCATTTCGATCGGGTGGTCGGAAGCAAAGATTCGGAGTCATTTTACATGCTAAACCCCGATGGAAATAACGGTCCTGAGCTTAGTATCTTCTTTATTAGGATTTAAGGTTGACTTTTTTTTCTTTTGTTTATTATATTAATGTTCTTTCTTTCTGAAGGACAGAATGAATGCTGTTAAGCAGGGCATGAAATATATTGTATCTAGCAATTCTAGGTGTTTAATTTCTTTCTTTTTCTTTTTCTTCTTTTTTTGTTGTTAAATCAAGTTTAGTACGATTTTGATGAATACAATCCTGATGGGTATAAAGATTCGCACCATTATTATTAGCAATGGGATTAATTATTGAATTACGATTTCAGTCATTTTATAACAAATTTCTTGAATCACCATAAAAGCGTTGACATAATGACATATGTATCATGATGCCAAATAAAAAAAATATGATTTTAAATCTTTTTACTATTTCATAAAATCCATTGAGTTTTGGTGATATTATTAAAGAACCTACGAAACTGCCGGGAACCTAATTAGCAATTAATTCTGTCAGTTAAGTTTGGTACCGGCCTCTTAATTTAATAAGTAGTATATATTGGAAGAGACCTATACGTTAGTCTATCGATGACTATGAGGGGGTCCTATATATACTGGTACCAAAACTGACTGGAACGATTGTTTAATTTGTGCCAATGTCAGAATCAGAAATTAATGTCTATAGTTTAATCACTTTTGAAGTCCTAGCCTAGGTGCTGGACGCCTGGACCTGACTGTAGTGTTAGTGTTATGCATATATATCAACAAGGGGCGCTGACTTGAGACATTATCAATCTTGGTTACTAAACTTAATTAATTTCAAATGAACTTGCAGTTTGTGTTATTGGTTGTTCATGGAAAGGAAAGAGCACAAAGTTGCTTACATGAAAATCAGCAATATATTATATATCCCACAGACTGGTTTGAATAATGGCATCATCATCGTGGCATCGTACGTGCCCTCTGCACTATATTTGCAAAATTATTTGTGATAAAACGCAGATGGCTCAACAACTGAGATGTTAACAATATTCCCTTACAAATATATTATTTCCTTTGCTGATACATTGTAAACATTATTTCCTTTGCTGATACATTGTAAACATTCTGTTGTAACCTTTTTTTCTTTTCTTCTCTTCTGTAAACATTCTATTTTATTTTGCTTAATGAAAATCGATAGTAGGCAATTTGCCTGCTACATCAAAAAAAAGAGTTGTCGAATATGGCAGAATATTATATAGACAATATGTAATGGATACAAAATCAACTAAATTAGAATGAGTTAATAAATTGTACCCCTCTTTAAAAAACCCCATAATCGTACCCGCAAATCCTACAGTCAAAAATCCCCAGAATAAAATCCCTGGTCATGTACCCCATCTCAGTCAAAGCCACACCTTTCTCCACTCCTCACAACCACACCTTCCTTCTCCTTTCACCGTCCATTCACCGGCGACGAGCACCCGCTCTTTCACCGCGACGAGCCCCTATGCTTTCTCCGACTGCGAGCACCAATCCCTTCGACAGCCGCACCGTCCCTTTTCCGTTCGCAAGCACTCGTCCATTCTTCGACTATGATCAATCGTCCCATCTATAGTCACGATCACCGATCCCTTCTCCAATCGCAATTACTTCTCCTTCTTTCCTGATTGTAGTGTAGTGTATTAGATAGATCGATGCTGCTTTGCCATTTGATACTTGTAGGAAGTTTTGTTAGAGTTGTATTATTAGTTGTTAATGAGTATTAATATTTGTAGTATTTTGACTCATTAGAGTTGTATTATTAGTTGTTAATAATAAGTATTATTATTTGTGCTTTGATGGTATTTTGACTCATTTTGATACTAATCTAAAATCAATTGTGATATGTATTTTGTGAATGAAGTTAGTCATGCCGACAAAAACAATGCTATTAAATCACCTCGAATATACTTTTGTGACTTGGATATGCTTTGTTATAATGATATATAATTTTCAACTATTAGTATTATAGCACTCTTCTTTCTATCTTAATGTATTGCTATTTAAGTATTATTACTTCAGTTTTTCTGTGGTTGATAATCTGAGATGCATAGTGCCTGTTATTTTGTTTGGATTTGCCTACAATATAATTGTTTAGTTCAGAGCAAGTTTGTATTATGACTATATTACAATTGTATTATTATTTACAACATTAAGTATTATTAGTTCTTTTGCCTACAATTTAATTGTTTAGTACATATATATTGTATGAAGTTGGTATTATGACTTTGTGAATAAGGTGTTGTAACATTGAAAATAAAATAAAAAAATTAGTTCATACTTTGTATTTTTTAGTATTATTAGTTTTAAAAATTAGTTGCAGAAGTTTTGTACATAAAATGAAATGGAATTACTATTTCTGTATAGTAGGTATTTAGACTTTCTATAATATGTATTATTAGTTGCAGAAATTTTGTCATTCAGTTGTGCAGTGGTCACGTGTTTTGCATTGTTAGTTAAATGGAGTCTTTGACCGGGGTATTTGACTTTTTGTTGCAGTCACGTGTTTTGTTGGATATGCAGAATACATGCGCTATAGGTATTGAGACTTGTTATAAGTAGTATTTAGGTTTTGATCTATAGGTATTTAGACTTGAAGGACGAAATGCTCAGCACGCTGATAATACATTGTTAGTTTTATTAGTTGGGCTGTAAATACATTAGTGATATGGTCAAAGCGGAGTATTTGACCGGGGTATTCAATGCGGGATATTAATATCTTCTCCCAATTAGAATTTCTACACACAAGCTACACCAATTACAATTACTATGCATCTGAACAGTCCATCTAAGAATTGATGTTTAATTTAAAAGTTCATCAACAAATCTGGACCGTTACAGATTCAGGACATCCAACATACATTATAAGGAGCAGAGATATGCACAGAAAAATTATGTAACACTGTAATTATATATGTACATACACACAAAAAAGATGGTAGAAGCTAAAAACATCATATATGTTTTACAAATTGATATTATTCAGCAGCCGCCGCCGCCTCCGCCTCCTCTGCAGCCTCCGCCACCACCTCCACTGCCTCCACCGCCTCCTCCGCAACCTCCGCCTCCACACCCTCCACCGCCGGCGCCGCCGCCACACACCCCACCTGTGCATCTGCCACCATCTCCACCGTCACCGCCTCCACCACCATCCCCACCGTCTCCACCACCATCACGACGACGACCACCACCACCATCATCATCACCATCACCACGACGACGATGACCACCATTTCCATAATACTGGATATTACCAGACCCGTTCTGCATTCTATCTATTTGCACACAGCAACGAAATATAACAATTATTAAAACGATTGTAAATACAATTATGAACGGGAGTACAAAAAGATAAGCTTCCATGTTGCCAATTTTATATAAGAAAAGAGATCGATTGAATAATTAATCCAGACGAAGATGAAGTATGTTTAAATTTGTACATGATTTTTTTCACCTGTTCGCCTATATATATATATAACAAGCCAATCCATATAATATATATTGTTCAAACTTTTCACTTGGAAATGTGTTGAATACCACACCCGTTCTTCATGTAATTTTCAACATACGAAATTGATTTGATTATTCAACGCTTCTTCTGAAACTTTTAGATGGACCTTCATGATATCTGAAACTTTTGAAATTTAAGTTACTTGCCGTATTTTCCTTGTCATATATAGCCACATTAATTGTGGTGTGGGTACACTCTGAACTTGTTTTTTACGTACGGAATATGATGATGACCATTTCAGTACTTCAGTCTTTTTTTTTTTTTTTAACAAAGCCCATACCAATTATTCTCTGTCCAGCCCCTGTTGGGACTTGATCCCAGGTCTCCACAGTAGGAGCCCATGTCACTACCACTAGGCCGTAGCTTCGGTGACAGTACTTCAGTCTTGGGTAAATTTTTTAGTAGGTCACTCAACTTTACCTCAAATCCATAATTAGTCACTGAACTTCTATTTATCCATTTTTTGTCACTAAACTTTGAGTTTATCCAAATTTGGTTACTCCGTTAGTTTTTCTATCCAACTTAACAGATAGTTAATATAACAATTTTTATAGTTTAGACATATATTTTTTCATGTAAAACTAAAGAAAATATAAAATATAAAAAAAAAGATTTTTTTTTTTATTTTCTTCTATGACAATCAATAAAATGCTTTCACAGACATATTACAAATTGTATAATTTATATGAAAACAAAAATAATATTAATAATTTAAAAAAAAGAAATTAAAAATTTTTAATTTGTCTTACATTCTCACATATTGTATATATTTTACATAAAAACTATGTTTTGATGAACTAGTAAAGAGCACACGCCTTGCTTTGGGCTGAAATTGTTATTTTTTGTAATAATTTTTTAAGATAATATGTAATGGGCCTTATATTGAGAAAATTGATATGGGCCTTAAATATTAATGGGCTGAGACGTTAACGTCAACGGGCATTAAAATAAATCAATGGTTCTGATCTATTCAAGAAAATGATCAACGGCTCATGTGGGTGGATAGCCATTTCATTTTATTTTTTCCAATATGCTTTTTATAGTAAGGATATGCTAAACGTGAGATGTGAATAGCATAAAAAGTATTTGTCTAAATGAAACTAATAGACAAAGTAGTAAATAAAATGTTGCTCGTAAAATAGGAAATAGTTTGGTATTATTAAAAAGAGAAATTATCTTTGCCCTTAACTACACTTCTTATCCATCTCCCAAACTACTTACGCGCTCTCGTCCGTAAAACTTTTGCTAAACTTGGTAATATTTTCTTTCTTTTTAATATTCTCATAAATTTTGAGTGAATTTTTTTTATTCTTGATCTTTCTATTGTATATATATATAAGTGTTTTGTATATATAAGTGTTTTGGTAAAAGTGATTTGTTGTATTTTAAAAATAATTTTTACTAAAAATGTATTGGTGCGGTTAAAAAAGTTTTTTAAGGGGTGCAGTTATCAACTCCCTAATAAAAATTAAATGTATCCGCATTGTCTCCAGGAGTAAATTGGGGAAGCAATTTCCATCACACAGGAATGGAAAAGTCCACAGCCACAAAACGTTGGAATCACAATGATAATTATTATTGACTAGAGCTGTAATTCGGGCTTCGCCCCGAAAAGTGGGTATCAAATAAATAATTAAGAATTTTATAAAATTCTAAATATTTATATTAAACAAAATTTAAAAAAGTTGTAAATTTTTTATGTAAGTAAATAATAATAATAATAATAAATTAATAATGATAATAATAATAATAATACAATAATTTATAAATAAGAACATATATAAATGTTGAACCATTTTAAGGGTTAAAATTTATTTTAGACATGTCACATTCATCTTATTTAATGAGGAGAGCAAACAAATACAAGCCATTGGATTAAAGTAGATAAAGAGTTTCAAACAAAATCAATGGTTAATAATAGTGATGATGTGGCATAGTTTAGGTGCTTAGAAATCTACCAATCTTTATGGAATATAGATTACTATTGCCATACCTTACCTATTTAAACCAAACGCGTAAAAAATTTTCATTTTGATATATGTGCATGTTTCCGTGTAGCGGTTAAGAAAAAGCCTAATTTAAGACTTTAATACCAAAATGTGACCGCAAAAAATCCTACTGCCCATCCAATGGTTCATATCTCATCCAAAACTTCAAGATTAAATCCTAACCGTTGCAGGACATCCAACATACATTAAGGGAGCAGAGATATCTAACTTTAGAAGCGCTAGTTAGTTGAGTTGTTTGAGGCTATGAAATAAGAGGAGGGATCCGGTGACATGCTTTTCTTTTGACACAACTCTTACACTAAATCATATAAATTTATAAAAAATCTTAAAAATGGAAAATATTTTATAAACATATTTATTTACTTATAGATCGAATGTGTTTCAAATTTCATTCAATTTAAGTGTCATTTGATACTCCATCAAGAATTATTAAATTTAGACCGTTCAAATTACTATATAAACTTGATGGCCATTGATGGAGTATCAAATAACACTCAAATTGAATGAAATTTGAAACACAATCGATCTATAAGTAAATGAATATGTTTATAAAAGATTTTCCATTTTTAAGATTTTTTATAAATTTATATGATTTAGTGTAAGAATTGTGTCAAAAAAAACCGTGTTACCGGATCCCTCCTCATGAAATAATAATTGGAACAATCCTTAGAGGGCCGAGAAAGAGGAGTAGAATTCCTCCAAAAAAAAAAAAAAAAAAAAAAAAAAAAAAAAGAGGAGTAGAAAGATGCAAATTACAAAGTAACTTAATGGAGCCCTTACATTGTGCTCCAGAAGAAGGTACCCAAGGGGAGGGGAGGGGAAAGAGGGGCTGACCGGATCGCGAGTTCCCTGCCCAACCCAGTGTTACTTGCTCCAGAAACGTTTTATTTGGAGGGGAAACTGTGGGAGAGGAGGGTAGACGAGGGGAGAAACATACAAAAATTGTGAAGACTTTACCCCCGACGGTTACACCCCGATTTGGAGGGGTAGGACTCCTCTCTGATCCCTTCCCTACCTTTCCCTACCTTACCCCTCCGATGTGATTTCTGGAGCACAGTGTTAGGGTGTGCTCCAATTGAGGTGAATGGAGGGGAGCAACCCTCTTCTAACTTGCTCCCAAGTTATTTTTAGGGGGTGAACGGATGGTAATGGAGGTTACACCTTCTATTCATTTTCTCCAAATCTTGTAACCTCTCAAATTGGAGTGTACAATAGTTATCCTCCCTCTTAGTTCTATTCCATTCCATCCCCTCAAAACTCTGGAGCAAAGCCTTAGGAAACCCAATTCGCTCAATCACTAAGTAGAAAGATGCAAATTAGCTCCGTTTGGGAGGAGGATAAAAGAGGAAATAAAAAGGAATAAAGTTATCACACGTGAAAAGAGTAATGACTTCATCTCTCATTTTATCCTCCTACCAATCAATTAGGCTTTTGTACCATCTCCCTCTCGTCTTAAGTCAGCTGACAATTGTAAAAAAAAAAAAGTCTCTGTACTTATCTCAATTGAAAATTGCAACTTTGCAAGCAATCAAGACAAGTAGAGGTTAGCTCTGAGGCCCTGATCCATCCCTTACCCCTTTCTTTCACGAAAATCTCCTGATGGTAAACATTGGCTTTCCTGTAATTTATCTACGATCAGAGAGCCAATTTGTACTGACTACTGCTCTTTCCCTAGTTTAAAATGCTACCCACGCGACTACGCGAGCGAGGCTTGAAAAACTAAGAAAACAACAACAAGAAATTATTATAGAAGGACAAGGACTACTGTTTGATTGAGTTGAGCTCGCAGGTTCTCTCTCCAATGGCCAAGCTCATGCCATCCTCCTTCCCATGGCCTCTCTACCTTCTTCCCCTTCTCTTCTCCTTCCATGGATCCTTCTCCCATTCCATTCCATCCCAAGAGGTAAGATCACTTTTCTATTCTATTTATCATATGTTTCCATGTCAAGCAAAATATTGGATTGATATTTGATACCACACACAACTTGTTCACTACTTACAAATCACCCTTCTAACTATTTCCTTAAGCTCAAGCTCAGTCTGTCCAAAATTGCCAGTAAACTCGTCATAAGTGAATTCTGACTATGGATCAGTTACTAATCTGATCTGGTTGTCTTTGTTTGACTTGTAGTTTTGTGCAGCGGATACTGGTGCCAGTTGTGGGTTTCCCTCTTCCTACACAAAAATTCTGATTAAAGGGGGGACTGTGGTTAACGCGCATCATAAAGAGGTCGCGGATGTGTATATTGAAGATGGACTTATTGTCGCAGTTCGACCAAACATTAAGGTACGCAGTAAACCTAAAAGAATGTTACATTGGCAGTTATTTATGTACTTGTCACCAATGAAATTGGACTGGATGTATGTACTGATCTGGTCTGTTACTGGTACCTTTTGGGGTATCAGTTTCAACAGTTATATGTTTATTTTTCCTCTTAATTTGGGCACTTACTTAAGCTTAATTATTGTGGTGTCTCAAACGAAGAAAATTGTGATGCCCTAATTAAAAAGGACAAATTAATTTTGTTCATACAGAAAGACAATTTATCTGATGGATTGGATTGAATCAGAAGGAGAAATGCTTTCTCTATTTAATTTGAGTTTGATCCCCAAGTATGTGTATTAACATTTATGATTATAGGTTGGTGATGAGAATGTTCAAATAATTGATGCTACTGGGAAGTATGTAATGCCAGGTAATCTTCTCTATTCCATCTTTATAAGGATCATAATCTGAAATGAAATTTATCACTTTCCTCTTGCTAATGTTTATTGCAACAGGAGGTATTGACCCGCACACCCACTTGGAAATGGAGTTCATGGGAACTGTTACCATAGATGACTTCTTCACCGGCCAGGCTGCAGCTCTAGCAGGCGGGACCACCATGCATATTGACTTTGTCATACCAATTAATGGGAATTTGACTGCGGGGTTTGAATCATATGTTGATAAAGCTAAGAAAGCAGCAATGGATTATGGTTTCCACATGGCTATTACCAAGTGGGATGAAGATGTTTCTAAGGATATGGAGGTTATGGTTCGAGATCATGGTGAGTTCCATCTTATCTTCATTTGAAGGGATTATCAATGTAAACATGACGAACTACATTGTAAGATTATTTTAATGTTTGTTGAATGTCTGGTACTGGTAATAGATGATATTTCCAGTTTTATTGTTTGTCCAACTTTTCTTTTTCTTCCCTTGGGTCTGCTTATCCTATCTTATTGTTGACGACAAATTGTGGTTAATTTTGTTAAATTATGCACAGCTGAAGCATAATAATGCTAATTGCGTGATTGAGAACTAGTTAGGTCATTTTTCTTTCCCATAAAAGCTTATGGGAATCTGGTTTTAAGATTGAATTAGGACTTGATTACATATTCATCCTAATTATAATAAGTAGACAACAACATATCTCTATACTGCTCCCATCTTCTGTTTTAGTTGGAGCTACCCTTGCCTTTCCTCTCTATGCACACTGCAAGCTGCACAGTATTAACAAATGAGCATTTTTTGTTCATTTTACAAAACACAGGTATCAATTCCTTCAAGTTCTTCATGGCATATAAAGGGTCGTTGATGGTTAACGATGATCTTCTTCTTGAAGGACTGAAAAAGTGCAAGTCATTGGGTGCCTTGCCAATGGTTCATGCTGAAAATGGAGATGCTGTTGTTGAAGGGCAAAGAAGAATGATAGAACTTGGCATAACAGGGCCAGAAGGTCATGCTCTCTCAAGGCCACCTGTGGTAAGGCTCATCCCTTACTTACTAAACCTTTGTGTTGAGCAAGGTGTTTGGCAATAAAGATCTAACACAGTTGCATCTACCATAACTGCAAGTGTGTTGCAATATTTGATATTTCTCATACTAGCTTGGCACTAATGTTTGTTTCTTTTGCTGTGCCTATCCTTTAGTTCAAGCTATTAGTTTGATATTATTTGCAAATAAACCATCAAGACTGGGTTTTTGTTGCAAAAGTATGGCAAAAACAGCATGTATTACTTGCTTATTGAAAATGCAACTTTTTGAGTGTGAGTAATGGTGTATCAGCATCTTGCATTTTAAAAGCCCTTTCATGCTTGTGCAGCTAGAAGCAGAAGCAACAGCAAGAGCTATCCGTCTTGCCAGTTTTGTTAACACCCCATTGTACATCGTACATGTCATGAGCATTGATGCTATGGAAGAGATTGCCAAAGCTAAAAAAGCAGGTTTATACTCCTTTCCAATAATATACATGCACCTCATTTCAAATTAATTAAGTTACAGCACAAAGGCCTGTGCTAAAATGATAAAGAAACCTCACTTTGCTCAGGTCAGAGAGTTGTAGGTGAACCAGTAGTTTCTGGACTCGTGCTTGATGATTCTTGGCTTTGGCATCCTGATTTCACCATCGCTTCAAAGTACCTCTCTTAAAGATGAATCATATCTTTTTGTTACTTGATCATTGAACTGATCTGTTTGCGGCTGTCTTTTCTAGGTATGTGATGAGTCCCCCAATTAGAGAGTTGGGCCATGGCAAATCCCTTCAAGCTGCTCTTTCTACTGGTACCTTACAGGTTCTGAAACAATTATAATGTTGCATTACAACATGAGTAACATTAACAATTTGCATTTTTGTGTGGAGTATGAAACATAAGTGAATTACTTTTCTGTGCGCAGCTTGTGGGGACGGACCATTGCACATTTAATTCCACGCAGAAAGCCTTTGGAAAAGATGATTTCAGAAAAATACCAAATGGTGTAAATGGTATGTTATTCTGTTTTAACATGAGAAGAAAAAGGTTAAAACTGTCTTTATTTATCTACGGCCATTCTCTTGGGAATAATATAAATACCTTTTTTTTTTTTTTTTTTTTTTTTTTTTTTTTTCTTTTGTGGTGGTCGTGTGAATAGGTCTTGAGGAAAGGATGCATGTACTTTGGGATGCAATGGTGGTAAGAAGCCAACTTTGCATTTATTGCTCTTATCGTTCATGTAGTATGTTTTTGTAAATTGTGACATTTATTTGCTTGGTGTACAGGAAACTGGAAAAATAACTGTCATGGACTACGTCCGAATAACTAGCACTGAATGGTACACACTGCATGTTCAGTTTTACTGAAAGGACCTTTTCACTTCTCTTTCTACTCACATAGTGGCTATGCAGTTGAATTTAATGTGACATTTTAGAGATGCTGTCTTTTGATTATTTGCTGAACTGTTAAAATTTTTTCAGTGCACGGATTTTCAACATCTATCCAAAGAAAGGCGCTATACTTGAAGGATCTGATGCTGATATAATTATACTAAATCCTAATGCAAACTTCGAGATGTCGGCCTCTTCACACCACTCAAGATCTGATACCAATGTCTATGAAGGCAGAACTGGAAAGGTTTGTTCCCTGTACCCCTCACCCCCTGTTGAACTTATCAAGCACTGTACTAATTATTTTCTGTTAACCCAATCTGATCCAGGGAAAGGTGGAGGTGACAATTTCAAGAGGCAGAGTTGTATGGGAGAACGGCGTTCTGAATGTTATGCCTGGCTCTGGAAAGTACATTAAAATGCCTCCTTTTGGTCACCTTTTCGATGGCCTTGACAAATCAGATGCCGCTTATCTCGCTTCCCTTCGAGCGCCTGTGAAGCGTGCCAGTGCCGCATCCTAAGGGTTTTCTGTCTTTGACTAGGATTGTAATTTACACACAGGTGGTTGTTTGTTGTATGTGGGGGATACCTTATTCTGCGTTCAATAGTTCATTAGTTTTTCAAGGACTTTTTAATGAAAATAAATAGTACAAAAATAGGTTCAAGGTCTCTGTCAGCAATGTAAATTAGTGGTACGTTAGTTCATGTATAAACTAAGTGGTACATCCTTTTCTGAAAAGAATCAGATAAAATAAATACTTCGCCAACTTGAGCTTTGACTGATAGTTCGTACTCTCTGATCTTACATCTCAACAATCATCGATCAATAGGAAGACAGCCCAAGATATCTATCTTTACTTATTTTTTTTCCCCTTGAACCATAACTAGATTTTTTTTTTTTTTTCTTTTAGCGCAACAGGTTTATGTTGAATCAATAACTTACTTACCACAGGTCAAAACATGGATGGTGAGTTTAAAAAAACTGCTGCATCTTTAAAAGTGTGAAACAGAAAGTAGCACAAACTAGTAAATACCAGAATCAAATAGAGCTAACAATTAATATATTAGTTCAATGTTACATAATGGAATTATTAATACAATAAGTTTCCAGATGCCATACAAATAAATAGGATATTATGTGCTGTAATGTTGAATAAATAATTCTACTGTATACTAATGATCTCGTACCTCGACCTGACAACTGTGTGTAGGTCTTTTCAAGGTAATACTAAACTAAAATGCAACTTTTCTTCTCTTTACTCGTGTGGGCGGGCAAGCCAGAGAGAACTTAAGGCACGAAGCCGTGATATATAATCATGGATTGCAAGAAGAGCCCGTGCAGATTGGCGAATTGTAAGTATCCTATGCAGTTGTTGCAGTGTCTGTTGCCTTAAATTGTCAGCCTGCAAATAGGAAGCATAAAGGAACAAGCTTTTTTAATAGAGCATTAAGGGCCATTAACTTGTAACGATTGAAAATTCAAGTCCCTTGATGTTTATACACAAAAATCTCATTGTTTTATATAGACAAACTTGAAGTCAAGTAAAAAACACAAATAGTCTAATACGTGAACGTTCGAATGTGCAGACTTAAGGTTGATACTGGAAAAAAATTTCTAATTCTTATAAAGTTCAACTTTGTGCAAGCAAGGTCTATACCCATGGGAACAATTCCATGAGCTGAACACAGCTTAAAGCCCTAAATAGTTCAGATTGTGGTGCAAATATAACCTCCTTCAAAAGCTTGCTAAAAGCTCAGACACAAATCCTGATTGACTCGGAAATTAACTGTCAACAGTTGTCAATCATCCCCCACCATACCATCAGTCAAACAACTAAACCACCCTTCATTTTACTTACAATAAAGAATGATGTACCCGCAATGTACTGGGATGAATCATGAGTTATACTGACTTGAATACTTCTTTAAAAAGGCAAGGTTATTCATAGAATCTTCCATATGTGAAAACAAACTAAGCAACTATTACCTGCCGGAGAAAACTTTCAAGAGTCCCAAGCTTTCCCATTGCCATGGCCATCTGGCCCATGTAACTTGCAACATTTCCCGATCCTGTGGGTCCCAGTGAACCTGATGCTAGAGTTTCAGCTAATGACTGCTGAAGGGCTTCCATCCCCTGCGAAAGTGCATCTTCTGCTTGCAGAGATGACTGCTGTAGGTTACATATCCCGTCCAGCTGATGTTCTGTAAGTGGCTCAAGCTGACCTGCCAGCAACTGTAAATTTTATGGAGTCATGATTGTTTCTACCGTATTAGACATTGACATGTATCTCTGATCTTCTGTTGCATTTCAGTATAGAATGCCCAGAGCTAGCATATGTACCAATCATCAGCACTTTTGACTCCAAATTTTGTTACTAAACCTTCCAACTACAGTAGCAATCAACTATTGCGTCGTGTTAGAAAATTATAGAGTAATTATTGGTTAAGTCCGGTATTCAGATGGATGGCTGGTCAATTTAGTAGTTATCTGCCAAGGAATGGTAATGGCAAGAAACATCACCTTGAGAAGTTCTGATGAGCGGAACCCTCCAAGCCAGAGAAAACACCGCTCGGCAGGTGTTTTCCACATGCCTGACAACATGTGAAACACATCAGCCTTTGCCGCAATGCCCTTCAGCTTAAAAATCTCATCATAATTTGACATGACGGCTTCAACAAGTGTGTGCAGATCTGTGTCGCTAGAATGTGCATTCACTGCCGTTCTGAGGTCATTTATCTTCCTATCCTGTTCTTCCATCCAACGTGCATACTCCGTGTCAAATGCTAATGCACCTAATAACAAATGAAAACGAATGAAAATAAACGAGAATTCCAAAGATCAATGAGAAATAAGATGGGCTGGGATAGAACATATGTCAGATGTGCTGTTTGATCATTTTGGATTAATTTATTCTCCCGATTTGTTCTGTTGATCTTCTGCTTGCCATTTCTACTGTGGGCTATACTGGGCCCAGTTTCTGTTTAGTAAAGGTTTTAACAGTAAAGTTCGGTCAAACAGTCAACATATAAACAAATCAATTTAAGGTGCCCACTGCCCAGTGTCAGTATTATGATTATCAATTCTGTTATTAGGGCACAAACAATTTTTAGGAGGGCACATTTTCCGGTTACTTTTGCAACTTTTCTAATTTAATAAACAAATTTTAGAAGTACCATTTCCACCAGCTGAGTTAGTTTGACCACCAGAGCTTGAGATGAATATACCCTGGCAGTAAAATAAATATCAAAAAGTTCATGAAAGTCTATAATAGAATAATCTCAATTTCATTTTTAAGTGGTTTTTATAGAACAATCTCAGATTTCCACAGCCGAATAGCAAATTCAATGCGAACCTGCTGACGAACCCGCTGAACCTCCTGTTCCAATTGAGTAAGCTTCAATCTACTATTCTCCAATTGTTGAACATATGCCTTTTCCAAATTAAAAGACAACTGTTACTTGACTGTGTGGTTCATGTTAAAAGAAATGGAACGATAGAAGTGATAGATGGCTACTACAATAACAGATCGTTACGGGTCAAATAGAATAATCCTGGAAAATAAAAGTACCTTCTTCCTCAACCTACTTTTCCGAGCAGCCTCACGATTCTGAGCAAGCCGTCGAATTGTCTGAATAATCCAAAGATACAACCTCATTCCACAGAAGTGTTCGATTTAAGACAGTTTTATACTTGAAGATCTTATTTTACTCAGAATTACCTCCTGATTCATCTAAAAAAAATTATCTTTTAAACGATACCTTCTGATTTGGCATGTCTTTTGATCTCTCACTAGAATCAGATCCAACCATCGTGGCACCTTGTCCTTGTTCAAGCTGTCATAAAAATGATTTATTATATGTCAAACAAAAAAAATCCATAAAACTAAAGGAACAACGACAAAGCCTCTAGTTGCAAACAAGTTGGGGTATGATTTCTAGTAAAATTAAATTATCGGTAATTGTTTCTTGCAACACAACATTTAGGTATCTGAAAGCAATAATAAAATGATAAAATTAACAATAAATGAGCGTGCCTGTATGTTCCTTTCTTCATCAGTCGATGTATCAGCTCTAGGGCTGGTGTCAACCATGTTAGAATCACCCCAGTTACTGATATTACCACTACCTGGAAAAGCTGCCAGATTTGGCTGGGTCACAGTCTGACAGTGCAGCATTTGGGGGCCATCTCTAACCACTGAATTAGGTACAGTCTATAACGAAAACAAGAGAGTTTTATTAAATTTCAATAACAGATTCTGCATCATAGATGACATAGTAATTTTTTGCAGTCAAGAGTACTAACCGTATTAAAGCTACTAAATTGAAGGGGGCCGACTGCACCAGTCTGATCGCTTGATTTATGATTGATTAATGGATCTGATGGTGGGATAGCAGAGAAAATAAATGCAAAGAATTAGTGACTAACAGATAACACTCAGATTAAAGCTACAAAGCTGACATACAATTTCACCAGGTATGGAACTATGGATCATTAAAGCAACTAACAGATAACACTCAGATTCAAGTGACCCACTTTTCTATTTTCTCAATAGAAGAGAATTATCAAAACTTTCATTTATTCTTTTCACCTATAACAATTTCTGAAACTTTTAAAAGCTAATCAAACAACATACACATATTAAGGTTGGTTAGATCCCCCAAGTGAAACCCCCCGGACTGATCAAGCGCCACCAAGTGAGAAAGCTGAGAGGGATGCATGCTAGTATGCTACCTTTCCCAATTCTGCCAAAATTAACAAAATATCTGACAATAATCAATTCACACAAATAAGACAATCAGACAAGCGCATTTCATGTAATATAGTGGCATACATACTGACATCGATTAATATAAAAGGCATAGCTGCACGCATATAAGCCAATTAAGGCTTAATTTAATTAGCATTAACAATATCATCATCAACCACCTCCACTAGAAACTTTTTTTAATTAAACCTTACTGTCATGGTGGAAACATAATCAAATCACCAAATCAATCAAACCAGCATGATATTTCAGATATTGATAAAAGAAAAAAAGAACCCAGAACAAAAATAGAAACTAGCCAAGTAAAGAAAGAGAGAGACATCTAATGATTTAATCAAAAAACAAAAAAGACATCTAATGAGAAGAAACAAGAGCAAGCATCTCAGGCACCACCACCACCACCACCTTCTCACAAGCATGTTCTGTCACAGCTCCGGCCGACCCAGAACTCCTTCTGTCCATGCCCCACCACCATGGGCGCCTCAGTCCCTACCCCTACTCTGGTGGATTGATATGAAATTCTGAATGAATAAATGAATGAAAAGATAAAAAGATGATGCCTTTTTTGACACTGTTCTGTTCTGTTCTGTTCTGTATTGTTTGACTCTTTTTATTTTTGTTTTGCTTTGAGCTGAGCTGAGCTGAGCTTCAAGTGAAGTGGATGTGAATCACTCCTCACGCCTCACTCCTCTCTCCTCTCCTGTATTTAGGCATTGGGAAGCCCAGAACAATAGTAATAGATTAGTCCTTGGAAGAGGAGTGACGTTTGGACTATTCTAAGTTTTAACCTCTCTCTCTCTATCTCTCTTTGGATCCTCTACTTCTTCTCCATACCGCTCTTCTTCTGGCTGTGGCACACTCTCTCAATTTCTTATTTCTAGCAATTATAGTTTATCATTATTCCATGGTAACAAAAACAAATAAAAATTGTGATTAAGAAGTTCATGTTTTATAGATAATTTGACAATTTATTGATTTAATATAGGTTGATTATCGATTTATACCATATGTACCGTATCATTTATATCTTTTTTTTTTTTTGATTTTCTTGTCTTATCTCTCTTGATAGTGGTGGAATTTGTTAATTTATTGTCCCTTCATATCTTATGCTTCGAACAATATTATTTCTTTATTTAATAAAGAAAATTTTATTTGGATATGAAATTCCTTTTCCGTCAAAAATGTCGAATCAATTAATTTGGTTTATCTAGCTCACCTCCAAATTATTTCTCAAACCTCACTAGTGTATATTAATTGGAGGATACATTTGTAGTCATTATTTCTTTCCGTTTCAAAAGATGAGTATGATGGTATGAAGTGCACAAGTTCTACTTGTATATATATACAACTAATTAGACACATCTTTGTCGTTTGACGAGAGAATACAGCTTTTTCTTGTATAGCTACAAATAAAATAATCATAAACCTAATGAAATGTCAACTTATTTGTGAAATTTCATAAAATGTTAGTTTCTAGTATCTAAACGTGTCATTTATATTGTCAATATCTAATCTTTCTCTCTAACAATAAAGACAAGAACACAGTTTATTAATTTACGTAGCGGGAACGATCTTATTATGCAATTTGTATTTGGTACAATCAAGTGACTTTTAATCATCTTAACAAATAAAAAAAAAACAATAAATAGATCAATTAGTATAAGCAGAATTAGCACATTAGAAATCTTGTAGGCTGCTTACACATTTAATTTTCTTGCACCAAGATGTAGAAGATCTTTGCACCATTCTTTAAGGCCGCCAAAGACTTGATGCAATCCAGTACATGACAATTTCCAAAGATTTCTACACTAAAATAAGTTATCTGTAATTTAAGTTAGATTATTACTAAACTAACACACCTTAATTATATGCGTTCGTATCTGCTGAGATCCAAATCGGATCTCAGGACCCTGAGATCCCGATCCGACGGTTCTCAGGACCCGTATCTGCTGAGTCCGAATCTCGGGGTCTCTGAGAACTGTCAGATCGGGATCTCAGGGTCCTGAGATCCGATTTGGATCTCAGCTGATTTCAGCACTTAATTATATAATGCACAGTTGCACACACATCGATTAATCGTTAGTCTCATTTGGTAAGATAATTAATAAGATTTAACGAGGAGAGGGACTTGTTAATTAATCTTGCGATGCATAGAAAATTATCTTAGTAAAATTATTATTACTGTTGATATTACTACTAAGTAGTAACATTTTTCCAATATTTATTCTAAATTTATAATAAGACACTTTAATTGATGTGCTAACAGACCCTTAAGGTTTAAGCGAAGCTCTCAAAGATCTTGTCGACATTATTTTATAATAATTTAACTACGCAGTTGTTGCATGAAAGAGAGAGGTTCCACTTTTTATTTTTTTTAGGACAGATCATGACGACACATTTTATTATAAATCTATAATAAGCAGTCTCAACAATAGCAAAAGTTAATGCTTAATTCTGTTTGTTTTATTTGTTTTGGTGGATACTTTTTTATTTGTTTATAAAAACATTAACTTACCTAATAAACGAACACTTAATTATGTTGTCTATTTAATCACAAAATATAAACAAAATACATGCATCAAAATTTATTATGTTCAGAACATTTTAACAGATGAAAACGTCAAAAATCAAATGTTAATTTGAATTAATAAAGTCAATTCATCTTTCACTTCTTGATGTACTATTAACTAATTAATCCATTTCTTTTGCACTTTTTGGAAACAAAACTCTCTTCGATATAAAACAACATATATAATAATTTGGATTAAACTTGAACATAAAAAATAAAAGCTATTAAGGGTATGCATTATTGCATTGTGACATTGTGATATCTGATCTCCAACCAAAAAAGGTGATTGTGGAATAATTTTCTTCATTAGAAATAAGTAAAATGGTCCTATTTTCCTTTACAGTAATACCTAGTGTCCATAGAAAAATCATTCATAGCGTCTATAGGTTACATATTGGGATATAGAGGAGGGATCAAATAACTATGTTTTTGGTGACCGATCGGTGACCATAAAATTAAATCTTAAATAACAAAACTTACCGATAGAATATGTTTTATATATCATATTTTATGTTTATACAAAAAATTATATCATTTTGATTTTATTTACATGTGCATCAAGCATTAACAAAAATCAACGGTTCAAGTTTTATGATTTTTTCTTCTCTCTTAATGACTATCGAAACAATATTAAAACTTTATCATTTTTTTTGTATATGTTATTGAGATAATATAGAATATATCTAAAAGTTTAGATTTTTCAATTTATGCATAAATAAAGATATGATCACTGATAACTATGGTTATTGGATCCCTCCTCTTGGGATGTATCTGTTATATTTCGAGATGTATCTATTACGTTTCGTACATGTCTATGAATGTATGGATAGTTTTTCAATGGACGCAAGATGTTTCTCTTTCCTTTGGTTCCTGCAGCTGCAAATAATGTGACAGTTATGGGCAGAGTGCAGAGAGGACCGTCAGAGATCCTGTGACTGATGCCTCCTTACTCCTCACTCATCACTCATCAGTGTAAGCACTCAGCACTAAGCAGGGCAGATTCCTTGTCGTTTGCGCGCCAATAAAATGCTGATCAGACGCCAAAACTCCATTTCATTCATCCAATTCCAAGCCCACACTCCCAATTTAATTTTCCTCCTACTTTTTTTTTTTTTTTTAACGTCAAAGAGTCGTAGGCAACAAATTTCATTTAAAAGATATCAATTACATTCATAAAAATAACAAAAAATTTTATAATCCAAAACTAATAATACAATAGCAAATGAATCTATTACCAAACCAACCTATTTTAACAATCTACATCGATTTTATCTCCAACGCAAGAGACAAATCTGAAAGCATAATATCATTTTTCCAAGTTACCGACTTGATGAACATCATCTTTTTTGGTATAGTATGGATCAAAAACTTGTTAAAATGCTCCATAAGACTCCAATCTCTAAAGCATCATATGGTGTGTTGAAGTTGAAGCAAATCTGTCATCTCAAGTGTCTCGTAGTAATGGCAGGAGATCTCAAATGAAGAAGAATGAAAGTTTCTTATTTGGAACAAGAGCAACGAAACGACGAACGAACGAGCAAACAAAACAACGAAATAGAAAACTATTAATAAGAATAAGTAGAAAAAAATATAGCAGGGAGAGACCGCGGTGGCCTCTCCCCCACCATGAATTTGCTTTGCCTTGTTTTTCTTTTCTCTTCCGAAAAGGTGCCTACAGAAAAACAAAATGAGTCATTTGTTCTTGACTTGCATGCATATTCATTCACTCACTCTCTTTCTTTCTTTCTTTTCCTCCTCCAACCTTTTAGCTCATTTAATTTAACTAACAATAGTCAATAACAATTACAACACAGTAATTCTTGATATCGATGTACAAGATATGGTAAAACAGTATTTATTTTAGTTCGGACGAAACTAGACGCTCGCTTTTTTTTATGCATGATATTTGTAAAAGAGAAACATCTTATGTCCATAAAATAACTGTCTACGTGTCCATAAATATATAAATTTTTTTTTGAGGTGCCAATTTTTCATTAAACAAATAAAAAAATACATTGAATTTACAGATCGAAGAAAAAAATATTAAAATAAAAATAAAAATAAAATAACAAGCAGCAGCAGCAAGACCCTAAACCCTAATGGTGTTGGAAAAGGGAAAATGGAAGGCAGTGACGTGGTGAGCAGAGACAGCGGGGCACTGGGTGCGGAGGACGGTAGGGCGTGGGAATGGGGGGCACTGGGCCGGGGGATGGCGGGGCGCGGGGGTTGGTGGGGAGCAGGGCGCAGAGGACGGCAGGGCGGGGAACAGTGTGGTAAGGGGCGCGAGGACAACGGGGAGCCAGGCGCGAGGGACGGCGGGGTGGGGAACAGTGTGGTAAGGGGTTGGCAAGACGGCGGGGAGCCGGGCCCGCGGGACGGTGCGACTGTAAGAAAAAATGTTTTGAAAACTTAAAATTTAATATATTGATTTATTTATAATATTTTTATTCTGTTTTATTTTATTTGGTTAGATGATTATTGGGCTGTAAATATTATTGGTTAATGATGCAACGTTTCAATTGGCTGAATGATTCCATAGGTCATCAGTTAACATTTTGTTAATTGCCACACTTTCTACAACGGTCCAATTCTTAATTTACTTGCCACAAATGATCTAATTAATTGCCACGATCTGTCCATTTTAATGAAAAAATTAATGTGAGATTTTGGAACGTTGCATACTATACCATATATAGATGACACCTGATGAATGAAAAGATCAATCTATACTCGCACAAAAATCATTCTCTCTTTGCTCCCTGACTCTCTGTTTACTGCCCATTGTTCATCTAATCAAATTAGTTTCCCCACAAAAGAATTTCTTTCAAATATATTTTGCTATCATTGTTGAAAGAGGTTACATCAACCTCCACCACGGTTGCACCCGCAGGAGGAGGAATCCCGGCGTAACTTGGGGTCATCTCGCCCGATTATTCCTGTGCAATAGGACCGGGAGTCGCCTTAGGTCCGCATTTCGTAACTCCGGGTAAACAAGTGGATTTCATTGATTTATTTCTCACATCAAGGTAACATAATTTATTATATTTAATTCTTGATCAAACTTTAGATAATATAAAAATAATTATATTAGTAATTTTATACAACAGCGACAAGGGGACGGTTGGACGTGGAGACGGTGCCGGGAGTGGGGGACGGTGCGACAAGAGGACAGCGGGGACTACGGGGCGCGGGGGGCGGTGTGGCAAGGGACGGTAGGAATTGTCGGGCGCGGGGCGGTGCGGCAAGGGACGGTTCGAGGCGCAGACCCAACGAAAATGCAGTTGCTTGTACTTTATTGGGAAAGACAGGAGCGAAGGGAGGCCGGGGGAGGCGGAAGGAGGACTGGGGAGGCGGGGGAGGTCAGCGGAGGTCGGCGACCTCCCCGCTCAGGGTTTTGCTCGCTATCGGTGTCGCCTTTGCTCTCTTTTTCTTTCACGTGAGAGGAAGAGGAGAGGATTAATATTTATATTATGGGCTCCTAAATATATAAATTTTATGACAATTTTATCAATTTTATAATTTTTATCTCAAATTTATAATTTGTTTCTTAAACGACTGGTAGTGGTTAGCTTCAAACCTCTAAATATAGTCGAAAACGTTACTTATGCAATGTAATAATTAGTGAAGTTTAGGCCCCGTTCGGTAACGAGGTTTCAGCCATCGCATTTGTGGTTTTGAGGAAACGTAACTTTTATAAACTTTGAGCTGTTCGACGATCGTTTGGAAAACCATGGCTTGCATCGCAAAATTACAAAAACTACACCGAAAGCCAGGTTTTCTAAAAATCCACTCTGACTGGATTTTTCCGTGGCTTCGTCGCTTGCCCGCGCTCTCTCTGTGTACATCTCAATTTTCCCGCGAAGAATTTTTGTCTCCCGCCCAAAAATTAATCTGCCTATATATACACACAATGTTCCGTTGTACTCTTTCTTGATTTTTATATCGTCTAATTCTTCAATCATCATGAGAAGGCCTCCAATACACCAACCCACTCCCAGCAAGCAAATGTGCAAAGGTAATAGCCCTCGTTCTCATTTTTTGTACTGCCCAGTGAGTCTTTTATTTTGTGAAATCAATGGTTCAATACTTAGAATTTTGGTACCTTTTGGTTTGTGGAATCATGGAAACACTTGGCTACTTAATACATTTGTTTGATTGCATCAAATTTGGCTCCTTTGTTCTTGTCTGTAAGGTGTTTGTAAAAATTCCTAAGAGAAATGCTACCTTGGGAGTTAAGACATATTATGCCCACAAGGTGTTTGTAAAAATTTCTAAAGAAGTGCTAAGACTATGGGAGACAGATTACCTATCAAACTTGTAAACCATTAACTTGTATCATGTGGTCAGGTAATAAAAACAAGTTTATGCAACCCTTTAGTTGTATTGTCTTAATTCTGGTGACCTTTTTATTTATACTATTTAATCGAGCTTCATATGTATCTAAGAGTGAATTTTTTTGTACATAGGAGATAGGAATGCAGAGATCGAAAAGGATATTGAGTCCACAAGGGCAACATGGATTGAACCTCAAAGAGCATTTCTTGTGTCTTTGTTGGTGGAGTTTTCTTCACGGGAGCATCGTACCGACAATGGTTGGACATCGAGGGCTTGGACTGAAATAGTCAAACGATTCAAGGAGAAATTTCCCGGTGCTAATTTTACTAAAGCCCAAATAAAGGATCAAGAGCAACGTCTTAAGAAGAAATTTAAATCCCTCAAACGTGTATTGAGTATGAGTGGAATGGGATGGAACAATGACTTGAAACAAATTGATCCTCAAGATGCTACTGTGGAAGAAGCTTTGATGAATGATAAGGATGCACGTCAATGGCTTGGAAAATCATTCCCTTATTATAATGATCTTTTTGATATATACAATGGTATGTGCTGATGTTCATAGCTGAAAATCATTTATTTAAAGAAACCTATTGAAGAAATCCTAGCTATATATTGTTATACTTGCTTTTTCTACATTTGTTTTGATATGATACACTCGCATATTTGAACAATCTTTTGTTCTGATGGGCTTTTATCTATTTAAAATTTCAGGATGTATTGCAGAAGGATCCCGTAAACGTGCATCAACTCAATGCAATTTTGTTGATGATTCAGAGACACACTCCCAAACTCCAAGTCCAACAATTGGTGTGCAAAATGAATCCCAACAACGCTTTGACTGGGAAGATGACTTCATAAATAGAGACACATACCCGTCATTCACCGCAAACCTATCTAATAATTATGTTTCTAATAATGATACTATGGATGCTTCATTTGACCTCCCAACTCATCAGAATGCCTCTCTTGGTGAATCCACTGAAGATTTCAATAATGAAGAAGCTGAACTCTCACCTACACCTCCTGCCACACAGAGGCCATTTGCAAATCAAAAGGGTTCATCTACCAACTTGCAAAGGAAGGGCAAAAGAGTCAAAATCAATGAGACTAACTTCTCGCCATTTAATGAAGATTACTTTGCCTATAAAAGAGAGGAGCAAGCTAAGTACATAAATGCATGGAAGGAAATCAAAGGCCAAAAGGAGGAGAAGTATAGCATAAGTGCATCCATGAAGGCTTTCAAAGAACTACCAGGATTTACATTTGATGATTATGATCGAGCAACGGACCTCTTTGTTGCTAATCCTGCATTTAGAGAGGTTTTTCTGACATTTGAGCCTGATGAAAGATTAGCTTGGATTACGAAAAGAATTTAGGTCCAGTTATTGGTTTGATTGTGGTTTTTTGTATTTTGGAAGTAGTTTAATGTTTACTATGATTCATCCCAACTTTATTAGTATGTCTAGTCTCTTAGAATGGGTATACAGGAAGATGTATTTTGGGGATATTTACAACTTTTTTTATGATGGGAAGTTTATTCTGGATATAGTTGTTTACTGTCAAGACACTATCATGTGCGTTTTAATCCAGTAAGACATATATGTAGTCGACTTTTAACAAAGTAGCTCACTTTATGTTTTATTTTCTTTAATATATTTCATGGCAAAATTATAACTTAATTTGCTTCATTATGTGTTATCTTAATGTATATATTTTGTTTTGTATCATTATAAGCAAGGTTGCTACATGTTGCTACAATGGATTTACCAGGAACCCTTTTCAATTTGCTACAGGTTGCTACAATGCAACTTACAAGGTATGCATGTATATAATTTTTATTTCCTTTTGTTATTTACTCAACAGTTTGTTTTCTGGATTTCTAACAGTTTAGGTATTTTTAAAATGAAGGAAATCTGTATATTTAAAGATATTTTAGTTTGTCCAATGAGTAAATGTTAAGTATGGCCACTTGGATATTGATGAGTTTAGCCTCAAGTTTTGTTAAAAAATGTCATTTTTTACGTGAGATAGATGCCTTATTGGTTTCTCTGCAAGTAGGTACCTGACTGATCATGTCCTAATCAGCAATTTTACTATTGTGTTGCAATTTTCTTTGTACTGTGTTTCTCCTTGGCAGATTGTCAAATCATACTCATATTTACATTAGCATGAAGCATCTTTGTTGGATATTACTAATCAAGCTTGCAGTCTTTTCAATGAAACAGAAGTAATGATACACTTTATCAATAAGCAAGGTTGCTACAGGTTGCTACAATGAATTTACCAGGTACCCTTTTCAATTTTTTATAATTAAAATTCATAGAATAATTAAAACAAGTTACAATGCTTAGCCCAGTTGGCTTTTATATTTCATGGAAACACAACTTAATTCTAGAACATTACATTCTAAATCTATCTTCTCCTTCTCCTATTAGTATAATCTGCCCACATAGCACTTGCAATCTCATCTCTTTTTTTATTACCACCCTCACGCTGATTGTTGAGAGATGGAACATCTCCTCTGTACCTCTCATCTCTTCTCCCAGGTATTGGAACAAATTGAGAAGGATTTATGGTATGACCATCTCTGAAAGGCCAATTCATATCTCCATTATGGTAAGCTATGAAATTATGAAGAATACAAGCTGCTATTGCTATATCTCTTTGTGTGTCCAGTGGATAATATGTTGCCACCTTCAAAATTTGAAATCTCATTTTTAAAACACCAATGATACGCTCGACATGGTTCCTAAGTCGAGAGTGACGGATATTGAATAGCTCCTTGTGATTTCGTGGCCTCTGGCTAACTCTACCATGTTCTCGCAAATGATATCTCTGACCACGGTAGGGAGCTATAAAGTTTGGTGTATTTGCGTAACCCCCATCAACTAGGTAGAACTTGCCTTGTGGTACATAAAAGCCACCCTCATCAATTGAACTCTTGAGTATAGTCGCATCAGAACCAGACCCTTCAAATCCAGCCAAGACATACACAAAGTGATTTTCAAAATCACACGCAACCATAACATTTTGAGATAGTGTTTGCTTTCTATTACGGTATGCATCCGGTTTTGTAGGCCAACGGATTGTTATCGGTACATGAGTTCCATCGATAGCACCAATACAGTCCTACAATATGCATAATCATGAGTATTTAAGAAAAATTAAATAAACCAATGTAATAATATAAATTAATAAATTAAATTACCTTGAAGTATGGATAGAAATGGGGCCTGTTTGCAATATAGTTAGGCGTGCTTGGAGATGGAAATCGGATCATATCTCCGGACAATTGTAATACTGCATTGAGTACTTCACCAAAATAGTAACTTACAGTAGAACCGCTATGCTGAAATCGTTCTTGCACAGTACGATTGCTAGCATTTTTTCCTAGTGTATATAAGAACATCGCAAGTTGTTCTTCAATAGTTATATCCTTACCGTTTCTTAATAAGCCCCTCTCATTGATTATCTTAATCAACGCACAGAAAATATGGGTCTCCATTCGAAACTCACGTCTAGCACGACATGGATGACCTTCCAGCACTTCTCTAACATACATGCCACCTCTCAAAATTGATGTATGGCAAGGAATTCTAAGAGAAGGCGTTACTGAGGATGATGGTGTTTGCTGGTTGTATGCATTGATCAAATCTTGAATCTCTTCTTCATCATTTTGTATTATCCATCTATGGTACTCGTCCATTTCTGTTAGGTGGAAAAGAAAATTCTAAGAAAAATAAAAGGCAAACATGTATATACAATATGTCTATTTTATATCCCAAGTACCCAAGTGAACTCCAACGTCTCAATTAGGTGAATTGGCATTGAATGAGAAAATGACATTAATGAGGAAACCTTCTATCATATCAAAAAGGTTGTAGGTGTCAAAATGAACTTCAAGTTTTCAACGGCTACAATTCAAAACATACATAAAATAAATATTATTTATCCTATATTTGGATGTGTAAAATTAAAAAAAAAATCAAGATTTTAAGATATTTCATAATTAATACTATCAATCTAAGTTAAAGAACAAAACATATTCAAGATAAAAAATTTTAATTTTCACACAGTAATAAGTTTAGGATCAATTTTAATAACAATATTCTTAACAAATTGATTAAATAGTATGGCTAGCTTCGGTAGCCATGGTTTTATGTCAAACACTTTTTATTTATAGCCATGGCATGCTATAACTTAGATTACACTATTTTTTGCAACCTTAGCTTCCTACATTTGTAACTTGGCTTGCTATGGCTATAACTTTTGAAAGCCACTCAAAGTTATGCAAAAGAACAGGGCCTTAGGGTGCATAATATGACCAATTAAAAAAATAATAATTATTGGTTCCGGCTGCAATAAGAAAAAATGCGGTATTTCCGGGTTGCATACATCAGGATCAGGAACGTGCACAGCAGGATGCCAGGATCTGAATTCTGAAACCTCAACAGGCGTTCACACAAGCAACAACAACTGTTACGTCTTCAACGCTATTTCTTTATTTCAAAAAGGGAACAAAAAATGCTGTATCTTTTCGTTTATCGTCTGCTTTAAAATTTGCACGTACAGAAAAATGGGAACCGATACATAAATAAATATTAAAACATGTCAAAATCGATAGTGACTGCATTAGTATCATATTTAATGTGTCTATATTCAAATTAATTGATTAAAAGTATTCAATTTATTTGTATAATATATCTCTAATAAGTTGCATAGTAAAACAAATAATTTGAATAGTAACCTAACACAGTTAGTATTAATTCGGGTATTATTTTTTTATATTTTTATAACATTTTTGCAGAAAAATAGTACTCCAAATTCTAAATTAGTCCCTTCTGTTGGAAAATATTAAGCCTAATTAAATAATAAATAAATAAAGTTAGAAAGATCAAATAGTGATTTGAAAAACTTGTCAGCTGCACAATCTTCTAATTAGCATCCATTCATTGTCGAAGATCATCGAACCATAGTTGAGCATCGAAGCGCACCCGTAATAATACGAGTACTAACTTTAGAGAAATATTTGCCCCACATGGTGCAGTGGACTCACGGCAATCTCCTCCCAAGATATTTCGACTCCTACCTCCATTAATGCGGTGCACCCCGCATAGGGAGCGAACCCGAATTTAATTGCAACAACAGCTCAAAGATTTGTTGGAATATAATATTTGTTCTCAAAATATACTTAGCTCTTCATAATTTTGTGTTCTTTTCTGTGTATTTCTCTCTCAATCTTGTTGTGTATATATACAAATACAAGAACATCTATTGCATTTAACTCTTTTCTCAACGGATCAATTGACCGAGTAAAAAGAAATAATTAATCTTTACCGCGTTAAATCAATGACTATATTAAGTTTTACATGAGCGTTTCTATCCCAAATATACCACATTCATTTCCAGCAATACATGAACGTTGTAATCACTGTATAGTGTATTAAAGTTATTGGCTTCTAATCATTTACATCAATATCGGAATTCAATTACTGATCAAAAGATTATTAAGAAATAATGGGTGGCCAGCCCACTATTTCCAGCAAGTAACAACGGATCTATTTATATTTTTAATTAGCTTCAACTAATAAATTGTACTTAAATTAAAATCTTAAAATATATGAAATTTAATTAAAATTTCTAACACCTTCTTCAAAGGAATATTCGGGAGTTGGTAATTTACGTCCGTTGATTAGTACCTTAAATATTTGATTAATGCGGAGACGTGATGGTGTAACAATCATGCAAGATTCACCATTGATTCAATTTACAAACGCTAGAAATGGATGACATGACAATGACATGATAGAAAATGCCACTATTTTTTCTTCATTTTGGAAAACAAAAAACCAAAGAATGGAAGAGAGAGATGAGACTCACTAGAAAGTGAAACCAAGTAAAAAAACTGAAAAAGAAAAAAAAAAAACAAAAAAAAACTATGGATTATACACAGCATGTACATTAATTGGAAGAGTAAGATGAATTAGCTTTAATCAATCACATCACTCACTTGCAGATTTCTTAACTTTTTTCCCCTTTCCTTTCTTAGTTTGTGATTAATCCAAATTCCAACTTCTAATTGTCAGATGATCACCCCTGATTCCTGAACTATAGTACCACATCTCGCCGCTTCTTTGGTGCTGGATCCGGGTTTCCTTTTCTCATCATTGCCACAAATTCTGAGTAATTTATTCTTCCATCCTGCATTTTCAAATTAATCAGTCAGTGCCTAAATTGTTGGTTGCAATACCAGTATCAGTTCAAAACATTTTGAATCGAAATATGCAGTAGATATCGGTTTTTCTTACATTATCAGCATCGATTTCTGCTATAATTTCCTTCATATCTTGTCCCTCATACAGCCCCTTCTCCCTTAAAGCTTGTTCCATCTCTTCTATCGAAATAAACCTACGATATGTAATTACGTTAGAGATCATGATCAATCGATAGGAAGTACACATACACAATAAACTGCCAATAGAGGTAATTCTCTGTGTACGTAATACATACCCGCTGCCATCCTTGTCGAAGTATTGAAAGGCAGCGTAAAGATGCTCTTCCTTGTCCATCCTATTCATGTGCATGGTAGCTGTGATGAACTCGTCGTAATCAATTGTACCATTACCATCCGCATCGGCCTGTTATTTTACAAGTATTGTCAAGAACATACTTATCAGTAAGGTACCAGTACAGAACCATCCTTTTTGGTCTTGTGATTAAGGACAGCTGAACTGTGAATTAGTGACCTGGTTTTTCCCAAACTAACTTGTATCTATTTGACAACCCCGATTGAAGCTCTTCAAAAAAAAAAAAAAAAAAAAAAAAAAAAAGACAACCCCGATTGAACTAAGAATTTAATTCTGTATCAGCAAAGACTAAAACCAATATATTCAGTACAGAAAATAGTTTTTTTCATTAATTTACTTGACTGGTAACATTAGCTGCTGGCCAATTTTAAAGTTATTATAGATTTGTAACTCACTGCTTCCATTAGTTGCAAGAGCTCGTTCTCCGACAGTTTTGTGCCTTGTTTCTTTAACCCATGCCTCAACTCGTCTAGTGTTATCGTCCCGCTATTATCTGTATCCATGTTCTTGAACATCTGCTTCAAGCCTTGAATTTCTTCCTCTGACAAACATCCGGCAATAACCTTTAAAAGGGAACCAAATTATGTAAGTTATTCTTCAAATATTCAACCTCTTATTTCTAGTTTACAAAAGTAATTATCTGTCTATTCATTTGCAGGTAATTATTAACAGGGTTGATTAAAAGACATACCCTTAATGCTGCTTTTTTGAATTGGTTCATTGCTCTGAACTGCTTCAACCGGTTAAGAACCGCATTATCAAGAGGTGTATCCGGTGCCTCTCCATCTTCTTTAATCCATGGATGTTCTATAATACAGAATGAAAACAGTTTAGCATAATTTTGCCGGAAGTATATCATTTATTGCCAAGTTGTCTTGCGGTACTAAGAAGAGTGTACACACCGAGTACTTGCAATGCATTGAGCCTTTGTGTAGGATCAGAATTGAGGATCTTTTTCACGAGATCCTTGGCACCGGCTGAAATATTGGGCCAGGGCTCACTGGTAAAATCGACGTGCCCTCGAAGGATTGAGTTGAAAATACCATGCTCCGACTCTGCGATTCATCAATTTAATCAACATTTGATAGCAGCATTCTGACTGTAAGTGAAATTAAAGCATATAAGAAAAGTGTTAATGAAGAAGAAAATAACTTGCCAGCCCAGAAGGGAGGAACACCGGAGAGAAGGATGTAAAGCATCACGCCGATGCTCCAAATATCGGCCTCGGGTCCGTATTTTCGTTTCAGCACTTCCGGTGCGATGTAATACGCGCTTCCAACTATATCTTTGAACACTTCTCCTGTATTGAATTGAAAAAAAGGAAAATTCCAAGTTACAGAGTTGCAAATTTGCAAATTTGCAATTTCCAAATTCAATGGAAATTTGTGTGTCATTAGATTTTCCTGTAAATTTCTAACCTTCCTTGAAAAAAACCGAGAGGCCGAAATCCGTCGCTTTGAGGGGGGCATCCTCATCCTTACTCAACAAGAGAAAATTCTCGGGCTTTAGATCCCGATGCATAACGCCCATCGAATGGCACGTGTGTATGATCTGCACGATGGTTCTCAACAAAGACGCGGCCGCTCTCTCTGTGTAATGTCCTTTCGCAATGATCCTATCGAAGAGCTCTCCGCCCGCGCACAACTCCATCACGAGGTGCACCGAGTGCTTGTCCTCATAGGCCCCCTTCAGCTCAACTATGTTGGGCTGCCCGGCAAGGTGGTACATGATCTGCACCTCCCGTCGCACGTCCTCTATGTCTTCCTTGTTGGCAAGCTTACGTTTCGCGATGATCTTGCAAGCAAACCTCTCACCGGTTACTTTGTGGGTGCACAAATGCGTGATGCCAAACTGTCCCCGACCAAGTTCCTTACCGATCGTGTACGTGTTCTTGACATCCTCCATCGGTCTGCCAAGTACATTGCCCATAGGACCAGGCTTGGTTTGCGGAGTGGGCGCCTTCTGCGTGGGTGGAGCGGTTCCGGTTACAGTTGCACCGGCATCCGGGGTGGGCGTGCCATTACCAGGGACTGGATGATCCTCTGATTCTGATGAAGGGCAGCAATTGCCCATTTTTGAATTGGATGTTTGGAGGCAAACCAGGGAGGAAGGAAAAAGTTTTGTGCTTTAATTCAAGAACATGAAGAAGTGTCAACCAACAAAGGACAGGTTGGATTTACACTTCATGCTAAATTTGGATGGTAATTATGAGAGTTTATGAGCTGGGTTTTTTTTTTGATTGACATAACAGGAGAATTGTAAAGGATTGGCTGGGAGAAATTGCCGGGAATCAACTAAAAACTTAAAATGGTTGGAATATTACGCAACTATTCCAAAATTCCAAAATAATTTATGTATATATAAATAGGAGAAAAGAGTAAATTATTCCATCTCTCTCTAATATCTCGTTGTAATCTTAAATAACTTTTAATATATAGCTCAATCTTATTACTTAAAGCCATTAGAGGATTTTCAAAGAGAAAATATTCACTTTATTCTTTCGGACTCTCATATCAGTAGGAAATCAACATTTGTTATATTTTTTTTTCCTTGTTTCATCTTAAATTTAGTTGCAGATCATATTCATATGAACTCAAGGTTCGTTCATAGTTTGTGGATCACATATGAGCTTGGATGGGTGAAAAATTGTCCAGCCCGGATTAACAGTTATTCAGAATCAGTATTCGTTAATTAATTTAGCAGATATAGTTTTCCAATATTTTTTGGTTAGCTTATTTTTCTATTGACACTCGTATGGTACAAGTGTACAGCATTCTTCTATTTCTGAATAAAAAGCAACATCTTTTTTTGATAGAAAATAAAAGGCGACATTTTGTTTTTCAATAGTAATTTCGTGCTAGAAGTAATATGAAAGAATGCTATTTGAGTTCGAAACAAACACGTTTTTGATAAATTATCTAGGGAAACGCTACGTTGATACCAACAGCGCTCCCGTCGACGATACGATCAGAATTTTTTTTTTTATTTTGCATTGTTATGCAGTAAAATTTGGTATTTATGCAACGAAAATCCGTAACTATACATGTAAACTCAACTTGCTATTTATGCAACGAAAGTCCGTAACTATGCATGTAAACTCACCTTATTGTATTAGACATATCTTTCAATAACCAAGTCGCGGTTCAAAATTTGGTTTAGCGAATTTCAACCGGCTCATGACCCCATCATCAGGTTCATGACTCCTTCGTCCAGTTTATTGTAGAATCTCCTCTTTTTCTCGGTGTCACATTTTAATTATGCATAATATATAGCTTATTATACATATTATATAGTTTATTATGCAAACTAATGCATTTAATATATAGTTTGTTTCATATGCAATTTGTTAGTTGTAGAATGCATGTAGGAAATGTCTTTTAATTATGCATCTAAATTTGTTTATTGTGCACATTGATTTATTTAGTATGCAGTGTATTTGTTATAAAATGCATGTTGGTGCTATAAAAATACTTTTATGCATACAAAACTTATTTAGTATGCAACGTGCTGGTTGTAGAATGCGTGTTATTAAATTTTTTTTTATGCAGACAACAATGGTTAGCATGTAAGTTATTTAGTACTTTTAGTTTCCGTAGTTGATTTTATATGCATAATAAATAACTTTCAGTGTATTATAAACAAATTTATGTACATAATTCAAGAGTGCATAATAGGTTTGACTAGTCAAACTATCCGTATAAATGATGGGAACTACAATGGTATCACTATATCAGCTCCAGTTAATTATCCATCCAATCCAATGGACAAAAGAAACTATTTTTTTTTTCTCTTTTCTTTGTTTTTTTTTTTTTTTTTGAAGTGGTTGGTACAGGTACTTGATAAATTGTCAACAAATAATCTATACTATATTAAAAAGCACGTAACTATCACACCCTCTATTTGTTTTTTCAGTGTTTTCATACTTTTTTAATTCATATTTTACCCTTTTTATTAATCCAAAGGTTAAAATTGTGTCCAGTTATACCGTTTCCTCTCCATTACAGTCGCTTATAAAGGAAGTTATTCAAGTTGATTGATAACTAATGCACATGAATTGGGATAAGTCAATAAGTTGATTAAGTGTTAATATGGAATGTAAAACAATAATTTTACCAAACAATGTAAGCATATTTCTGTTTTTATTTTAAAATATGTAAGTTCATACAAGGTAATTGATCTATCAAGTTACTATACAAAGAGATTAATTGTTAATCATGGTCTCATAATAAACTATTTTTTATCAATTGGTATATGTACATTTTCATTGACACTGATACATGTGGCACTAGACATAGTTGTAACAATGTAATTCTTAATTCCAATTATACATTTTTATTTAAACCAATATATTCTAATTCTATTGATGATATTGGTTTATTATTAAAAAAATTTATTTCATTTTTTATTAAAAAATATATGCCCCTTATATGATATTCTCCATTGCAAATTTTAATTTTTGAAACCACTCATATATTTAATAAATTTTAATTTTAGAAATCACACGTAGCAACAATGAGCATTCTTACCATTTTTTTTTTTTTTGCAGCGATCAAATTTAAAATGGCCCGCAGAACGGGTGAGTATTTTGCTAGTATTTATTAAAACAAGAAAATGTTTACCTAAGAAAACCACAAGAATTACAAGTAAACTTGGGCATATTTCTATATAAGAGATAATGTTCCACTGATCTACTATTATGTATCCATTGGTATCCCGTATCCCTAGCGCATGCACTTATTTTTGTTGAATGCCAAGTAGAAAATTGTTAGAAATTATTTTAAATAATACGACGACCAATTTCAGTACCTCGAGTTGTTGTGTGTAATTGACTCGATTCAATCTTTATATTGGATCCTTGGCCTTAATAGATAACTTCCAGCTTGGGAAGATTGTTTCGGAGAAACAAATGTTTGCCTAAATAAGTTGTTGCGATGTGTTTCATGCCTTGAAAAAAGGCACAGAAATGACCAAAACGGCACTATAAGAGGTTAGGTCGTCTTTCTTTACTGGAAAACCATCAGGATCCTGAATGTGCAGGCTCCATCGGGAAATCACATTGTTCATCAGAATCCTTCTGGATTAGCTCTCAAGAGTGCACTTAAGTTCAATGTGTGGGATCTCAGGAGCATACAACATTTTAATTTTCTCCAACATCCTATTAAAATAAGTCTTTGTGAAGTATTATTTTAGAAAACGCTCTCATAGTCATAGCCTTAGAGATGCATTAAGCTTTCATCAAAGTTTCCAATTTATATACCAAATTAGTATGACACACGATTGATGCTTGTAAATTAGTTTAGTCACAAGAATGCCTCCATAAATCACAGCCTCGTTTGTTAGCTCATATGGTTTTACTGGCATGTGCTGGTTGAAAATGCTTACTTCGTTGGGAAAAAAAAAAAAAAAAAACAAAGTACTTACAAAACTCTTTAGTTAATACAATTTTGAGGCCAATTTGTCAGTAGGCTGCTTATTGGAATTTTTGTAGAATTTGTATTTGGGTAATAGAGGCAATTTCTCAGATTTTGCATTGAAGGCTTGAGGCCCAAATATGTAGGAGCCAGCCACATGCTTGTGGTTGTGGGCTCTTAATTTAACTCTCTGTGTAGTTTGTAATGAAAACTGAAAACTGTAAACAGAGAGACTTTTTATCAGTTCTAAGTTGTAAGTTCTAACACAAAAACTATTTTTCTTTTACCGCGTGGGGGTTGATCTATATATCCCTATCCCTACTACTTACAAAAGGAGGACTTTGTTTGGAAACCCAAATGGCTATCCGTCCAAATTTGATTTGGACCTTTGGATATACCAATCTATTTTAATCCTTACCGTTGATTGTGTGATTTGATGATTCAATTTCCAATTATTTAAGCCAGCCATGCCTAAACACGTTTTCCTGAAAATCGAGAAAAGAAAGGAGACTGCACGGAAAAGTGGATTTTGAGAGTGCTCATCCCCTAACTTGCCACATTGTACAATTCCCAACGTCAGCTATTGATGGTGTCGAGATTGCCATCCAATGGCTGACGTTATGAACTGCACAATGCGGCAAGAGCGGGGGATAGAATTGGGATTTCTGTGCCTCCTGTTCACTGTGAGTATGTGACTTTTATTATTTTTATATCTAACATGGTATCAAGTGTTATTATGCTATTAGTCCGGCTACAGTGCTTTCGTAAGCATTTCAGATCAAAATGCTTACTATCAAAATTCGAAAATATGTTGTCCAAAATTTTAATGCATATAGCTCATAATAGTCTTAACATCATAAAGTTGGAGGATTCCAAATTTTACCATTTTAATAATTTTTTTACTATTTTTAATGATTTTTTCAGATATTGCTCTGAAATAATTAAAAATAAATCAATTTTGTATGTCAATCTTTAAAAAATCATTAAAAATAGCTAATTTTTTTTTTAAAATGGAAAATTTTGGGATTCTACAAGCTAGTTATGTCAAGATTAGTATAAGCTATTTGGATTAAAGTTTCAGATGACTGATTTTAGATTTTAGACCGTAAGCGTTTCGGTCTGAGATACTTTTGAAGTAGTCGGACTCTTATTACTACTACTACTACTGTTGTTGTTATCTATATCTTGAAAAACTAATATTTAAGTAAGTTAAGTTCTTGATTACATCATTGTGATGTATTTGGAGGTTAGATGTTATTTTTTATTTTTTTATTCAATAATTTAAATAAATAAAAATAAAAATTATTGATACCCTACTGCAATGCGTGGGCACTATACTAGCATTTGTCTTTAGCAACACTTAAGCAGTTGAATCGGTTGACGACGTTTCATTTAGGGAAAATTCATCATTTGGTCCTCAAATTATCTCTAAAAAACTAAATTGGTCCTTGAACTCTATATTGCACCAATTTAGTCCTTGAATTTTTATAAACGGATTGAATTAGTACTTCAACTTCTTTAAAAAAATAAATTAATCATTTTGCTATATTTCTTGTTAACATGTATGCATTATTTGCCATATGGATTATAAATGTGCCATGTGGGCCGGGTTGACGATTGCCGGCATTTTTCCGGGTCGGGTCGGGTCGGGTATCGGGTTAACGTCTGTCGTCATTTTTTCAGATCGGGTAGGGCGGGTTTTTCAGGTCTGGTCAGATTTTGCACCTCTATTCCCAGGTTATCTCAGGTTTCAAGTCGTTCGGGTCGGGTCAGTATGACTTTCCCTGAAACACGGTTTGGGTCAGTCTGACTTTCCCCTAAAACACGGGTCGGGTTTGGGTCGGGTCGGGTTTGGGTTTTGGTTCGGGTTCGGGTTCGGGTTCGGGTAAGTTTGACTTTTCCTGAAACTGGGTCGGACAGGTTTTTCAGGTCGGGTCAAATTTTGCTACCTGTATCTACCATGGTAAGTTGAATCGGAAGCCCACGTGTCATATTTAGAGTCCACATGGCAAATAATGCATACATGTCAACAAGAAATATAGCAAAATGATTAATTTGGTTTTTTTAAAGAAGTTGAAGGACTAATTCAATCCGTTTATAAAAGTTCAAGGACTAAATTGGTGCAATATAAACTTTAAGAACCAATTTGATTTTTTTAGAGATAGTTTGAGGAACAAATGATGAATTTTCCCTTTCATTTATTATGGGGTCTACTAATTAAGCACCCCTATTGCATTTGCATTTCATCACCAGTTGGCATGATTTGCTCATGCTGGATAGAAATGTTAATCATATGTAATTAATTGATCTAATATTATAGCTGCATGATTGATTAATTCTTTCCACAGCACTAGATAGATAGTAAACTTTTAGAAAGCAAGTTAATGACCTTATTGCAGTAGAACTTATCGTACAAATCCTTACCTTATAATCTTTGATGAAGCGTTGGAAAACAACATATTAATTATATGCTTCAGTGTAAGAAAAATGTAGCAACCGTAAAACGTTCTCTATTTGTCCTCATCCAAATAAAAACAAAAAAAGAAAAGGCGTTCTCTATGACAACGTGTGGGACTGTGGGGTCAATTGCGCAGTCGGAATCTATCAGAATTTGAATTACGACTTCAGAGATTTTACTATTTCTTACTATTTATCTACAGGGGAAAGGATGTCCAAGCTGATGATGAATTATTATTATTGTTGTTGTCGTTATTCTCTATTATTATTACTAGAGCTGTAACTCGGGTTTCGCTCCGAAAATATGATAACAAAAAAATAATAAAGTTTATAAAATAAAAATATTTATTTAAAAAAATTAAATATAATTTCAAAATTTTTTATTTGAATGATGATGATGATGATGTATAATTTATAAATAATAGCACATCAATGTTAGACCATTTTAAGAATTAAATTTTGTCTTAGACATATCATATCATCTTATTAAATGGAGAGAGAATAAATATAAACCATTGGATCAAAGTAGATGAAGAGATTTAAACAAAATCAATGGTTAATAATATTGATGATGTGGCATAGCTGGGGTACTTAGAAAGTTACCCCTCTTTCTAGTTTATAGATTATTATTATTTTTTTCTGAAAGAAAGGATTTTATATACCCGTTTTCATATATGAAAACAATTGGATACAAAGGGTGTGTTTGGATAGTGTAAGGATTAGTATAAGAATAGAGGAATAGAGAGATTAGTAGAAAAATAGTAATTTTTGGATTAGCTTGAAAATAGTAAAAGTTTGGTACTTTTTGGAATAGTAAAAATGTTATTTTGATTGTGTATTTGGAATAGTGATGAATGAAATTAGTAAAATAATGATTAGAATATTATTTCATTACAACTAGCTCGTCATACTTTATTCTATTAACTTGTATATTAACCAATCCAAATTCATAATTAATTGTATATCTTCATCAGGTTGTGCTGCGCATTATAACAAATAAATGCAAAAAAAAAAAAAAATTAATCCAAATATCCAAAGCAAAACATCTTGCTTCCCCCTTCTATCTCTTTAGATTAGCTTGCTGCTTCTCCCTTGTTGCTTGCTCTCATCATGTTTTTGTTTTAACTCTCTTTTGTATTAGTTTTGTCCATAACACAAATTTGTGAATGGATGTTGGAAGAAGGGGGTGTGGGGCATTGAGAAGGAAGGAGATGAGCAAAGAAGAGGTGTGGAGCGAGGTGGCGAATGGGACGAAAGCTCTAAGGGCGGGAGAGGGAGAGGCTAGAGATGATAAAAGATAGGCAATCAACATCTCTAAATGATCGTCGATGTGAGGAGAGAACAATAGTAATGTCGGTTTTGTCAAATTTTATCGGTGTTGATGGAGATCCACAATGAAAATGTTACTATTAGAAGGGAGGAGTTGGTATCACATTTTTGTTTTTTTCTCTCTTGGAAAGTGTGCAGTTGGAAGAGAAAAGAATAAACAAATAGAAAATACATTTTCTTTAATGGGCTCACTTCTCAATTTCTCACTGTTCTTACTAATTTATGTATTTGCCAGAATAGAGAATAGCTCAAATCTTGAGCTGTTCAGGATAGCAATTGTTTGTTTGGATTGCACCTACTTGAGAATAATAGTTACTAATCCGGAAATGGAGCTATTCCTATGCATCCAAACATACCCAAAGTATACACAAGTTTCATGAAATAACAAACCTATCTACGCCATAACATTTCAGCCCGAAAAATGACTTAGCACTCCCTTTTAACATCACTATCATACTCCCCAGTTTCTAATAAGAACTCATTGAAACAAAGCCACAAAAACTATTACCACTCTTAACTTCTATTACAAATATAACATCCATAAGAAAAAACATTCCAAGATATTCACTACGGTGATATGCATATCACGGTTTTACCATGCTATGCGATTTGTATCTCTATTTCCAATGTCCGAATAGTCGATCCAAACTGTTCAATGTGATCTCTATATCAAAATTTCATCTTTCCTTCCCATATCCCACTTTTCTCCTTCATTATACTAGGGGAAAAAAAAATCGAAATACATCATAAGACATATCATGTGTGCAATTCTAGGACCACCAAAATATTTAGAATTTAATATTATTTTTTAATTTGCATACTTAAGTTTTCAAATTTATATGGATGATGCCCAGGATTTTCAAGTCTCACAAAAAAAACCCTCTTATTATGATTAAAAAAATCCGAACTATCCAAATAAATTTGGATCATTTAGGGTTTGTTTGGTTAGTGCTATGAGTGATGCCTAGGAACATTAAAATGCCAGGCAATCATATTTCCGGGAATGAAATTCTTTAGATTGAATAAATACCATGTTTGGTTCTCCTAAAACAATTCCTGAGAATACTATAGAAAACTTATTAAATTTGGAAATTATCGTCATTGCATATACAAGAAGCAAAAATTTTGTTATGTTGTTATATTAATGCTTGGAACAAAACAAAAAAGTTTTATCATTTTTCAAATAATGTATTTCATTATTGAGATCAATATATTACAAAAAAAAAGATGTTGTTGATTGAACACCTATGAAATAAACTATATTATTGTATTTTTTTAATAATATATATATTTTGAAGATTAAATAATCTAATAAAAAGGAAAAAAATCTTTTTAATTACAACTTGTCCAGTAACATTTTATAACATAATAAAACATAGTAGACTCTTTCATTAAAATAAAAAATAATGAAAAAGAAAGATAACGTATTTTTAGATTTTGAATATGATATGAGATGCATGCTAAACTTTTTTTATGGTCAACAATATTACAACTAAAATTTAAATCATAAAATTGCAAGTAGAAAGATAGAAGAATCAATAAAAAAAAAATGATAGATTGAAACAAGATAATTACGTTGATTATAATGGAAAGAGACAAGAACAAATATAGTAATTTTGTCATTACCATTGGGTGGTAATTAAAGAAATCCACATTTAGATGGGTTACCGCATTCCCACAAAACAAGGCAATGTGATTACCAAAATAATCTTTATTTCCATTCCAACGCATCCAAACACTGCTATTTAGAATTACTTGGACGCTATTCTCGGAAATCTTAAAACAAAATAGTGAACCAAACGCCACCTTAGATCGAACAATGGCATCACAACAATGGCAGTTAATTCCCATCCATCATGTATATATATATTATATTATATATATGCCTGTTCGGATAAAAGTCCAAAATTGCAGAGTAGCCCATTTAATTAACTAAACCAATAACAGGAGCAAATTAATGCAACGCAACCGAGCCGTACCGTACGACGTGAGGCTGCCCTGCCTTGCCTGAAGTAGATCGCCCTTTTATTATTTTGTCATTTGGCGATTGGCACTAGGCACTAGCTCGTCGGATAGTGATAGCCGCCGACGGACCCCACGACCACAAGATGGACAGTACTAGATTTAATCATCGCCTTGTACCGACCGCTCTACGTTCCGGCTACCTGTGCACTCACTGTAGTGTAGTACTGTAGAGTAACCGTACGTCCTAAAAGAATTCCGATCCAAAATTATAAGCATACGGATTTAATTTGCCTTACATATATCCGTCCTTTTTATTTCTTTATTACTAGATTTAGATTTGTTAGTGCATTTGCCAATGCCGGTATCAATGATTGCATTTTTCTTTCTTTGTTTTTTTTTTCCGGAAATGCCTTGTGTCCATAGGGTCAACCGATCCATTCATACATCGTTGACCAAAATCTGTGCTGGACCTGCCACGTCGCCCTTCGCGACACGCTGGAAAACACACTCGTCTGCAACCCTCTCTTTCTTCGTCCGTCAGCACCCCCAACTGTCGCCCCTCCTCTTTCCAAATTTTTTTATAAATCGAAAATGAAAAAAAAAAAATTATGAAAGTAGCAAGATTACACAGGAAATTACACGTAGTAGATAGAGCTGATTCTGAGAATCGGTTTCTTCAAATGGAACCGATTTTCAAAATCGGTATGGTGATTTTTTTTTTTTTTGTATGAGGTACAAATATAGGTGCAAGTCTGGTTATTATGCATATATGAAATAGGTGCATCAAATCTCCCCAAGCTTAAAGCCTTGCTTGTCCTCAAGCTAGAACCTAAAACCTAAGAAACAGACTGAACCTAGACTTATTCCTAATTTCCCAAGTGGGACACAAATGCAAAGAAATATTTTGTGAAGATGTTTAACTCAAGATTTATGGGTAAGTTTAAATTCTACTTTATCAACAATTTGGTACAATTACTTCATAAGACATGTGTTATAACAAGTAAATCAAGACGAGCGACTCTTTGTTCCATGAAACAAATAAGACAATTGTTGTTTTTCGGACCTAGAACTTTCAATCAAACTATGAAGTTGTTGTTTCAATTCTGCTAACTCCACGTGAACAACTTTCTCGTTCTATTCAACTCCATAGACTTTGAAATGCCTTTTATTTCTCTTTTTTTTTATAAACCCAAAGCCCGAATCAGTCCGGATGACAAAAAATAAAGGGTGCACTCGTCCGAACTGACCGCGATCTTGAATTTAAATTCTCTGCTGCCCAAGATTTATCTCATCATTATAGACATTTACGAGAATTTTATTTTCTTATTTTTCTTTTTTCTTTTTTTTTAAGACATTCATGCTATGACATTCCACTTTGCCAGACTCATGTTCACGTGAAATCAACAAAACTAAAAGAATTTCCTTTTTCATTCTCAATCAGATTTTCGGTTTGCTACTTTTTCCAATTAATACCTACTCGATTCATGTAACTAGTCACTTCAGAACAAGAATTACCGACTATAACACATATTTTATGAAGTTATCATACTCAATTTTTAACAAAACAAAATTCAAAAACACACAGAAATCTTGAATTTAACATCTACTCAAAATTTTTCATAAATGCAATGCATGAAATTAGAAAAAAATTTACTCTAAAACTCAGATTTATTCTATTCTCCCTCCCCAAACTAATTCATGCACTGTCCTCGGTGCTTAGAACTTAGATATGAACATAAATGAAAGAGAGAAAGAATACGACCTAACAGAATAGCTATGCACCGCAGTCGTTATCGGAGACTCCCCAAGCTGAACTGAACTATGCCTTTTTTCTGCTGGCTGAACGGGGTCAGTTGGTGATGATTGCGGACCGTAAGGCGTCCCCTGCGGAACGCAAGCAGCTGCCAGAACCTCCTTTCCTAGTGATTTTGAGCTCTGATTCTTGATGTTTCCTCGAGTTGACTCCTGGGACTACATGGACAAAACTAAACATACCTTATGCAATATTAGGATGAACTAGAATGAGACTCATTTGTATGGACAAATTGATACTTGATATCTAAACTAATCTAAACTACTTTATTTCGTGCTTGGGTTGCCTCCCAAGAAGCGCTTGTTTCTGGTCCCGAGCTCGACCCCTAAGTTACCTGATTTATTTAAGAAGAAAACTTGGACAGACGCCAAGCTATGCGTGGCGGGGACCTGTCTGTCTCGTACTTGGTCATACCTTCCTGCGGACCATTCTTGGTGGCCTGCGGAACGCAAGTAGCGTCAGTGGCTGAGTGTGTGACAGATGGTTCTGGTTGCGTCTGAGTAAGCAGTGTTACGTCTGGTGGATCTTCTTCTTGCGGAACGCAATAGCTGACCTGCGGATCGTAGGGGGTGATCTGTGATGTTGCATCTGGCTGATCTGGTGCTTCAATTGTCTGATCTGAACCCAACTTCTCGTGTGTGCTGCTATATTTATCCATGATATGTTTGTACCTATTAATGAACCTTCTGAGTTTGGCAGACATGGGTCTTGGATGTTTCTCGGGCCGTCGTGTCTGTTGTGACTCAGATCCTTCTATCTGCAGAACGCAAGGGATCGACTACGAACCGTAAGCAGTTGATTTCGACTGATCCTGCAGAGAAGGTGGACTCGGATGCTTCGCTTATCGCACCTCATGAACATTATCGTTGATCCTGTCCAATCGGCAGTAGTCTTCGGAAAAGTTGGGATATTTCATTGCTTCTTCTATTTGAAACTGAACTTTCTCAACACTGATGTTCATGGTGAGCGTACCATTATATGTGTCGAACATGACTCGGGCAGTCCTTAGGAAAGGTCTACCTAGGATGATCGGTACATTTCTATCTTCTTTCATGTCTATGACCACAAAATCTCCCGGGACAAAGAAATTACCTACCAGAACGGGTATATCTTCAACGGTTCCCAATGGTTTTCGTTCGGAGGTATCGGCAAGTTGAATCGTCATGCGAGTCGGTTTGAGGTCACCTACCCCAATTCTTTGAAATACGGTGTAAGGCATAAGACTTACACTTGCTCCTAGATCGCATAGTGCTTTCTTGATAACGGCTTTACCGATGGTACAAGGAATGGTGAATTTGCCCGGATCCCCAAGCTTAAGAGGTAACTCATGGCTTATGACCGTGCTACATTCGTGGTTGAGTTGCACATTCTTACAATCTTTGAGACTTCGCTTGTTGGACAAGATGTCCTTCAAGAACTTGGCATAGGAAGGCATTTGCATAAGAGTGTCGGTGAATGGAATTGAAATTGTGAGTTGTTGAAGTACCTCCATAAACTTTGAGAATTGCTCGTCCAAGCGGTGTTTGGCGAGTCTTTGAGGGAACGGGACAGGTGGCTGATAAGGCGGTGTAGACTTGCCCTTGTCCTTAGCTGGTGCGGCGTGTGTGAAAGTTTCAGCCGTCGGGTCAGTCTGCTTCTCTGTTTGTACAGACTGCGGACCGTGGTTGGTCGGTTGCTGTCCGCGGTCTGTTCTAGTTTGACTTGTTTGCGATGTCGGTTGGATCGCAGCCGCCTCGAGTTCGGTCATCAGAGAGGAGTGCGGATCGCACTTCTGAGACTGTGGAACGCAGTCTGCTCTATCTGAAGCAGTTTTTGTCGGTTTGTGAGCGGTTTCAGCATCAGCTGGGCCCTTGATGGTCAAATTTGGTTCTTCTGGCAAAGGAGGGTCTGTATATTGCGTGCCGCTCCTCAAGATATGTATAGCCTTCGCTTCTCCAATCGGATTTGTCGGTTGACTTGGAAGCTTGCTCGTGTCCGTCGAATTTGACCCCGCACCTACATCTCTTCCCGTTAGCCTTGCCAACTTCTCATTCAAGGCTTGCATCTGTTTAAAGATCATATGATTCATCTTGCCTTGCTCGTGCATGAAGTTGTTGACAACTGATGGTTTCAATTATTGGTGTGGAGGGACGTAAGGTAGGCGGTATGCGTTGTTCGGCGGGGTATTACGGTTTTGATTTTGGTTTTGGAAGTACGCGTTATTGTAGAAGTTACGGTCGTTACTTCCTTGCCCTTGGTTCTGATATCTTGAAGGGGGGTTGTTGTATGACTGTGCGAACGGAGGCTTTGGGAAGAATGGTGGCTCATTGTTGATGGAGTTGATATGCTCTTCTTCCTTTGGTCAACGCAAGGGGCATTTTTCGTAGTCATGAGATTCCTCACTGCAAAGAGCACAAGATTGGACTTGCACCACTTTGGAGGTAGCATTTTGCTTGTCAACTTGTAATTGAAGAGCTTCTATTTTGGCTTGCATCAAAACGAGTTGATCAACCTCATAGCGCCCTTTAGTGCCTCTGCTAGACTCACAGCTAGAACATTGTTGCTGTTGTGCCAACTTGTCAAATATCTCCAAGATTTCATGTGGCTCGCGATTAATAACAGATCCACCTGCATCATAATCAACCAAAACATGACTCTGTGAGTTCAGACCATTATAAAATGCATCAACCAACATCCAATCAGAAAAGTTATGGTGCGGACAAGACTGTCTCAAGTGGTTAAATCTATCCCAAGCATCACTCAATGGTTCATCATACCCTTGTTTAAAAGTTGAAATTTGTGCTCTAACTTTAGCAGTTCTCCTAACAGGGTAGTATTTTTCAAGAAATTGAGTAGATAATTCGGCCCAGGTACCAATTGAGCATGTGGGAAGAGAATTAAACCATGTTCGTGCTCTGTCTCGTAGGGAGAACGGAAACAGAGCCAGTCTGACGTAGTCTGGACTTGCCATGATGTTCTTCACGGTTCGGCAACATTGGAGAAAGTTGTTGATGTGATCGTGTGGGTTCTCCGACTCCAAGTCGTGAAAACAATTCTGTTGGATGAGGTTGACTACCCCTGAGCCAAAGTTGGGAGGATCCCCATCTATGTCAGGAAGTACGATGGGTCCTTGTGCATCATCAGCTTTGGGGATGTGGAAATCCCTGAGAGTACGTGGCATGTGACGTCGAGCTTCAGCCTCGGCTTCTCTTTTGTGCTGTTCTTCTTCTACCGCTTGCCTTAGTTGCTCGACTTCTGCTCGAAGTTGTTGCTTCTCGGTTTCAGCCGCTTCCAACGCGAGCCGTGCTCGCTCTTCAGCGTTGTCGGCCATGCTTTGATCACCTGAAACAAAAGCAAAGAAAACTAGAAAAGAAGGTTAGAACTAGAAAAGAAAATAAAGCAAAGTTTATAAACGTTGTTACCATCCCCGGCAACGGCGCCAAAAAGCTTGATACGCGTGGAGTGTATAGGCTTTTACCATAAATAATACAATCAATCGCAAACGTACGATATTATGCAATATAGTCGGGATCGAATCCACAGGGACGGTTATATCTCTAAAAAATTCTTTAAACTCTATTATAATCCTAGAGGGAATGTGATTGTTGGGGGGGGGGGGGGAGGTTTGTTTGACGTGGTATCCTAAATTATTTAATGACAAAAAATAGTAAATAAAGACTCTAAAACAATTACTAAACATGCGTTCCTACGGTTTTCAGAATCAGTTTGCTGTCTGGATCAATTGCCTGCGGTCCGCACCTCTCGTTACGGTCCGCAATACATACAAATTCGCCTCTCATTCAGCTACCAGCTTAATTGTCCATTAGTGGTGGTTAACTACAGACCGCAGATAACTGTCCGAGAGATAGATTCTCTATCTATTCCTTGCTGTTTACGGTCCGCAACTGTCACTTTACGGTCCGCAAAAAATAGACAGAGAGCAGTTTTGTTTAATTCGATTGTTGACTTAAGTTATCAAATCCTAACTAACCAAATCAGTTGCAGAGATTATACAAAACCTAAGTATCGATTCCCTCTTATCCTAAGGATTATCTTCTAACCTAAGTTTAGTTCTTCTAACCTATACAATTCTTTTAGTCAATTAGCAATTCAAAGAATTATCAATAAGTCATCTAATTCTAAGCTCAATTTACTCTCAATCTAGGGTTGGTTTAACTCTCGTTAAAACCAAAATTTCTCCTCTCGGGTACAATTGGACAACAAGTTGACTACCCAAATAGTGCAAGTCTCAATTCTTGATCAAATGATGTTTTACTTACCAACTAGATTTATGTCTAATCCGCATGTTTATCAAACTAGCAAGAAATAGTACACACGCACTTTCATGCAAATAACAATTCTTGATAAGATGATATTGTTAACCAACTAGATACGTACACAATCTGCAGGTTCTTACCAACAAACAAGAAACAATTCAAGCACAGTTATGAATAAGCTCCAAGCAAATTGAGAATAACTTTAATGCATAAACGTGAAAATCAAGTATTCAATTAATTCATACATACAAACATCATCCTAGACCCCAAGAACAAACACGACTACTCACTACGAGACATTACTACAACAAATAAATAAAAATAAGAGAAAAGATAGCACCGAGTAAGCTTAGGAAGAGGTGGGTAACCGTCTCCTTCGATTCCAACGGCGTTGAACTCCTCTCTTGACACGACTCTCAACTAATTTAATAACTAAATAACTAACTCAACACATGAGACCTAACACAAGATGGTAAGATGAATATATGAGATGAGAGCACCCCAAGGGGTCTCTTTTATATGAGAAGATGTCCCAGATATAGGCGTCTGACTTCTGGTTTCTTGGGGCGCAATTAAAGGAAAGTCCAAAGGAGATCGCCAGAAATAGCACACGCCAGAAAATAGGTGTTCTGTTCTATTTTTAGCATGGTGCGATCCGCAGGAATAGGAGTGCGGTCCGCAATTAGTCTTCCAAAGAGAGCTTGGTCTTGAAATAGCATGTGTGTCGCTTAAATTGGCTCTCTGCGCGTTTCCTTGATTTAGATATGGCGGTTGTGAGCTGGCATGACATGAAAATAGAAGTTCTATTCTTGATTACGGTCCGCAAATAGGGAGTTGCGGTCCGTAAATAGATGCTCCTTTGTGCTCCTTCGCCTATTTTTGCTCATTGCTCCAAATTTAGTCCGTAATAGCTCTAAAAGCTCCATTTACCTGAAAATAGGACCAAATCACAGAAGTAAGTTGATTCTAGACAATATTCTACTAAAATGCAAATGAACCTAAGATTTTAGGTACAAATATAGGTGCAAGTCTGGTTATTATACATATATGAAATAGGTGCATCAGGTTATGATCTATCCAAGAAAATGATCAACGGCTCAGGTTTCTTATTTGGGAAAGATAGCCCTTTTATGTCATTTTTTCAATATGCTTTTATATATAGTAAGGATAGTAAGGATACTGTGACCTTAAGCTCATATAACCCTTACAAGAATGCACCTCCAAAAACATATCAAATAACCATCAAATTTTAATTTATATGGCTCAAAAGTTTTTTTATATCAAAATCTTATAGGATACAAAAAAAATAAAACTTTTTAAGTATTTGTTAGAGATTTTCTAAAAGCGATACATAAAACTTAATTATTTTATTATTAATATATAACTACTTTTACAAAATCTTAAACATATACTAAAAAATTTTTAAAAATAAAAGCTTCCGCATTCTTTAAAAATTTTGATATAAAAAGATTTATTGAGCCATATAAGTTGAAATTGGAGATTATTTGATATGTTTTATTTAATGCGCTCGCAGAAGGGTTCGTGAACTTAAACTTGTTAAAATTATGGTAGATTTACTGTTGAATGTATATTAGTATAATGCCTTGTTTGACACGGAGATAAAATGGAAATAAAAGAAGGGGTAGACTATAAATCCTTATTACTACTTCGTCGTCATAAGGACCCATCACCCATGCCTTTTCTCTTTACTACATTTCCTATTTAACCCTCTCCGAAACAGGGCCTAGGAGAATTTTGTATTTTACCTCAGCTCTAAAGAAAGTTGCCCCACCCTCCATAACTCAAATTGTATATCATGATGATTTATACACTTGAAATGTATATCATATATTTGTAATTTTTAACTGCAGGAAAAAAAATATATATCTTGACTGTATTCTGTATATAAAATAAAAACAAAGTAAATATTAAAATAGTTTTACGCACAAAATTGAAAATGTAGATTTATTTCTTTTATTTTTTCTGTAGGTTGTGAAAAATAAAATGGAAAAAGAACTTGATTGATTGAAGTACTGGAAGAGAGAGAGGACAGGGTCTACAAACGATATGTGTTGAAAATTTTGATGAGGAGAATAATATGTTTTGCTAACAAAAAAAAAATGTTATAAACTTATGAAAAGATGGCCAAAGATGTAAATTCCCTAGCTACAATGAATTATTTTCAATTTTAATTAATTAATTTTATTTTTGAGAGATCAATTTAATTTTTCAAATGGCTATCAGTTATTAAACAGTTAAACAACTAACAAGAAAATCTAAGATGTGACGTTAAACATATGCATAGATGATAGATGGATGGACATCCAATGGCTGAGGGCTGGTGCGTGTGCTGTGCATAAATGGCATACATACATATTAGTACATGCTATCCACACAGGGGAAGGGAAATACACTGTTTTTGAGGATGGGAACTGGGAGCTAACGCAATTTCACGTGCTTTTCATGCTTGGAGACTTGGAATGGGAAGAGCCGAAGAGAAGACTGTTATGTTTCTGTGTTACTTGCTTTCATGTTGGGAAATACTTGAAAATAAAATGGATGAAGGGAGGAGTGAGTGAGTGAGTGAGTGAGTGTGACCGATCTAATTGTACAATGGGCCTGCACGCTCGTACTCAATTTCAGAAATAACGACAACAGACGTAATAGTCACACAAACAAAAAATTTCCTCCTTTAAAGTCTGTCATCACTCATCATTCATCAACAGGCCTCGGCGCCGAGTGCATGCTTATCCTCTGTAGCGCTGTATTGTGTAGCGCAGTATGTGAACTGTTAGATCATCTCTAGATTCGAGTCAGCACACATCCCAAGATGATCTAACGGTCCACATCCTGCGCTAAACAATGCAGCGCTACAGTATGTGTACTGTTGCGCGATAGTATCCATCCTGTCGAATCTACAGTATTTTTTTTTATAATCTTTTTAAAATTGTTTTATTTCTTTTGATTCTTTTTTAATTATTTTTAAGGTTATGGTACTATCAATAGTACAAAGTGTTTTATACTATGGCTCCATATTATCATTATTAAATTTTAATTAACCGATCCAAACGTTCAATATGATCTCTATATGCGCTACAGTATCCGTCCCGTCGGATCTACAGTATTTTTTTTTTAGAAAATTTTTTATTTTTTCTTATTTCTTTTAATTTTTAAATTTTTTTATTTCTTTTTGATTTTTTTAAAATTTTTTTTGAGTGAGGTTATGATACTATCAATAGTACAGATGTTCCATACTATGACTCTATATTATCATTATTCAAGTTTGATTAACCGATCCAAACATTCAATATGATCTCTATATATAAATGTCGTTGTAAACCAAAATTTATAATTTTTTGTGCTATTTTACTATTTTTTTAGATAATTAAAAATGACTTATAGTTTGATCGGGATGAAAACCAGTGAGAATTGATTTCAATTCAATAGAATAGAATTGAATAGAATAGATTTGGAATTGAATTTCCATGATTAGAATGCAACTTATAACAACAAGAATTCATTCTTGTGGTAACCAAAAGTAACCTTGTAGTTCTTCTTATTTACACAAACTGCCACTCAGAACTCAGTTTAGGGTTTGCCAACGCATGAACCAAAAATGGTGATTTCAACCTAACAAATACGGAAATAAGTCAGAAACGGAGTGTATAATACCAAAATTACTTTGTCGGTGTTGCAACTGGTGGTCGGCGTTGGATTTTCTCACTCGCTTTGTCAGTGAAGAAAATGAAAAGCGAAAGGGCATGAGCGTCTGAACGAAGGCGAATAATGAAATCTCGCCAAATACCTCCCCTTCAGCGATGAATTACATACGCAATTTCAGCCTTTCAAAATCGCATCGATTCCATTTCTCGTCGTCGTCATCACCGGTTCCGGTCACGAGTGCAATTTCATTTCCGATTCCATTTCTCGTTTCTGTCTCCACGACTTCGTTCCGATCACAGAATTAGTGTAAACATTATAGACCATTCAAAAATGTGGTTTTTTTATATACCAAAATATATAGTTAAAAAATTCTAAAAAATATAAAATTTGGTGTAGAACTACATTAACATATGAAAATCATATTGAGCGGTTTAGATCGATCAATTGAACTTCAAATACCATAATATGGATCTGTAGTACAACTCATTTTGTACTATTAATTGTACCATAGCCTCACTATATATTTTTTTATTTTTTAAATTTTTTTATTTTTTAATTTTTTTTTAATTTTTTAGATTTTTTAAATTTCTTTTATTTTTCTATTTATTTTTCAAAATTTTTTTACTTTTTTATTTATTAAATCGGGAATTGTTTCTTTACAGTTATTGTCAAATTAGCTAAAGTATTTTTTTATTGAGGTATTTTTATTTTATTTTTTAATTTACTGATTCAAGAAAAAAAACAATATTATTGGGTTGTGTCTAACTTTATGTCTTGCTCATTTAAATTGGATAGTCTTCATGTTCTAAACACAAGGATATTTACTACAAATCCAATTTTTTTCAGGTTATATATTCGAATCAATATTTTTATATAAGTTAATATTAACAGGCCAACGATGACAAAAAAATATTTAATTAAGCGCGACGAAGGACGCACTTTTACTAGTATGTCCGATGTTTGAACCGAGCAACTTAGATTATGATTGGATTTAGAGATGATGAGGACACATCCAGTTTCGATGTCCAATTGAGAGTGGTGGATGAATTAATATCCTGACGTCATTCAGCGAGCAGTTGATGACGCCATCTTATCAGAGGTGGTCTTTCTGCCAGCCTGCTGCGTGAAAGCATTAAATGCTTCGCCAATAGGAGCCCTTCCCTCTCTCTCTCTGTTTTTTTTTTTTTTGTTTTTTCTTCCGCAGTACATCAAATTTTATTATTATAAATAAAATGGAACACTAATAACTTATGATTTCCAGAACCAGGACTCCATGAGATGAGATTAAAAATTCTATTCGATCTATTTATTTCTCTATTTGGCATATAGATTGTTTATTATTTTGGTCGGGGGAGAACTCTCTTGGAACCAATCTGTTATTTGGGTGTGTTATTGTTAATGTTGATGTAGTTAATTCCAGCTGCTCCAGAAGTGGAATTAAGTTGGACCTCACCTCTAGTGCAGCATGATGGGCATGCGGGGGGAGGATGTTGCAGACTTGCAGTGCAGTCATAACATGGAGGAAGTGGATGAACGTAATGCTGTTGATCAGGAGGAAGATCGATCGATATTCGATAACGAATTGAAGTCGATGCATTTTATCTTTCCATTTTCTTTTCGATTAATTATTCTTTTACAATCTCAAGTATGCAAATTAATTAATTATATATATATTATATACGTACATATATATGTACAAGTAAATTAATGAGTTTCCAAACCATTATATATATATAGCGATGTCAAGTTGTCAATTGGCACTCTCTCTTAACAGTAATATATGAGTATTTGCATTGACAGTTTTGAATTCTTATATTAATATAACAACTATTAAAGATGGGACCACATTAAGTCTCAAAGACTCAAACTACTAATTAATTAAGCCCCTGTTATATAAGTTCATAATTAGTGTCGGGCTATATGTTGGTATATTTTATAGTTGTTAGAAAAAAAATTTTATTTAATTGTGAGTGAATCTATTATGCGCTTCGCAAATTGTAGCTCGAATGGTCAATCCAAGTTGCTCCCCATAATCTACATATTAAAACCTAGTTGCATACCAAAGTTTTCTATTTTTAGATTTTTCTAACTATTTTAATTTTTGAAAGTGGTATAGAAAATACAAAAAATTTGTATACAAAAGGGGTCATTTTCAAAAATAAAAATATTGTTGAATAATTTGAAAAATAGAAAATTATGATATGCAACTAGGTTTCAATATGTATATTATGGTGAGCAACTTGCATTGATTGAACATTGATATCATCATACCATTATTTTATATATGAGGAAGGATCTAAGGATCCATCGACAATACTTATTTTGACAATTTTGATAATAAGACTTTTTAAAAATTTGTAAAAGTTCATAAAAAATGTTAAAAATGAAAAATGGATAATGGCTGCATTACTTAACTTATAGATTGATAGTATTTCAAATTTTAATCAATTTGAACATCGTTTAATGACTTATCAAAATTTTATGCACTTTGCAATGGTTATAATTTAGCGGATCTTTAAAGAGCTATGATGTGTCACTTAAATTGAATATAATTGAAAACATAATTAATCTATAAGTTAAGCAATCCTTCGCAAACTTTTTTTATTTTTAAGATTTTTATGATTTTCTATAAATTTTTGAAAAGTGTTATTGTCAAAATTGTAAAAAATTTTATGATTTTCTATGAGTTAAGCAATCCTTCGCAAACTTTTTTTTTTTTTTGTTATTGTCAAAATTGTCAAGATAATTATTGTTAATGAATGCCTCCTCCTATATCTTTAAGTATTTACAATGATTTTAACTCTTTTTTATATTCGTGCAGAAAGTTGTAAGCAATTTATTGTGTTGTTACCGAATTGTATAATCTTAAAAATATATATTTGCTTTGGAGTTTCCTGGTAAATAATTAATTAGGCAGCTTAAGATTCATAGTCGTCGACCTAGTATTTTTATTTTCCAGTTTGTCACTTTCGTGAACAGCATTGAGGCCAGTGCTCTGTGCTTCCATTTAACCGAAGAGTAAAGTTTGGTTGATACCGACCACCCGATCATAAGAGCAGGACTCTACTCTCGAGTTTTAAGAGCAGCAGATATTCACCCATCAATTTGTGACTTGTGGGAGAAACAGAGAATGAATAATGGTCTGTAGTCTGTACCCTGTACTATACTACTGCATGTGCCATTTGGATGCGGCAATCCATTTATGCCATCACTTTCAATTTCTTAAAGAGCGCTCATATTCATATATAGGAGTCCAATGCTCATAGCATCCAATGTATCCAATACAGAAGAAGGTCACTCATCATCTGTTAAAAATTGTTTATTATCTTATCCGTTGAACAGAATACATAAATGTCGAAAAGAAAGTTTGTTGTATGGGTTATACAAAAAAATGTTTTAATTAAATTTGGTATATCTTTCGTGCTAATACTTTCACTTCCGTTTAACAGAATGGGAGATTTTTAACAGATGTTGAGCAACTTTTTGTGTTAGACACGTTGGACGGCAGACGGATTGGGCTCCAAACACTTTTTTTTTTTCTAAATTATGCCTCAGTACGTGTGTTCTAGACTTTTATAAGTAAATTAAAACACGTGATAGTTTCTTATGTGTCTTCGGCAGTTCTGACAAAGCTCTCTGTAAAATATATATTACATATGTACTGGTACATATATAAAGTCTGTATATATCTCGGTCACATATGCATGCTTAATTAACATGTGTATACAGTATACTATATAGTTGGATATGTAAATTAATTGCTAGCTATATCGGAGAACATTTTTTTTTATTTTTGTGTATGATTAATTCATGCATGGTGGTGCTTTCATGATAGGGATTCCTTGACAATACTTATCTTGACAATTTTGATAATGAGACTTTTCAAAATTTTGAAAAAAAAAAATCATTAAAAATTCTCAAAAATATAAAAAAAGTTTACAAAATTATATACTGCTTAACTTGATTTATTATGTTTCCTATTATAGTCAATTTAAGAGGTGTTTGATAGCTCTTCAAACATTTGTTAAATTACAACCATTAATACATAAAATTTTGATAAGCCATCAAACGATGTTCAAATTGATTAAAATTTGAAACATTGTCATATACAAGTTAGGTAATACATCCATAAATTTTTTTTTATTTTTAAGATTTTTTTATAAATTTTTGAAAAGATTGTCAAGGTAAGCATTGTCAATATATATATATGGATCCCCTCCTCTTACTTGTTACTCTTTTTTTATTACTTGTTCTATGTATGGGAGATGAAACTTGAAAGATCTGTGTGATTAATTGAATTAAATTGGAATGTTTCATCTTACCGAAATTTTAAATGCCTTAAATGAAGTATGAACTTTAATTTATGTGTTCAATTAATAATACTCAAAAAATATATATCAAATTATATATTTACTGACAGTTATGTCATGAGGATACCTTTTTATCTTTTATAAAATCAGAAGTTCCTGAACGTCAACTTCCTAAACAATTGAAATTATGTTTAATTACTCCACCTAATTAAGAAAATTTTCCTATCGTCTTGATATATATAAACTGTTACATCCTTACTAATAATAAAGCATATCGGAAAAAAATGACATGAAAGGGTTATCCTCACATTTGAGCTGTTGATCATTTTTTTTAATAGATCAGAACCGTTGATGTACGTTAATGCCTGTTGACGTTCTCAGCCCATTAAAATTAAGGCCCATATAAATTATCTCAAATTAAGGCCTATTACGTATTAGAGATATTAAAGGTTCAACAAAGCCTCGCACTGTATATCTACAGTATCAAAAGAATAGTGTTTTTTTTTTTTTTTTTTGATCTTTGGACATAGCTACTTCATTTAGTGTTTTATTTTTTGATATACCATACAAAATAATAGATATTTTTTTAAAGTTTAATCATGAAATGTGCTAGATTATAGTTTTATGATGGTAAAGAATTTTTTTTCGTTACAAATTTGAACAACAAAATAGGTAGTGTATGTTGTAGGTTCTTTTTTTCAAACTATAAATAATGTGACTTTGTGTGTAGTTAATAATTATATTCTTTTTTTCTTTTTGGTTTTTACTAATTACAACAAAATTTTAATTTAGTATTAATATTTTTATTATTAAGTTTTCAATATACCAAAATTATGAAAAAATGTAATAATTACAATCTTTCTATTTTATGTGCTTCAAGTATTTTGTTTCAAATTTTAATATATTTACAACTAAGCTCATGAGTGGTGTTGCTCTATATATCAAGGGAGGAAAACACTCAAAACTACTTTCAAAAATATTTTAATCATGTTAATTTATTGTTAATCATGTTATTAGTGTTTTTAGCAAGTTTAATTCATTGATTGCGCGAACCGCAGCTTGTCTTTCTAGTTATCTTAAAAGTTTATTATAAGAAATAATAATTTCAGCGCAAAGTAAGGAGTGGGTTTTTTACGAGTCTTATATATATATTCCATTGCAGACCACTAAAGTGTGCACTAATTAATAACCTCTGAGAATTAATTCGCAACTCCTGTCTAGCTATATATATAACATTCCATTGCAGACCACTAAAGTGTGCACTAATTAATAACTTCTCAGAATTAATTTGCAACTCCTGTCTAGCTAGCTAGTTAACAGTTAATACTTAATAGTGGTTAACTTGTTATGTCCACAAATCAAGTTACATCTCAACCTACATCAGCATCAGGGCCTCAGGGGCCCAAGCTATCCGGTTCCAGCAATCAAAACCCTCTTCATTCATTCTACAGTACTAATCTACAATGTCCTCCCAAAAATGGCTAGAGTGATACCTAGCTAGCGTCCATAGGAAAACTGTCCATACCATCCATATGTTACATTTCGGGATGTATTTGTTACATCTCGGAGTGTATCTGTTACATTCTGTACACGTCTATGGATGTATATATGGACAGTTTTTCAATGAACGCAAGATAGATGTTTCTCAAATGGCTAACATCAATGCATGAGCTTGAGCTAGCTAGGTTTTCACTTGCAGTTGCAGGCTCCAATTAAGCAGCTCAACCATTTCCTCCAGCAGATTCACAATTGAACATGGAAAAACAAATTACTAGTGTGCAGCAAAAGAAAGCAAATCAATCCAACAAGGCGGCCAAGAAGAAGCCGGTAAAGGTCGTCTACATCTCGAACCCGATGAAGGTGAAGGCGAACAGCACCGCCGATTTCCGTGCGCTCGTGCAGGAGCTCACGGGGCGAGACGCCGACCCTTCGAAGTATGCGCCTGCCACGGACGATGCGGATGATTTCATGGTACTGCCGGCCCAGCAGCAGCTGCCTGCAGCCACTAGCAGCATGGCGTCTTCATCATCAGATCAGGCGCCGACGCCGACTGGCAACGTATTGGAATCAGAAGCATCTAAGACTAGGAGTGATGACGGTGGTTATGACATTGACGACGTTAGTACTCCGCAATTGATCGATAATTATGCGGTCTTCTCGCCTACTACCATGTTTGGGGGTCTGCATGACTACGGCTATGGCAAGATCTGAAGAACGTCGACAACCCGGTTCCGCCATTAAGATGAGGTATATGCATATGATTTCTTGGATCAACATCTCAAGGATTGATGGATCTATATATTTTTTATTTATTTAATTAATTATGGTTCTCTTAATTCTTTCTCCTAATTCTGAATTATTGGCATGTTGTTTGGTTTCCCCTTTTTTTAGTTCTTGTCCTCTATATTGTGCCCTTCAAATTGGACCAATTTTTTTTTTACCAGAAATTAAGTCTTTTTTTGTTACCTTAATTAATCAGTGATGGTCCTCTCTCTTCCCCTAGCTAGCTTTCTGCTCTGAATAGTCTCTCCTTTTATCTCTGTCTCAGTGAGAAGCCTTGCTTCTCCTTTTATTCACAAAAAAGAAAAAAAAAAAAATGGCCCTAATCTCACATTTTTTTTTTTTTTTTTTTTTTTTTTTTTTTCTGTCAAGCTACTTCCACATCATTTCTCTGAATATATATATGAACCTCCCTTTTCCATACAAGAGGAATAAGAAAAATAAAAGGAAGCATAATATATAGATCCCAGCAAGCCCATCCGATTAATTAATTGATTCAAAGAGATATGTAGAACTCCACCTTTCCTCAAAAAAAAAACAGAGAGAGATGTAGAATTGATAATAGGTTAAGAGTATGATATTCACAAGTGTAGTGGTGAACTTAGTGTAGCCTAAATTAATATATATGATGCAAACTCAATCTCTTTGAAATGAACATATTTTTCTACAAGTACCATATATAAGAGAATGGGGATTAGGATCATATTGGTTGAGTCGTGTTATAAATGGCTGAAAAACAAGGAACATGCTAATAAGACAGGAGTGTCCCCAAGATAAAATTAATTAAGAAAGGTAATACCTCCGCAATATATAGTATTTTGTCTCTTTAACAAATGAAACTCCATACCTTTTGTTACAAAAATGGCGTCAACACAGCCTAAAATGTTGAGTTTAGAAAGAAGTAATGAAGAAGTGTATATTCAATCTAAAGAAGAGAAGAAAAGTATGCTAGCTAGCGTTGTTCAATGTGTTTGATATATATACATATATATAGCAGGTTTACTGATTAATATACCTTTCTTTCGATTTAAACAACTTCCGTTTTTAATTTGTCTACAATTATGATTTAATTATCTCAAGGAGCCAACCCTTGTTATATGTGCAACCCTTTGCAGCAAATGAATTGAATGTTCTTCACATGCTTTATTTATTCCAAGAACAAGAACAAGAACATTAAAGTGTTTTCCACATGCATAAAAAAAAAAACTTGGTAGCTAGCTAGGCATTAACAAGTTTTGTCTAATACATATTCAAATTCAATGGATGTCGTACATGTATATATATAGTGGTCTTGAATTACTAAATCATTTTCATGTGTGTGTTTCAACAATGTATGCTTTGATATTTGCCATGTTTTTTTACTTCTATTGATTGAAGTGTTTGAATCTTTTTTGCATTTACTAACAATTAAAAGCAAATCATGATATCATCTCTGAGTTAAACTAATATATGTGTCCCACTATATATTGATTATACATGGGCAATGTAATTGCTTAGTTGAAGAAAATTCTAGCAATTGATCTCATTGCATATATATATATATATATATATATATATATATATATATATATATATATATATATATATATATATATATATTTATTTATTCATCAAATTAATGAGCATCACATACAGTAATTAATGAAAATTAATCATCAATCAATGAATATTTCGATCTTAATTAATTGGATCAGAAGTCAAGAACACACAAAAAATATGGACATACTTCCGGTCCTTGTTTTTGAATCAAGTTGTTAAAAGAAAAAAAAAAATAGACTTTCGATATATGGTTAATTTGTGCAGGAATATTGTGCATTAAAACAATGGTGGATACGCGTAGATATTATTATATATTTCTGCAAACGGTATTAAGCAGGAAAACAATGGTTAATTAGTTAATTTCTTGCATAAAATACCAAATATTTTCGTTCATATATCTTTCAGAAGAAAGAGTAATTAATCTTACACTTGCTACGTACATGGTGGATCCATATACAATTAATATGTACCCGATGGCGCAAATTATAGCCTATATTATATATTTTTTCAAGGTTTAATTAATTGGAGATATATACTTCGGGATTTTGAAGATAACCTTTATATGTCATATGGATTCTCGGGAAATTAAATTGTATATATGTAGAGAAAATCTTTCTACTAATATTCATTTAATATTCAAATAAAAATAAGATTTGTAACCTTACTAATATTCATTTTTTTTAGATTGATAAAAAAAAAACAAATTTTTGAATGGACTATAATATTTACATCAAGTTATTTTTCAATTATCTAAATAAATAGTAAAAAAATTCTAAAAATTATGAAATTTAGTATACAATGACATGTATATATGGAGATCACGTTGAGCGGCTCAGCTCGACCATTTGAACCTTAAAAATGATTATATAAAGCCGTAGTACGGGCCTTTCCGTACTATTAATAATAGCACCATAACCTCACTCTTTAATTATATGTCCGAATTAGATTTTTGATTGACAAATGGACCGTGTATATTCTGAATTTTTCTTTGAAAATAACGAATTTTTTTTATCTAAATATGTTAGACGTTGCTCCCATAATCACACCCACATAATTTTATTGCTTATAGATGAATATTCATTTATAGTTGTTAATATAGTGAATTTATTGAAGTGAAATTCAAATATGTTTATCATTTCCTGAATTTTAGTTAGATCCATGAAATATACAAAATTCTGATAAAAGACAACTCAAATTGTATGCTTAAATAATTAAGAGCAACATGCTACTCTGAGGCTACCTCGTCAAATACTTGGGGGTGAGTTTATCTCAAAAAAATATATCTGATCATCTTTAAAGTTTGATTTATGATGTCACTCATTAATTTTTTGAAATCGAAATGTCATGGGATAAAACTTTTTTCCCATTAAAATTAAAATTATTTATTTTGTACTTTTCAAAACAGTTTATTTTGATATTATCATTTTGCAGCTTAATTCGAAAATTACGAATGCACACTTAGCTAGGAGTGCTGTAGTGTAGCGCAGAACGTGGGCCGTTAGATATCTCGGTATGCATGCTGGCACAGATCTCGAGATGATCTAACAGCTCTCAAGTTCTGCGCTACACTTTGCAGTGCTACAGAGGATATGGAATCCTTAGGAAAACCTACAAATGAAAAAAAAAAATTGTACCTCTCTACTTTCCTATACAAAGAATTAAATGTGAAACATAAATTGTAATCTAAAGATGTTTAATTATGTCTTTTGAGTTATACTCACCTAAAATGAGTGCCAGGGAAGGGGGGCCTGCCGGGGTGGTGGTGAGATGGTATCGTAATTGGATCGATATCTGAATCCGTTGCTTTTTTTTTTTTTTCAGAAAAGCAGACTCTGTTTTTTTTTATCCGATGGTTGAGAAACACCGAAATACTTTGAGATCAGTTGGTAAACACCGAAGTACGGGGCTAGTTGAAACTATGCAAGCCACGGTTAGAATAGGGTAGACTATGGCCAGTTGAAACTAAGATAAATATTAGGGCCTTATATTTGAATAATAACGGTGGAACGTAGAAACGATTATTTCAGGTAGTTGATGAGTGATAACGATATATATAATGGCCTCTTTTATTTCTTGTTAAGTGTATAGATAGTGCCACTTGAGGGCTGTAAACGAATCGAATCAAATTTGATCTAAATCGAACTTGAACCGAATCGAGCTGGAGCTAAACCGAACTCGAGCTGAAATTGAACCGAGCTAAACCGAATCGAACTAGCTCAAACTCAAATCGAGCTCCGAGCTCCATACAAGCTCAATTATTATCATTTTATATTACCATAGATAATTAGAGCTAAAATAAGTATATTATTTTGTCCTTCTTTGATAATATAAAAAAAATTATCTCTATTTTTACTAATTTTATAATGAATTATGTTTAAAAAATTATATTTTATTAATTTAACAATAAAATAAGTATATTTTGTTAATAAATAATAAGATAGGTATATTATTACAAACAATTTTGACAAAATAGTTTAAACAATATGCAAATTACTGTATATCGAGTTATTACAAATTGAATCAATTCAAAAAAAAAAATCAAGCCATGTTAAATCAAACTCTAGCGAATTACAAGCTACGAACTTTTTTGTCAGCCCTACGTCTTGACCCACTTTCTCTTCCTTGAAATGCCTGGAAAATGTGATGATAAAGGTTTCTTGCATGAGTAGCGTCATCTCGAGTAAATCAAAATCAAGTTATTCTTTATATTTTTTTCCCCTTTTCCCGACATAACCTAGTACTCAATAGCATAAACAGAAAGCAACACTTGGATTTAGGTTTTTAGTTAAGGACACGAGGCCCAAATTTATAATAGTGACAATCCATCCGATAATAACAAAACCGGTCTGAAAATTTATGAACTGAATTGTTGAACTAACACAAAATTGAAGCCTGACCATTTAGGCCCGTGTGTTATGCATCCCCGAATGCAAAGGCCGTGATAGATCGCAGAATACAGCCCGCGGGCTCTTTAAAGATCAAATCTAAAACAGTTCAAAGAATTGTACAAGTTGTAAATTTATTATACAATAATATCATCAATGTTTCTATTAGTTCCGGGTAGTGAATTGATAAACGTGCGTGTCGTGCATGTTGCGTGCAAGCACGTCACGTGTTGGACACTTTAGGTATTCGTGTAACACGTGCTAACGTGCTTAAACGTGCGTGTTTATGCGTGTTGCATTTTTTGAAAACATTGAACACGCACGCATGAAGCACGCGACACGCGTAACATGTCGTGCTACATGTGTTGGTGTAATCATGTGCCAACACTTATTAACACGCATCAGAAGCTTACTTTAAAAGACTTATAAATATGATAAAATTTAGAAAAAAAAAACAAGAAGAAAAAAGACTACAAATATCATAAAGTCCGGAAATTGTTTCAAAAAGAAACTTTTTTGTATTTTTTTTGTAAAATAAGTCTGGAAAATAAAACATTAAATCAGATAATGCAATAAAGAAATAGATGCATTATTATGTATCAGAAGTACATTTGTGAACGTATTTTTATACGTGTTGTACGTGCGTGTTTGTGCTCACGTGTTTGAACGTACGTGCTTGAACGTGTTGATATTATATAGAAGTCGAACACGCCATGCTTAAAAACACGTCACGCGAGCACGTCTGGATACAAACACTTGCGTGCTTGCATGTTAAAGCGTGCGTGCTCACGTGTCGAACAATTTTATCAATTCCCTAGTTCCAGGCTTCCAGCCATATATTTATTTTTTTTTTTAATTTTCTTCCAAAGAATATATAACCCGTGTCTTTTAGGGAGGCTATATTTCGTCACATGCATGATGCATTAAGTGATAAAGTCTGCAGCCTATCGTATGATGGTAATTGAGAATTTAATTTTATGCATCAGCCGTTTATTTAGCGCTACTTAAAATGAGGCATATAATATTCAAACAAACACGGAAATATGTAAAAAAAAAAAAAAAAAAAAAATCATATTCTTCAATTCATAGATTGACTACTTTTCAACTTTCAAATTCTATTCAATTTAAATTTACATGATATTTACACCTGTTTAAATTTAACGGTCCTCAGATGAAGTTTCAGAAGATATATAAATTAAATAAAACTAAAATTACAATTATAATTAATCTAAGCTATATAAGAAAACTATACTTATATAATACTAGAAGAGAGCCTCGCTTTGCTTCGGCAGTAACTACTGAGCTGTATAATTTATGATGTTGAGCTATTTGTATTTTTAATGATAGTAGAATTAAAAAAAAAAAACATAATATTTTTTATTGTCTTTGATAATTTATCATAAGTTAGCAAGTTTTTATGAAAATTGAAATACATGTTAAAAATATTTTTGTATCTATTTTTGAAGTAGTTTTTAATATAATTAAAAATTTTATATGATTGTTAAAATAATAATTTTCAAGATATCATATTCTTCACAGTGCCATGAGGATTCATTACATGATTATAAAAACATAAAAATATCTAAAATAACTCTTTAATAATAATACGGTTTTTCGGCAAATTATTAGTGAAATACAGAATGGTTTTCTCAAAGAAGGTTTAAAAACAATCATAAAGAAAAGAATGACTTTTCAAAAATGGAAAATTGATATCTCCATTGGTCTTGAAATGGAGTTGTAAGTAAAATAATATAACTGGTCAAGAACCAGCCTTTGGTCTAGAGGCTAAGAGCAACGTTCTTCGTACGGGAGGTCACAGGTTTGAAACCTGGATAGAGGGTCTTTTATAAATATTTAAATTTGAGTGACCTGACTCTCATCTTTATCTCAAAAAAAAAAAATTGGTCATCTGCATTTCAATCTTTGAGAAAGGATAAAAATAAAAAATAAAAAATTTGAAGCCGCATGTATATTGGTATAACCAATCATTGCTCTTATTTTATGATTTGATTGACATAGGCCAAATCATTCCAAAAAAAAAAAGTCACTGTTGAAACTACTGTTTATTATACTGTAGCAATCCATCCAAAATTAATATTATATAATAGGGATTCGTAATTACATTTTTTTTGGCACTACATACATAAAAAAAAATTGCCAAACAATTTATATAAAAGAAAACGAAAGTAAAAAAAAAAAAAAAAAAAAAAATGGGGTTGGCACGAGAGGACTATTATAAAGACAAGACCAATTTGTTTGGCAGTCATCACGACAAAAAGTCCAAAGACCACACTGCACTGCAGCAGTTGAATTCTTCTCTGCCTCTGGTAAACATCTTATCAGTAATAATCACTGATATCTGAATCTGATCTGATACATATAATATACGAATATATTTATTTATGGGTCGTAGACTTAATAATGAGCTCGTCCATCAATATTGCACAATCTACGACTGTGATTACGAGATATAATAATAAGTAGGTAACTTTTAAAAAAAAATACCCTCATCGTTTCGTCACTGCACAGTAGTGGTAAATTTGCAAGACTGAGACCATCACCAAGAGAAGCCCAATAATTTATTCTCAATATGATCATATTGGGAGCTTCTCAAAATTTTAGGAATCCAAATTATACCTCAAACTCTAACAGTTTCTCTAAACATGGATCCAATTGTATGGTATTGCTAAGAAAATAAAATGTCTATTATGAATTAATTGGTTATACTGGTATCACCAATAGGGGGCCGGGGCTATAGAAGAGAGTAAACCAACCCTCTTGAGTTTAAGCAAAGTTTAAGTACTAGTATGTGTCATGTCATTTAAGCATACAGACAGATAATAGTTCTTCTAAAAGAAATCGGTCGAGTCAATTTTTGTAGCAGTTTGTCTACAGTCTATACTAATTCTACCCAAAAAAAAATAAAAATCAAACGGAGAGACTCATGTCATTAAGCAATAAGCATGCATCATCTTCATGATTTTGTCTGCCTCTGCCATTCCCTCACACACACACACACATACAAACTTCTCTCTTTGATTTGATATACGAGGTGATTTGAGAAGAGACAACAAGGGAAGATCGCTAGATGGCACGGTTGGGGTTGGATTGAGAGTGCGGACGAATTCCCCAAATATAGCTAATATTGGAGAAGATTAGGGGATAGCCCAAAAATTTGGAAAGGTTTTGAGCTTCTATTGGAGTTTGAATTTTGTGTCTAATTCCCAATAATTAGTTTTGAGAATGGTTTTGGGCATCTCTTGGAGCTGCTCTCAGGCCATGTTCGGATGGCCTATTTTTTGTGGGACAAGTGGGATTTTAGGCCCTGTTCGGTGGTCTTCATTCTCATGGGAATTTCCCAAAAATTTTACCCATTAGGAATTCTTGCCCATTTGATGTTCGGTTGTTTTACATTTCAAATGGGTATGGGTTTACTTACCCAAACAAACCCACAAATTGTATTCATTTTTGTGGGAAAAAAAGAATTCAATTGGGAATGATCAATTTGGAGAGAGAGATATCCAAATCCAAAGAGATTATTTACCCAAAATTTTTGTTCACCGAACAAGGCCTTAGACTCAATGGGAAATGTTTCCCTTCACCTGTTCGGGGATCATTTCATGGGAAATGTGATGAGCTATACTTCCCATCATTTTTTCCCATCCAAGTGCAAAATAGTGGGTACAAAATAATCTAGTTATATCTACTTATTTTTTTCCCAACATTAGTTAGCTCTCTCTCATACCTCTCATTTTTTTAATCAATATGTAATGGTTAATTACTTGCCTACTTGTACTTTATATCCGTTTCACATATATGCATTTATGAAAATAGTCATTGAAATTATTTCTTGTGTAAAATTTATCAAAATGATAATAATTATAATAATAATAATTCCAATAATATAATAATAATAATAATAATAATAATAATAATAATAATAATAATAAAGTAGAAAATATAGAAAGAAAAATATCCTAATCAATAACAATTAGAAGCTTTTTTATCTCTAATTAAATGGTAATAGTGACTAAAAAAATTATATTATGGCTTCTACTAATTATATACGTACAAAACTTTAGCTAGCTAATAAATGCTACAACCTCTATCCATGAATAAATGAATTTTTAGGAAAAATCAAAGGAATTAGTGGAAAAGTGAAATTACTTTTGTGCCTCAATTTGTAGTCATTACATGATAACTGTTCAAATTAAATAATATAGATAAAAGGGTAATCATAACATTGGAGAAACAAGTTGATTCAAATAACTTTACTAGACAACTAAAAGACGAATAGAAAAATAATATTGAATCGGTGAAGTTCATTTAATTGGGGACATGCTGTAAAGGATATAAATTCATTTAATTGTGGACGGAGGTTGTATTAACAGTAGTTATCAAACTGAATATTTATAACAGCAAAGAAAAAATTTAATGCAGTCAAAAAGTTTTAATTAGACTTTAAATAGGAAAAGCAATTTAAATTAATATATATATTTGAAAAACAAATCAACTAAGAATTCTCATAATAATTCCCATGATACAACCGAACACCTAATTTAATATTTTCCCACTGCATATCCATGGGCGTGGGTTCCTCAAAATAATTTTGTGGGTTTCCGTACCCGCCAAATCCCATCCCGCATAATCTCATGACATCCGAACATGCCCTTAAGACCTAATCAAAGAAGTGTGATTAAAATTTTAACATTTTAATAGAATGAGAATGAAAATGAGAATGAGAAAAGTTAAAATAAACTGTCATTAAAACAGCCTGACGAGAACCAGCCTTTGGTCTAGTGGCTAAGGACAATGCTCTCTGTGTGGGAGGTCGCGGGTTTCGAAATCCAGATGGGAAGTCTTTTGTAGACATTTAAATTTGAGTGGCTTGTCAACCGACCCTCATCTTTATCCCAAAAAAAAAAAACAAATAAAAAAACAGCCTGACCAACAGTAGCACAATCAGATGGCCTCTAATTCTAAATGTAATCGAAATTAACCGAGAAAGAAAACTAAAACTGCCCCACTGTGTAATGGTAATGGACCACTTGATTCAAGTATGAAGTGAGCCCCCGAGAGTCTGAGACTGATAGGAACGTGAGCGGGCGAACTCGGCCTGAAAAATAGTTGTGGGCTCCCTCCCTCCGCTGATGGAATTGTTGCCACACTTGTGACTTGTGAGTTGTGATATATATATGGCTTTGGTTTTGTGCGTTTGCCGCATAAATATATTATTTGTTGGATATCTTCACGAGTCCATCACAGCCTGACAACAATTATTACACACCTGAAACCCACTTCCAGCAACCAAACAGAAAAATAGTTATAATATAATATCAGCAAAGTTTTCTTTTCTTTTCTTTTATTTCTTTTGGGGGTCCATGAAGACCTATCTTATGATTACTTATGATACTACTTCCTTCGTCCACAATTAAATGAATCTATACCCTTTACAACTTGTCCACAATTAAATAAATTTATACACTTTGTTTGAATCCACTTTCTTCCTCAAAAAAAAATATATATATTATGAAATTCTCAAAATGCCCCTCGTCTCCTTCTAAGAATGTTCATTTTTCTACTAATTGAGGGTATAAAAGTAATTTCACTCTTCCACTATTTCCTTTGACTTTTGCTACAAATTCATTCTTTTGTGGACAGAGGAAGTAGTAAGAAACTCGCTCGTTGTGCGCGCGTTTTATATTTTGATCTTATACCGTATGATACATAGAATGGGTATTAAAAAAATTTGAAGAAGAAAAAAAAAATAGAGAGTATAATAGTTACGTGCTTTTTAACATAGTATAGATTTACTTCTCCAATTGTGAGTTTCTTCTCAATTTTTAATCTTTTTTTCTCAAAACACATGAATAACAGCAAAAATTGAGGGAAACAACTATTATATTCACTTTCAATATTTTTACTGCAAAACACTTTAAATATTTTATTTTTTTCATGGTCAAAGATTTTTCTCTTTTTTTTACATCTTTGAAGAAACGCATACCAATTAGGAAAAAATAAAAAAAAAAGGCAGAATGGACGCAACATTTCTGAGTTCAGAGATTCTTTTCTTTTAATTGCTTTTAAACAACTTTGAAAAGCTTGTGAATGGCAGCAAGTATTTTTGTCAGAGGAACTCTAACTATAGCTCCAAATAATACAGCAGCCTTTCAAAAAAGCACTTACCACCTTTAACATTTCCATTTTTACTGCCTAAAACCTCTCCTTTTTTTAATATGAAAGTTTGAAATTCCCTCATAAAGTAGTATTTATTCTTCAACCTGGATGAAAAATGAAAAAGTAAGATTCTATTCAAGGAACAAAGCCGGTACAGTAGCCCACTAATTATTCTCAGAAATAGAAAAAAATGACAAGGATAAAGAGGGGCCAAAAAAGAAAAAGAAAAGAAAGGTTATAAAGGAAAAAAATTAAATAGCACCATCAGTGATCATCCCATCAAATTGACAATTAAATAAATATCCACCCATCAAAAATTTCAACGTCTTAGATATTTACACAAAGTAAGATTCCATAATCCATTCCAAAAATCAGAGAAAAAAAACAAAATTAAAAAACAAGAAACTAAAAATGAAAATATAAAAGATAATTAGTTATTTATGAGTTTTTTTTAATATTCAAAATAGATACTTAGAAAACTCTAAAAATAAAAAAAGAAGTTTGTATTCCCCAGTATTTTTATATAAATAATTTATTGAGTACCATAAATCATAATTTCAGATACAATAACATAAAATTTGAACGTTAGTATAATAGTCTATCACTAGTTATTACTTCCTCCATCCACAATTAAACGAATTTATACCCTTTGTTTGAATCTGCTTTCTTCCTCAAAAAAAAAATATATATATATTACGAAATTCCCAAAATGCCCCTCGTCTCCTTCCAAGAATGTTCACTTTTCTACTAATTGAGGGCATAAAAGTAATTTCATTCTTCTACTATTTCTTTTGACTTTTGCTACAAATTCATTCTTTTGTGGACAGAGGAAATACTCATTAGAGCATCTCCAACAGACTCTCTAAAAATGGATCCCAACATAATATTGGATGTCATCCTAAATTTTTTGGGAGCACATTTTACCTCAGTCTCTAATGGATTCCCAAAATATGGATCCCAATACATTTAAACTGGGCCAAAATATGGATCCCAATACATTTGAATGGTCTGGATTTGGCTCTGGTTTTGGGAAGTCATATTGGGATTGCTAAAAACTGGGTCAAAATAGCTTGATTTGGCTCTGGTTTTGGGAGTGCTAAAAATAGGGATAGCTGCTTGGGTATCACTTGGAAACGGTTTCTCTTCTTAATTCCTAATTTTTAGATTTAGGAGTGTTTTACGACGTCTCTTGGAGATGCTTTGGTGCTGAAGTGACTCAAACTCAAAGCAGGCAGGGCAGGAAAAACCAAAGAAAATAAACAAAAGAAAACAAAAGAAAACCCTAACTAAGAGACACTGCAGAGTGCAGAGTGAGAGAGAGGCATGAAGGCATGATTCATGAATGAATCTGACTATCTATCCGAGTCTCGATATCTCCGCTTTGCTTACTTGCTTAGATTCTCATTCTTTTTTTCTTTTTTCTTTTTTTCTTTTTGAAGACGAACTCTGATTGTCTCTGAATTCATCACTACTTACCTTTAGGCTTTTACCCCATTACGCCACTCCCACCTCACCTCACCAGTTCACCTGCTCCTTTCCTTTCCCTTTGACTCTCCTCCCAGTCCTCTGCCTCTGCGTACTCCATACATACCTACATACATACATAGTTACGTACATACACTCCTAAGTCCTAACATACCAAAGCTGCCTGGCCCCAACGCACTAATTCAGCTCCCAATTTCCCTTTTCGGATTCATAGGCTGCTTGCTCCGTGTTGGGTGCTTCTTTTTTTCTTCGGTTTTTTTCATCTTTTCATTTCATCCATCGGCAGAGATTGGATTGGTTCTGTTGCGAGCTTCATGTGAAGAGCTGGGTGATTGTTTGATTGGTGAGTTTGATCAGGATGGTTTTGTTTCTGTGTATTATTAATTTCCTGTTTAATGAATAATTTGGGTATTGGTATCTCTGATGTTCTTCTTTTATGCAAAAAATTATATAAAGAAAAAGGAAAGTTTAGCTCTTTAGGTGAGTGGGAGCATCCAGATGAATTCAATTTGATCGAATCAACACGAATTGTGTAATTGGGTACAGTTATTTATGTTGGGTTTTATCAGCAATTGTTAATACATACTGAATTCCATGCGATTGCCTTGCGTCAACATCACTTAATTGAATTTATATCATTGTTATGTTGATTGCAGAATAGTCGGAATGTTTCATGCGAAGAAATTCTCAACCGTACCGTTCATCTCTCACAAGGCCCAGGGCAGTGACCAAGTTAGTAATGTCGGATCTGCATTCGCCGGTTCCCATGTGACCAATCCAATCAATCCAGGTGGCAGTGGGAAGCAGCGACTGAGATGGACTTCCGATCTTCATGACCGGTTTGTTGATGCCATCACCCAGCTCGGCGGTCCTGATCGTGGGTATTTTTGACATTTCTGGTTTAATTATCATTATTATTGTTATCATATCTGATATCAATTGTGTTTTCAAATAATTGTTATATTTGAATAAGTATTGCTTTAATTTATAATTAGTATTATATTTGAAATCTGTTGTGAAGATACCATATATAAACATCTGACACCTGAAGTACCAAACTAACTTGTTGTTACTCAACCAATGTGGTCCATTTTCTGCTGGTAACAACCAGTTCCACACTGGCCGGTCAAAATTGTTTCAGTAGTGGAATTTTTGTTTTTCCAGTATTGTTTAGAACAATATTTTTTTATGTTAAGTACTCGTGTTGGAGTATAGATTCTGTAATTTTTCATTTTTGCCTATTTAATTATACCAAACCAGTATGAACTGACAACTGCATTGATGGTATTGAGTTTCTGAATGCCTTGTTCTGTCTTTTTTTCCCCCTTTTTTTTCTGAAAGTTAAGATTTCTTACAAGCAGAATGACTTGAAAACCTTGATAATGTATTCCAATAATTAACCTGAAGATTAAAGAAAAAAACATGAATTGTTTGACACATATAGCCTAGTACAAATTTTTGCAACTTGATAATCATGGGTAATTAAGTTCAGACCATTAAAAATTTGTAGTTCAATGAACTGTATCTCGATGATAAACCAAATCTCATAAACTTAAATTTTCAAACTTATGTCCACTTCCACAAAAGCCATCCTCCCAAAGCCTTTTTCTTTGAGCTACAAAAAACAGGCAACAGGGTGATATCCTATTTGTGTATGATTTTCTGCGAAATGTTGTAATTTCATCTTATAGAGTGAATACAGTATAATGTTTTTGGTGTTGAATTATGATTAGTTTTACTTCATTTAAGTATGAATTTAGTTGTGGGGGTAAAGTTAATTCGACATGTTGTATCCTCACATGCGTTTGGTCTTTCTTACTCAAGCCCGGATTACTGTCAAGATTTGTCAATAGATCTGGAAACCTTTTTTCAATACCGCTTTACCATGTAGTATCATTTGGATAACTGATGTCTTAAATATATACTTACCTTATTACTGAGCTGGTTCCATTAATGTCGTGGCTGGTACAGAGGGGTCCGGTACTTGATAATTTGGTTTTGAGCCCTGTTGTTGCATACATTTTGCAGAAATATAACTCTACAAGCAATCAAATCATTCATCTATCTGATGTAATAATTGTCTTTGTCTTTTATTTGTTAGGAGCTACCCCTAAAGGTGTTTTGACAGTGATGGGTGTACCGGGCATCACAATATATCACGTCAAGAGCCATTTGCAGGTAATATAACTTCCCTAAAAGTGATAGAAGTGTTTAATTATATTATGTTTGTTGAGGCATGATAAAGCTCATTGTTATAATATCCTTTATTATTGCTTTTGCAGAAGTATCGCCTAGCGAAGTATTTGCCTGAGTCCCCTGCTGATGGTACATGTTTAATCTGCATTTCTTTCTTTGCTTAAATTTTGATGTTTGAGGTTCTATTAATAACAATCTTCTATTTGTCTGGAATTTTCTCTTTTTAAGGTTCTAAGGAAGATAAGAAAGATATGGGAGATAATCTTTCTACAGTAGACTCTGAACCGTAAGACCATGACATTTTTCATTTTTTACACTATTTTCTTATGAGGGATAGAATTTTCATTTCCAGCTCTTCAGTCCAAACAGTATGTCCTTCTGAGGAATAAAATTGTCTAGCATGCTTTCATATAACATGAAAGCTTCTTTATATCTCACATGGTGAAGCTAGAACCATAGTTTTGTTACTTCAATATATTCAAGGGAGGTCATGCATTTAATTTATTTTTCATGATTTGAGAGATATACGAGATATCCACCTTTGTCAGGAATATAAATAGTATATGACAGTCAACTGATATTGGAAGTATAACTTTTGCCCATAAGAAAGCTTAGAGAACAGTTGCAAATTCCCTATCCTCTAAAAAGATTTATTTGGCATGACAGAGGAGTACAAATCAGTGAAGCTTTGAAGATGCAGATGGAGGTACAGAAGCGGCTCCATGAACAGCTTGAGGTTTGCCTTACAACCAGTTTTATCTATCAAATTGTTCAAAAGACACTCATAGTATATCTAATTACTAAAATTACCATATTTTTTGTATATGCAAGAAAATTTCATTTTGCAATTAAGAAAGAATAATCTCTAAGGTGTTTGTCTCTACAGACTTTTCTTCCTTTTTCTTAGTTCCAAGTATATATTTATTTGATTAGGGCTAGAATTATGGATAGGTCAAATAATTAGGGAAGAACAAACATGAAGTAAAGGAATTCGACTTCGAGGGGAAATTTTTTTTTTCTTACCATTTTAAAGGTACATATGGAGACATTGTGTTTTGGGATTGTTGAGTAAAGGTTGAATGGTCCTTTTTGTACCTGTACTCTTGCATATGATGCAGTTTGCAATGCCACAAAAAGTGGTTGTCTTTTCCAAATTGGTAATTATGGGGCCTTTTTTGCCTCGGTAAAAAGCTCAATCTTTTAGCTTATAAACATTAATATCTAGTTAATTCTTTCAACTACCAGGTGCAAAAGCAGTTACAGCTAAGAATAGAAGCACAGGGGAGATACCTACAAATGATAATAGAAGAACAACAAAGGCTAGGTACTGCACTAGCTGCCTCGTCAGAAGATAACCAAAAGCCTTCAGAACCTATTGTCAATGCACCACTTTCTAATGACTATTTAGATCCTTCGTTGCCTACTATAAAGAAACCGAGATTAGACAAGACACAGGACCTGCCAACTCATGAGTTGGCTCAGCCTGAACTCAAGTCGGATTTCTTTGGCACATGGGATCATGAATTTCATGAAAGAAACGTTACCAGTTTTGGATTTGAAGGAATTGAGTTCAAAGGAGAGGTTAATGGTACCAGTGGTGGTGGGTCAGCCAAAGTGTCAACTGATAGCATCAATCATGGTGGTTGAAAAATTTTGTATCATGCAAGTCGAAGAGAAAACGAACCCGACTGACGAGAAATTGTTCAGTTAGGACTCCCTTTCCGTCATATATTTTGGGTCTGTTTGCATTTCCCATAGAATTCGTATCGGTAAGAAGAGGAAAAGGAGAGGGTTACATCATGTATTGTGTGCAGTATATGCTATGCTGTATGCAACATTGCATAGATATTCTTTACGAGGATCGTCTGCTGAATAATTTCTCTGACCACTCTATAGCCTATAGGTTGTGTGCTTGTATGGTTGGTTACTTGACCACATTGTATGGGATTGGGATTGGGATTGGGAGGTGAAGAACATCAGTTGTGAATATATTGTTTTGAGCACCGGTATGTTGCTGGGGAGTTCCCATCCAGTGTTTTCCTCTATTTTGATTCACAACCTATTATGTAAGTAAATATAATCCCGTCATTTTTACTTCAGTAACAGTTCATCATTATATTCTGATTTCATTCTATTGTGTATATATAGAACTAACTATCATTTGCAACTTCGAATGCTGTTGTTGGATGTTCGCGGAGCGCCTCATTCCAAGTGAATGTACATACATATTATTACCAGCATAAGTTGAGCATGGTTTTCAGTTTGCATAGCTTATTCTTCAGTCATATTTGATAGATCATAGATCCAACCTTCCTCTTTAATTGTGTTTAAATGATATATCATCCGTTTCTAAAAAATGAATGATCCATATTTCTTTAAGTCCATAAAATCCATGGCATTATGCATAGCAGAGTCTACCAAAAAAGTTGTATAAATTAAATTTTTGGTGGTCCTGTGTGTATAACAAAATTAAGAGTATTGTCTATGAGGCTATATATCGATCTGCTAGACTCTAGACAAAGTGAAGAATATAAATGCATCCGGTACAGTTTGATAGCTTGAATTTTAATGCATTCACCTATTATTTTTACAATAATTTTAATGCATTCTACTCTTATTTTGAACTTATCAAAATAGTAATAAAGAATTACCCTTTGGGTGTGTTTAGATGGTGCAAAATTAGTGCTAACCAAGAGTAGCAACACTAACCTCGATGGTAGGAGTATCTAAACATAAATTAGAAAATTTAGAGTTGCATCCGAGTAGTGCTAATTTACTAACCCAATGAATTGTTGGTTTAGCTCCCGAGTAGTGGCATTCAAACACTAACCTCCATCACTATTTTCAAACTATCATCCAAACAATATTTTCACTAACCTAGATAGCAAAAAGTTAACTCTACTCACACGTTTTCCGAGTTAGAACTAACCTCACACTATTCTTAATCACTAACCCAAATATCACTACTCTTGTACTAATCCTTACGCCATCCAAACACAAAAAACGTGTAGACTGTATTCTGTAGTGGTACAAAAAGGAAGTACAAAGAACGCAGTAAACCTGCGGTGTTTTTTATTTATTTATTTTCGAGAGAAACGAAACCTGCCCTGGCTTCACACTTTCGTGATGACTTGGGGGGTGAATTTCGCTGAGTCCGTATCTGCTGTTATCCTTAGGGATAACAGGACCCTGTTATTCTGATATGGGCCGTTGGATCAAAACAAACGGTTCAGATTGATACCAGAGTACGGTTTTTTTAAGGAGGAAAGAACTTTATGAATGAATCTGATCCGTTTATTTTGATCCAACGGTCATGATTGGAATAGTAGGGTCCTGTTATCCAAAATCAGAATAACAGGAGATTCGATTCCCAATTTCGCTTACTCGCCCTTCCACTGTTGGACATCACAAATCGAATCCACTCTGCATCTCTCTCTATACCCATCCATCTATGTATAATAATGTATGTGCGGAACTCAGAAGGTTTCGGCTCCTTTACGACCCGTTACACAACCTCTCCTAACTAAAGCAATACACGGAACATAACATAACATAACATAACATATTCGGTATGGCAAAGTAGGAAAATTAAAAAGCACTCACTTTGGATCCATCCGTCTGCTGCCTGTTTGTTCGCTTTCCCTTCCCTTTCTCACTGATTCCTTCCAGTTCCCCCAATCAATCAACCACCTCGATCTCCACGAGCCTTCTTTCGCATAGCAGCAGCAGCAGCTATGGCCGTAACCCTAACCCTAGCCCTAGTTGCAGCGCTGTTCATCGCGGCCGCGACTGCCAACTCCGAGGGGGACGCGCTGTCCGCGCTCAGACGGAGCTTGTCCGACCCCGGCGGCGTGCTCCAGAGCTGGGACCCCACGCTCGTCAACCCCTGCACCTGGTTCCACGTCACCTGCGACCGCGATAACCACGTCACTCGCTTGTAAGTTAGCCAGATCTCTCCTCATCCTCGTGCTGCTGCTGCCGGTTGGGGTTGGGGCAATAACCTTAGTTAGTTATGCCGTTGATTTTGTCAAGTTACTGAGGTTGTAAACTGCGATTCAATTGGTGTATCTGGTGCTAACGTTGCCAATTGGAACATAGAGCTGATTTCTAACTTTACTAGTCAGTCAGGTGAAATGTGAAAAAATATTGTTACCAAGCAATAGATACTGAAATTAGTAAAATTTACTGACAGTACTTAGTACTCTCACTGAGAATTATTTTCCATACTATCCCTTCTGCATCCCAGCCCAAATTATGCAATTTTATTTTGATGATTTGATTGTAATCTACCTGTAAGATGGTTAAGTCGGTTGTAGAGTTGATCTTTCTGGCTAAGCTAGTTAGCTTATTTGGGTAAGTTCTAAAACAAGTAATGACTGTTATCTTACCATGAAAATGATTTTATTATTGCTATGAAGTTCTAAACTTGGCTTGAATGCTGATCTAAGACTTGATTCCCATCTCCTTGGTTAAAATATGGTCAATGTTTTTTACTGTTTACATGCTAAAATTAATTGTTCTGTAACATGGCAGAGACCTTGGCAACTTAAATTTATCTGGCAACTTGGTACCTGATCTTGGGAAGCTTGAACATCTGCAGTACCTGTAAGCTCTATTTGCAGATTACTATTTGCTTTCCCCTTTTGTTCCTTGGTCCTTTTTCTCATTGTTTTCTACTTTTGCAGAGAACTTTACAAGAATAACATCCAAGGAACAATTCCATCTGAACTCGGTAACTTGAAAAATCTAATTAGCCTCGACCTGTACAAGAATAATATTACAGGAACTGTACCATCATCACTTGGGAAATTGAAATCCCTCGTTTTCTTGTAAGTTCAACAATCTTGTACTCTTATTTTGTTCGATGTATACTTTTTTTTGTTCTGCTTACGGATGCCCGATTATTATTGGAATTATATAAGAGTTATGTGACTTATTCAAACTTCTTTCAGTTCTTAGGCCTGAATCTTTTCAAAAAACTTGGCTGTCATTGCACTAAATTAGTTGAACCTGGGTTAGAGGCAAATTGGAAGTAGTTAATAACCTGAACTCATTGGAAACTAGCAAATATAAACATGTTTCTATGTTCCTATTTTTTTTTCCTTAATTGGCTACTATTAAATAGTGAACTAAACACTGTTATTTTGGGTAAGAATTGTCCTATATTAGTATACAAGACTTGGTGAGAAGACTAAGTTTAAACTTGAACATAGTTATTGTGGTTCAAGATTTAATCGTGCTAAATTGCTAATAGGCGGCTAAATGATAATCGGTTGACTGGACCGATTCCAAGGGAGCTAACAGGGATTTCAAGTCTCAAAGTCATGTAAGTAATGCTGCTGAAATTTGGATTGCAATTATCTAGTTATACTGTTACATGTTTCTTGTGATCATTAAAGATGCTTGGTTTGCAGTGATGTGTCGAACAATGATCTATGCGGAACAATTCCAACCACTGGACCTTTTGAGCATATTCCCTTGACTAAGTAATTTCTACTCCCTTATTGCTGTTTATTGATTGTCAAATAAACAAAGCAATTTACTTGCAGAACTTGGCTGATAAGAATACTAAAATAGGGAGTGACATGATGATTCTAGTCAAATAAAGCCCTAAATATAGCAAAATCGCCTTAATGATTTATTGGTAAATGTGCAAAATAGTACTTGGCAAAAACAGGGACAACTGTTATTTGATGAATGCTAAGACGGACTATTAAATATTAGTCAACTATCTTAACAAGGCATTTATGTTTCTATATGAATTTTATAGAGTTTTTACTAAATTTATTCCTGGTGAATATTGTGAAGTAAATGTATCTGCAAATACTACAACGACAGATTTCTATGTTCAATTTGAGTAAAACTGCAATTATTATTATTTATTTTTTTTTGTGTAAGATTCTATTTTATACATTTATTAGTTATATAATCATTGATATTCGTGTTGTAACAGCTTTGAAAATAATCCTCGGTTAGAAGGTCCTGAGCTGCAAGGACTGGCGGTATATGACACTAATTGCTAAATCATGTTCTTCGCTTGGTGAAGCCTTTCCTGTGATACGGCAGTAATAGAAAGTTATCGGTTTAGTTATATTTTATGGTAACATATAATTTTAGTAACTGGGCCCAAGTTGTCTTGCATAAACCTTAACTTGTGGAAATCACTGGTTCATGATTGTCAAACCGTAGATTGATCCTTGTGTCAGGTTATTATGCAAAAGGTTTGCTATCTGTATTTTGTAATGCCGAAACGCTATGTATTTCGTTATATGGTATTGTCGACATGACAAGTTTATGTAAAGGGTTAATGTGAATGATTTTTCTGCTTTATTCTGTGTGCCTCCGGCAGTACTTGACTATTTGTGATAGTGGTCCAATCTTTGTCCTTGGGTTTCATTTGCATTGTCAATGCAGCAATTCTTCATGGTGTCCTGCCACCTTAAAGCACTCTGGAACTGTTCATTATCTTAAATCGTTTGTGATTATCAGACAGTTGAGATGTGACTTTTACAAGACCGTTCTGTTGATGAGTTTTGAGTTTTCTGTTCAGTAGGCAAATGTTGATAAATAAACAAGTTAGCTTCAGATTGATTCAATACCATGCATAAAATGTGATTGGTACTTGTATGTGTAAAGAGATGCGAATTGGAATGAAGGGAACTGCTGCGAAAGTTTTGAAAAAGAAATAGGATCCAATTCTAAATTCAGAATAATCATCGAATTGACATGTTACTTTTGTTGGTCATCTGAAATTTAAATTTTGGTTTTGACATTCTTTCCTATGTAAAATATAAAATTTTGTTTCATACGATACAAATAAAAAAACCATAAATTATTGAAAAGAATAAAATAACATGAATATCATTTTAAATTTTCTTTGATGTGTATGTATTAAGTATAATTGCATCGGTAAATAAGTCACTCATAAAATGTTTATTTCACAACCACCACGTATTATACTAATCAGCACATTGTGCGCGCATTTATTCGGCTCAAGTGGAAAACAAATTATGTCATTTTATGTTATTCGGCTTAGTGACACTCAAATCAAATCACTAATAAATTGCCACTTGTTGTCACATTTAATAGTTTTTCTGTGTTGTAGAATTGTTCTATAGCTTTACTTAACATCTAGACGAAACGAATGTATCACACTCAAAGGAAGGCAAAGGGAAAGATAATATATTGATGTGGACTATAAACATTTTCTAATCCCAAATGCCAAATTCTTTTATTCTTCATTACAACAATCATGCTTTGTTTCTTACTAGAGCTGTAACTCGGGCGAATGGTATCAAATAAATAATTAATAATTTTAAATATTTATATCAAATAAACTTGAACAAAATTTTAAAATTTTTAATGTAATTAAATAATAATAATGCAATAGTTTATTAATAAGAATATATATAAATGTTGACCATTTTAAGGGTTAAAATTTGTTTTAGACATATCACACTCATCTTATTTAATAAGGAGATAAAAAAAGAAAAAAAAAAAAACATAAGTCATTGGATCAAGTAGATGAAGAGTTTCAGAAAATCAATGGTTAATAATAGTAATCAAAGTCGATGAAGAGTTTCAAAAAAGTAGATGAAGAGTTTCAGAAAATCAATAGTTATTAATAGTGATCAAAGTAGATGAAGAATTTCAAAAAAGTAGATTAAGAATTTCAGAAAATCAATGGTTAATAATAGTGATCAAAGCAGATGAAGAGTTTCAAAAAATCTATGGTTAATAATAGTGATCAATGGTTAATATAGATTCAACTCATACTTGTGGGATTTTTATCCGCCGCTATAGTTGTGATGACATGTAGTGCCATTCCACCTACAAGGCTATAACAGTGGAACCCATCGGAAAAAACCCCTTTACTAAAATCACACCGTTTAAATCAAAGGACGTAGCTCCAATGATTAGAATCGGATAATATCACAATTCCACTCCTGATCACTCCCGATTCCCAATTCCGGCAATGCTCCTGCGCCAGGCAGCTCGAACCAGCTCGAAATCAGCGGCGGCGGCAAGGCGATGCTTTGGGACGGGGAGCTCCAGCGCTGGCGCAGCTGAGCTGCCGAGAGAGAAGGCGGATGCCGTGGTGATCGGCGCGGGCGTGGTGGGGCTGGCAGTGGCACGCGCCCTTGCCATGGCCGGGAGGGAGGTGCTCGTTCTGGAGGCATCCAGTTCGTTCGGCACCGGCACTAGCTCCCGCAACAGCGAGGTTGTTCATGCCGGTATTTACCACCCCGCTCACAGCCTCAAGGTCCGTGCTGTTGCTGCTCAGTATTTAGTTACTGATAAAATCTTGTTGGTTGTGATCAGATTCTGAATTGTGTATGGTTTTTTTAAAATTAGTGCACAAACTAAATTGTAAGGGTTAATTTATAATTTATTGACATGTTAATAAGACGAACACCTAAAAGCTAGGTACCAATGCAATTCAAGTACTGCTCAATAACCTATCAGATATTAGATATATGATGTGTATTGTCTGTCAATGTTGTTGAATTGGTAATGGTTCATCAGTATAAATTCTTGAGGTGTATCTATGATATTGATATTATCAAGTTTGTAAGGTCAAGTTTAAGTGATGTACCAGTGCTTGTGTTTTACTGGTTTAATCTATTAATATCAGCAGACTTAAGTTGTGTAATGTTCAGAATCTCTAAAACAACAAATGCCATTGAAGTCTTAATATTTTCCATACTTCTTCACTATTTTTTTCTTAATCAATACATTTGGATTCTTTCTCCTTAATTTCTTCGTCATTGCTGACGGTAAAATGGATTTTAGATTATGTTTTCTGATACTATGGTGTTGCACCCTAAGAGATAAGTTAAGGTTACAAGACACCAGGTCTGCTATGGGTTTCAGCTCAAAGGCACTAATTTGCTAACACATATTACTGTTTTTTATCACGAAGGCCAGGTTTTGTTTGAGGGGAAAAGAACTGCTATACAAGTACTGTGCTGAGAGAGAGATTCCCCATATGAGGATTGGCAAGCTCATAGTTGCAACAAGCGAATCCGAGGTCCCAAAATTGGAAGCTATTTTTGCACGAGGGAAAGGAAATGGAGTTGAAGATCTTGAAATGATTGAGCCATCTAGAGTGGCAGAGATGGAGCCTGAAGTTCGATGTGTCAAGGCCGTGCTATCTCCTAGCTCTGGCATTGTGGATTCCCACTCTCTCATGCTCTCATTGTTGGTATCTTGAACAGCATAACTGTGATTATAGTTATTCTTAATTTTTTTTCCTTTTGTTCCCCTTGTTCATCTTGATTATGATCTTTACTATGAGATTACATTTTTTGTTGCTCTTATATTTTACATACCAGCCACAAAATATTACGTAAAAGAGCATTTGTACATTGAGTACTGAATTTATAAAGAAATGTGAGAAGACCGATCTTTTACAAAATTGCAAAGAATAGACTCCTTTTGGTCAATTCAAAAAAGTATTGCTAGCAATAGTTAATATCTGACTGTATTTTGCCAGATGTACCATATGCAATATAAGTATTATGTCTCCGTGAAACTTATTGATGACCCATAAATTTTACCCCTGGCAATGCCTTCTTTTTCAGGGAGAAGCAGAGAACCATGGAACTATGATCTCATACAACACAACTGTTGTAGGTGGTCATGTTGAAAATAACACACTACACCTTCACGTTGCTGAAACAAAAGGGCTCGAAGATGACACTGGAAACTCACATCCACAGCCTCAGCTTATGCTAGCCCCTAATCTTGTAATAAATTCAGCAGGGTTAAGTGCAGTTCCTCTTGCAAAGCGATTCCTTGGACTGAACCAAAGCATAGTCCCAGATGCCTACTATGCAAGAGGATGCTACTTCACCTTGACTCAAATAAAAAGGCCTCCTTTCGGTCGCTTGATATATCCTTTGCCAAAGGAAGGTGGTATAGGTGTGCATGTCACAATTGATATGAATGGTTTGGTAAAATTTGGGCCAGATGTTGAATGGATTGATGGTTTAGATGACCTGGCATGCTTCCTCAATAGGAAAGTGTGCTTTATATAACTCTTGTAGCTGTATGATCTTTTATGCATTTATTTGCTTTTACCAAATATTGTTGTGCGCCTCTTATTTTGGCTTCAAATTGCTAATTTCTTTTTTCTGAATTATGAATTTCTTAGCTTTCTCAAATCTCAAGCTATGTTTCTGTTCCTCACATTTAACAATTGAAAATCCTATGCTTTTCAGGTTTGATTATTCTGTTAACCCAGACCGATCAGCAAAGTTCTATGGAGAGATTAGGAAATACTATCCAAATCTAAAAGATGGATGTCTTGAACCTGGATATTCTGGGATTAGACCAAAGATCTCTGGCCGTGGCCAAACCCCACTAGATTTTGTTGTTCAGGTACATTTCTTTCTGATACCATATATTCTGAAACTGTCTGATATTAAAAACTTAAAGCTGATTCAAAATGGAATCTCCTGTGAGACACTTCAATTAAAAAACATAAATACAAAAGAGATAACATAAATGGTACCTATGTTAATTACTATAATTTGTTTTGGTGTTGTGCAGGGAGAGGATGTTCATGGAGTAAAAGGACTGATAAACTTATTTGGCATAGAATCACCTGGCCTAACATCCAGTTTGGCCATTGCAGAACACATAATTTCCAAGTACATCAGATGATTCTTGGTTGCAGATATATTTAAACCAACAGAGTTTATAATTGACAAGCTCAGCCTTCTACTTCTTCCTGAATTCGAGCATTTGAAAATTCGAAGATCTCTGTTTAATTGTTCAAACTTGCAAAAATAATAATAAAATAAATAAGCTAGTTTGACAAGCGTGTGTTCTATATTTATTTGCAATATCTGAAATTCGTGGTGTACAGACATGGATACGGATCATCCATGATTACACAAGCCTTTTTATTGAAAACATGATATCAATTTACCATTTATGTAGTATACTTTGCAGTGCTGTAAGTACACTTATCTCCGGTTTTAAGATTTCCGTATTCATCATTTTTATTTTCTTTCATTAAACTATAGGAACTTATAACATTCTTTGGAAAAATACTAAGAATAAACAACAGATATAAAAAAAAACTGATGGCGATGAAAAATGGAATGAAAAAAAAAAAACACTTGCACTTGCAACACTAACCAACTGTTTCAAGGAAGCATACAAAAATTCTCACACCTCCTTGGGTTGAATTTGCTCAAAATCAAACACTTCAAACATCAACCTACGCACATCGGGCTTGCCATAAACTGTGTATGCCAGCCCATGTATGGCTTGTTGCACTGCAGTGGTTGCAGGATTTCTCAGTTTGCGGTTGTGCTCAAACCTGTCTTGAACAGTCTCGTCGTATATGATATGGTGATGGAGGTGGCGGTCCCGTAAATACCTCCCACAGAACTTGTTCATGAGCAGACGACGGTGCTTCTCGTGCACCCACCTCCCAGGAGCATCAAGGTGCTTCATTAAAAGCCTCTCCGCCAACACAAGATCCTGCGATTCAATCAGCATGTAAGTATGGCTGCAACATTTCTAAGCTGCTGTCCCTTTATTGTTCTCGGAAAAAAGTAATAGAACCTTGGATGGCAGATGTTTACCTGAATCTTCTGACCAACATACTCCAATCGTTCAAAGCAGAACCTTGGATGCTCAAACTTATACTTGCTGGGATGGAGAAAGCATAACTGCACAATATAGATAATGGTTTAAATTAAATAGTTGGATTCATACAAGAACAATAGGGTTTTACGGGGAAGATAAAAAAACAAAATCATACTGGCTGTTTTGTTTCAATGGGTAGGTAATATCAATTTACAAACCTGAAGGCCAAGTCCAAGCTCAATATTTCTTGCCTCGGTAATTTCAGGTATCCTGTCTTTCATGGGACGGGGGTAACCCAAACATTCCATTACTTTGGGTCTGCTATCGAAATCCCATATGTTGCCTCGGAAACGATGCATACCAGGAGGAACACATGCTCTGAAAAGTCTCGGGTGTGCAAACAGTGCATCAGGTGGAGGCTGCAGCAGAAATCGAAAGTACTTCAGTGTTGAATAGTACTGAAGTTGCAATAGTTACTTGCAATAGTTAGGTCTTTGTTTTCGTAAAAACTGCATTATGCTATTATGTGTTTATTTGAGACTTCATCAACTTCATGTTATTGATTTTTTGTTCTCTTTGCTGACCTAATTTCCTACAAGTACTGGTAAAATGATACAGCGACAGAATATTGAGTTATGTAAATGAACTAATCATGCCAAAAAGCAAATGTAGTGGTTCTGATATCAAGACACACACACACACGCACACAAAGAGAGAGAGAGGGAGAGACCCTGTATGCAGCCACATCCTGCCAAGAGAGTTGCTTGGTTTCAAACTCAGCTGAAACATAATCAACATCCTCCAACTGCCTCCTCAGTTTTGGTTGGCAGCTTTCATCATCTGGATCCATACCAAATGCCTCAAACATAACACGGTACACCTCTGGCATTCCAAAACAAAGAAAGATTGCTCCAAACAATGCCCAGAATACTGATCTGCAATGACACACAAGAAAAAAAAAATAACAAAAAGCTTTTAAAACTAGTTTCAGGTTTGCAGGACTTTTCCAACAGTCTTTCTCAATTGTTTACTAAAGGTTATACTACAATTACTAATGGTCAAAGAAAAGAAAAGAAATAGTGCATTCAGCATCAGTGGATGCCTTTAAAACTATTAAGCCATATCTCTAGCCTATGCAGCATTGAGTAGAATCACACTTTCACTGGGCTATGCATAATTTCTGAGGGTACTATTAAAACTTTTCCAAATAATGCATCTTTTTGAAAAGTGGCCTCTAAGGATCACCATTTCCAAATAATCTAAATTGTCTCAAGAAAATGGGAAAAAAAAAAAAAAAAAAACATTATTCCCTGGTAAAGGTTTGTTGGTTCTTGGACTCAAAAAAAGTACAATTTGACCTCAGCTCTTATTATTAATGAACCAATAACCCCCGTTCTCAGCACCTAAGATGAAAATTAACAACAAAAATTTCACAAAACTCCAAATCTATAATTTCTCTTTAGAAATCTAATCTTATATAAAATGCCCTTATGATGATTTATCATTTTATGGGGCCATTATCGCGCTTGATCTTTAAACTGTTCAATGACCAACTCACCAAGAAATAATGCAAAACGATTCTTAAAAGATTGTCACTTACTTGATTGGTGGCTCTTTATCCTTTCGTACCATCTTATCAATGTCATCATAGGGAAACACCAAATTCTGCAAGCTAGCAGCCTTGATCCACTTTGGCAAAAACCTCTTCCCGACAAGTCCAAAAACCCTCTCACGCATTGGCCCTGGTGATTCCCGTGGATACCTCTGCAGGAAGTATTCTGCCAGCGCCAGCTCTATAACATTCCCGCCTAGAAAGGCCAACCGTGAGTGCCCATTTCTTATGTGCCGTGCCTTTGATCGCTCGCATGCAGGGTGCTGGAATGCCAGGTAGAGAAGTGTATCGAAGTATTTCGCTGGGTTGTCATCACCGAGCTGGTCAGATGGTTGTAATGGGTACCTGTTAATATGAGTTAACACTCAAGTTGGTGTATATGTTGACAAAAATAAGACTAGTTTGGCAGCATGATAGACAAAGTACAGATGTATATTGTAGGCCCGAAAAATATTTGCTACAAACTTAGAGACTATATGTAGAATATCAATTGTCAATGATACATTCTTTCCAATCGAAATATGGCAATTATATTTTCTTTTCTATTTTTGTAAAAATACTGAAAACTGGTGTATATCGTATTATGAATGGTTCTGCTATGGATCGACTAAACAACCTTTCATTTCGAATCGAGCGGTTCTTATCAAACATGTCTTTTTCATTGTATCTAAAAGATATATCATAACCATATGATTATAAACAATAAATGGCCTATATTTTATCCGATCCATAGCAGAATTAGACTAGAAAATAACCATTTTCTCATGGTGTATATAATTAATTGATTAATTATAATTAATTATATGGTTAAAGCCAGAAAATAACCAACAGTAACAACAGGCTAGATTACAATTACAATGACACCAAAGTATGTGCAAACTAAAACATAATTAAATTAATAAATGCATTACCCAAGGGCTTGTTTTGCTTCCAAGAGGTACTCATCCATCCAGATTTTATCCGCGCTGTTCAGTGGTGAGGGCGGGAGGCAGGAGCTGAGCAGAGGGAACGATTTGAGGGACAATTGGGGGCTCTTCAAGAACCTCTCAGTCAACTTAGCATCATCCAAGGGAGGTTTCAGTATGAATTGTCTGGGTGGTACCTTCTTCTTCGGAAAAGCTACCTTCTTCCGCTGCGCGAGCTCCTTGAGCAGCCGCTGGGGGCTGTTCGCCGGCGCTTGTTGGGTCGGCGGTGGCGGGGGCGGTGAGTCCGTGGTTACTGACACTCTGATTGGGAAATGGCGAGATGGGTTTCTGAGTTTGAGGTGGGAAGAAGAAGAGGGGGGGAGATGGAAGTCAATTGGGGCAGAGGAGGAGAAGAAGGAGAAGGAGAGCTTCTGGTCTGGTGGGTAGAATGATGAGGGCTGGAGTGTGACTTGAAAACCCATCTTTGGAGGATGTTGGGTGGTTGGTTATGGGGTTTAGGGAGGGAGAACCGGAGAAGGGTTTATGTGGTGGTCATCAATGGTGGAGGTTTTGGTGGGAAGGGGAGAGGAGAAGAGGGATAAGGGAAGGAGAAGAGGAATGCTTATCCTCTGCTGTGCAGTATTTTACTGCGCACCGAATCAACGATGAGGATTATAGAAAAGGTTTACCGAGATTGGTTGCACGAATCTTAAAGCAGATCCAATGGTATAAGCGCTGCGCAGCAGAGGATATGAATTCGGAGAAGAGAAGAGAGGAGAGAAATGAAATGAGACTCTTCTGCTGCTCCGATATTTTGGAAATATCGTGAGATCTTGGCCGTCCGTTGGAGGACACGTGGGGAGTTTGCACTGCACGGCCCTGGAGCGAGTTTTAGTGAAGATATTTGGGCCGTTCGATTTGGAAGGAACATTATCATCTGATCAGAGATCTCAACGGTAGATACTAGATCATTTTTTTTTTGTTTTTTTCTTTTAATCTGAAACGTACATTAGAATCTATTCGGTAGTCATTGATCTTACAGAAACTTTTTTTCTATAAAAACTGGATTGCATGTTGCATTTGATGAAAAGTGACCTGGCATGTTACGAATTATTTAGTAGCTGCAGGAATAAATTAACATGCTTGTATTACTATCTGCAAATATCTCGCTAGTATAGTATGTGCCCCTTCTCCTTCTCCTTCTCCTTCCCATTGCAATTGTGATCTTCTTGCCCAGTTTGCCAGATGGTGTCTTCTCAGAAATTTCAACTCATGAATTGGCTTAATTAGCTGATCCTTCTATATATGGATTCAATTAATTTGCTTACCATTGGGGATTGGGGTTGCTCTCCAAGATGCATGGTACGTATGTATTTGCAAGGGATCTCTATCATTAACTAATGAGTTACAATCAGTAAATTAAGATGACTGTACCTCGCTGATCTTAATTTGATTGTTCTGCAAATTGTTTTCCCTAATCTAATCCATGCAACAGCTCCAACTTTCGATCTGTTCATTGCCTTTGCCTCTTTTACCACCCGAATCGGATTCAAATGCATGCATATATGTTTCCCTTCAATTACTTTTAACCGCTGAATTACGGGCTTTCCGTATGCACCGCATGATCGATGTTTGCCGCTGCCATTTAATTTCTGTTCATCATTTAACATCTCAAATAAAATAAACTTATCAAGTTGTCCTTCATGTTTAATGGTAAATTCTCAATCCTGATTGGAAAACCTGCAGCTAGCAAACCATGGCTGAGTAAGTCAGGGATGAGTACTCGCAAGGTTATGTGCAACAAACAACATAACGCCTTCTTCCTACCCTACATACATAGATGCCCTTCTCGGCTTCTCCTTCCTTTTAGTTTTTATTTTTTCTATATTTTTGTTGCGGTGGGTGATTTTTCTATGTATGTTTCACTCACCAACCCAAATTTCTTTTATGTAAAAAACATTAACAGCTTATAATATATTATTATTGCACACAATAAATATATATCAACTATGTACAGTTTCGTTTAACTAAAATATGAATTTATTTTTCTAAGTTGGATCCGAAGTCAACAGTGCTGGCGGCAAGTGCAACTAAATTCGTCATCCATAGCTTTATCTAGAATAGCAGGAACAGGAATAGTTCTTTCTGTGTGCCCTGTTTTCTGTTTTATCCATTTCTTATAATTAATTCCGGTCAGATCTCATTCATACCTTTATATATTTTCTCATAAAAAATACTTTTAACCACTTTGATTTATTACCATCTATATTAAATAAATGAATTCTTATGTAACAAGAGGACAATGAAACAATCAATTTTTATCTTACTTAGTACATGCTTTGGCAAATGGCAATACAATTCCTACACGAAATTGCTAAAGAATAGATACCATGCTTTCCCTTCACATGCACCTCGTCAAATACAAGGATGAGGATTATAAATTTATAATAGCTCGCGGGAATCCAAGGAATATTTTTATATATATATCCTTCATTTATTTTGCATAATATATATATATTCGATCAGTTTAATTAATTACTATTTCGGTTGAATTTATATTTGGTCAAACTACAATTCTTCCAAATTTTTATTTGCACTGTTATTTACATTTTTATCACTGTTTTACTTTTGACAATTTCAACCTCTAATGCCACTATATATTTATCTCGTTATTGTAGACTATAGAGGTAAGAGTGACAAGACATGAATCCCTCAAAAATCTTCCGGAATCATTTCACAAAGCTTTATTCATTATATGCAAGTAAAAAAATACGATAAGATCACATCAGAGATCAAAATATTAGTTAAAAGTTAGAAAAAGGAAATTGTAGCCATCAGAAAGATCCATGCGATGTGATTGCAGAGCCTATATATATTAGCAAAAGAGTGCTAAAGTTTCCTAAAAAAAAAAAAGAAATGCTAAAGCGGTGGGACATGAATGATCACACAGCATTATAAATAGGAAACACGTATAATTCACCTATAAAATAAAACCTACCCATCCACTTCTCTTTCACATTTTGACACACCTATGTACACCTATGTACTTGCCACAGTTGCATAAATGTTTACTGGAAATCGTAGTGTATCTGTTCACTGGAAAAATTATATATGTTGATTAGAAAGATATAAATGTTCACTGAAAAATGATATTTGTTAACTCAAAATACGGTGGACCGGTGAATAAGTAAAAGGGGTGGACGCTACCTACGACTCTTATAAATATGCAAGTGCTGCTACTCAACTCTGTATTACAACACAATTTAAATAATAAATACGTGTGATACATGAAAAATGTTTATACCATGTTCATTTTTTGTAAAGAGGAAGAATTACTAATGGTAATGGAGTATAAATATCAGAAAATAGTGAGAGTGAGACATATGAGAAGGGTGATTTTAATCCATTCTAGACGAACACATTAAGAAGCAACTAAAGAAAACTAAAGAAGATAAGATTTAATGTTCAATTGACATGTCTTTTAACTTTTTTTTGAGATAAATATGAAGGTCAAGCCAGTTAAATTTAAATGTCTATAAAAGACCTCACATCCGGATTTCAAACCCGTGACCTTCAATACGGAGAGTGTTGCCCTTAGCCACTAGACCAAAAGCTGGTTTTGACATGTCTTTTAAGTTGTTCATGAGAGTTTTTCTTTTTTTTTCTTTTTATTTTTTTAAGAAAGGAATCGTTGAGGTTAAAATAATAAGAAACATGTATGATCCACCTTTATTTTCTCTCTCTGACAAACCCATGTACATTGATGTGTTTGACGCAAGTATGTATTTGTTAACTGAAAATAGTAATATATATATATATATATTATCTAGTCAGAAAAATGTATATGTTAAATGGAAAACAATATATATTAATTGAAATACGATGAATGAGTATACATCACCAAAAGGTGAACTAATATTTTTGACAAGTACTATATATATCACATGGTAAAATAAAAAAAAAAAAAAAAGGAAGAATCCTAATCCACCTTTCAATCTATTTTTGTGAAGAAAATTGGGGGACAAGCAAACAGCGCCAACAACAAAGAAAAGTGTGATAAACTGAATATGTTACAGTATGCAGTACTATTAGTAGGCGAGTGGATAAGGTCGATCCACTACCTATCTATCTCCTGTCCTTATCATCATCCTATCTTTGCTCTCATCTATTACTTTATTTTGAAATGACATAAAAGTCCTTATTCATTTATTAATTACTTCATTAGAAAATGACACAATTGCCCACTAGAAAAAAATGATTATCAAAGTACATACAATTAGTGTAAATATAAACCTAATGATGATGACTCGTTCTTGCAAAAGCTTGTGATTAAGTTTCAGTAAACTACGCTGAAATAATTTGATAATTCGAAGAGGATAGAATACTCTAGTACCTAGACCCTAATTGACAATAGGACTTATATAATGTTAAAAAAAAAAAAAAACTCAATGTGTTCTTATAATTTGTATCCAGGAAAATTTACCATTAAATATTGTATTATCTAAAAAAATAAATGGATACTGTTATGAATCTAAACGCATAGACAATAATTTTGATGATCTTAAAATGAGTATTGAAGGACAACAGTGCTACGAACAGTATATTTTTTATCAGATGATATGAACAACATTGATAACTAAGAACTTTTAAATTATTGAAATGATTAAGAATACATATAATAATTAAAGGATCTTAAATCATCTTAAACCATTTTTATTATCCAATTGAGCCTAAGAGCCGTCTAAGTCTAATTGTTTCCCAACACATCCAACACTCGAAAGAAAAATGAGGAAGTAGGGGTACTTTTGGTATAAAAAGTAGACGACCCCATCCTCCCTTCTTGGCACTATTGGCTACATGATGCCGTTGCCTGCATCTGCATGCATGCAAATCCGAATAAAAAACCAATTACACGGTCTCCCACAACAACTACTCCTCAGTCCTACTCCTACTCCTACTCTTCCCACCTGCAGCTGCTATCCATTATTGTATTTGTATACAGTATAGTGTAAAGTGTATACTGTATACGATCGATCTGTCGGTCTCTCTTCTGAGTTCTGATCTTCTCTCCGCAAAGGAAAGCAGCACCCTCCGAAGTCCGACCCCCCCATCTACTGGCAGTGGCAAACGTCGCAAATACACCCAAACCCGAGCCCACTGTTGTCCGTCTAAACATAGTACTTACTGTACAGGCTACCCGCAGGCCAGGCTCCCCTCTCATCTCGGAGGAGTGCCTATCCCGTAACTTACTGCTATTTGCAGTTCACGATGTGAACCGTTGGATCGTCTCGACATTCGTGGAGATCCGAGATGACACGAATCTCAAGACAATCTGACGGCTCACTTCATGAACTGCAAAATGCAGTACAGCAGGAGATGTGAAATCCTCCCATCTCCATCTCAATCCCATCTCTTCGTCTTTTCTTTTCGCAATGCAACAATAAAAACCAGCACCAGCACCAGCACCAACACCAGTCCCGAATTTTTTTTTTGTCTATGCCTAAGAGGAAAGAAATCTTAAAGGTATGCCTACTAAAATACATATTACAGAACTATGCTTACTTTTCAAACGCCGGCGTTCGAACAGTCATCTAAAACGCCGGCGTTCAAAATCCTGGACTTAGACCAATTCTTTGAAAAACTCGTTTGAACTCCGGAGTTTGAACTCCGGCGTTCAAAAAAATTTACTTAAGATTTTGTAATTCCAAACGGCAGTACTGGTGAACTTCCGAACGACAGTACTCCGGAGTTTAAACTTCCGAACGTCAACGTTCGGACGACACCGTTTAGACGCCGACGTTCAAAAACTCTTCTCGACTTGATTTTTAGACAAGTACGGATTATTTCTTGTACTGAACGCCGGCGTTTTAGATGACTGTTCGAACGCCGGCGTTTGAAAAGTAAATATAGTCCTGTAATTTGTATTTAAGCAAGCATACCCTTAAAATTTCTTTCCTTTTCAGGCATAGACAAAAAAAAAATTCCACCAGTCCCTCTCTCTCTCTCTCTATCACCTGGATAGCATTATTATACTCTACTATACATATATATCTGGATAAGTGGATATATATAGATAAGATTGATCATAAAAGAAAAATAATATTAATCAATTTGTGAAAAAACGTTAGTTAGACAAAGAAAGAAAAACAGCGAAAAAGAGACCGAAAAGAAAAGAAAAGAAAAGGTTTGATTGATAGATTGATAGATTAGATGGGAAACGCGAGTGCTCGGGACATGGAGAACGGCCCCCCCGACGACAGCAGACCCGACGGCGCCGCCGACTGCCCCATGCCCGTCGCCCGCGAGATCCCCCCGCCCGACAGCCCCCGGAGGTCCCACACTCCCTTCCTCCTCGCCCCTCAGGTCCTTCCCTTCCCTTCCCTTGCGCTATATTCTGTTCGTTGCGTCGAGGGTTTGCGTAATGCACCTCGATTTCGTGTGTTGAGAGGTGGAGATGAGATGCGTATGTGACAAAGAATGTAGCTTTGGTCTGGTTTGGTTCGATCTCGATTTGAGATCTTGCTCATCGGCTTCATTGATGTGAAATGAAATCGGATCTGTCTGCTTGGTGTAGGATTAAATTGTTACTATTTTCACCTAAATGTTGCGATTGGCCGTGGCTTCACTTTCTTATGCTGTATCCTTTTTAGATTCTAATTGTTTTTCCTGAGAAATTAATTTTCTTTTTGTCAGAATCGGCGTCCTTTCCTCTTTCTCTGCTATTGTATTTAGGTGCTAATGGATTTTGTAATTAATTCTCCAAAGAACTTAACTTTTTCTTTTTCTTTTTTCTCCCCTTCTGAAATAGTGTTTTCTATTTGTTATTATCATGTCGAATGTACCTGTTCTACACAGGAAACAGTCTCAAGTTTAATTTATAAGCACATTTATTCATACTTTTCTTTTCCATTGATGTTTTTACTCTGATAGCTCATTATTTTTAGTTACCATTAGTCCATTACCAATCAATTTTTTTTCATAGAATTGTTTAGTTATGTGTATAGAAAGTTGCAGGTACAACACTTGGTTGCTTCGAAAAATTGTTCTGAGGAATTTCATTTCTTGTATCATCTATTTCAATCATTGTTCTCATGATTGCATTCTTAAATGAGAAAACAACAACGGGATATGACTTGTACAACTAACTAACGAGCCAATTGAATGTAACGCAGAATCCAGTGGCACCGCTGGCATTAAGACAGGCTGAAAGCTCTGGTGGAATACCGTACAATTGGACAAATGACTCAAATGGACCTTATGCGGAAGAGCCGGTAGGGAAGGGGATCCCGACACTGATCACATGGAACCAAGGAGGAAACAGTGTTTTTGTCGAAGGATCGTGGGACAACTGGTCGACGAGGTGACTATGTTTATGCATTTTGAAAGCAATAATTCCTGCCATCTGATTTGCATATTTACCCTTGCAGATTCGGCAAAATTACAACTAGAACAAAGTCAAAGCTAGCAATGGAAATGAAACTTTGTTACATCTTTAGATTTGGGAGATGTCATTTCTTAAAATGAAAACAATAGAAATTCATAAATGCCCATACCCAGTAAAATTTTCCAAAAAATATAAGTTCCGCAAACTTTCAGTGCGATTTGGTATTGATTAGCAAATTGTCCAGACAACTGCATTTTTCAGAAAGCCTTGATGCATATTAAGTGATTCGGACATGCCTACAATCAAATGTAGTGCTGCTGCTAAAGATAAATAAATGGTCTGATTTTCACTTGTGGACTGCTGGTGTGGGATATTTTTCTAGATATTCAAATTTGGTTTTGATTTCTAATCTTTACATCTCCAAACATGAAGTGTTCCAATATGTAATTGCTACTGCAATTGGACCATTGTCTCTGTAGGCCTGGTTGCAGATGAACATGTAGTTAATACTTAATACTACATCAGTGCATCACCTATTAATATTAATAAACTTCTAAAAGCATTTTGAGCTTAATGAAACTAATATAAAGAAAAGTAAAATAGCAATGGCCCAAATCCTAAGCAAAGCAAAAAAACAAAAGGGAAGAAGAATTCGGAAGGGGGTACTCTTTTGTTGGTTGGTGAAGCATTCTGCATTCAACTTATTTGAAATTCAAGTTTAAGCACTGCACCTGAATAAGAGAGATGTATATTGTGGTAATTGGCACTTTGGCAGGACTCCGTTGCACAAGTCAGGCACAGATCATACTATTTTGTTGGTGCTGCCATCTGGTATTTATCACTACAAGTTGATCGTGGATGGTGAGTCCAGATGCATACCTGATCTCCCTTGCATAACAGCTGAGGATGGTCAAGTTTTGAATCTCCTTGATGTCACTGTAAGAAACAAAAGCTTGACATTTTCTGTGTCACCCCTTGATTATTTTTTATCAGACCAATCTAACATACTTTTTATGATCAGTCATGCCCTTCTGTTAGTAATATACGATTATTACATAGAACGTGTACTGGGTACATGTCCAATCAGATGACACCCATATACTATAGTACCGGTTGTATACATAGCATGCCTGCCATCCAAATTGTTGTTGCATTTACATAGTTATTATAGCTGCAAAGGATTAGTATTGAACATAAGCAGAATTAAAGAGTGTGATAAAACAAACAAATGTCCAGGCCTCAAACGACCATATAAATGAAATAATTGGAGTTTAGGGGTCAGTTAGACAATTATTTCCAGCAAGACAAATGGCGGGAAAAAAAAAAAGGAATTAGACTAAACTGTACATCCCAATTCCTCACTCTTTTAGTTTTCTGCTCTATAGTGATCCAAAATTCCAAACATACTGCTTATTTTTATATTCAAATGCAGGATTACGTACCGGAGAATGTAGACAGTGTCTCCGCGTTTGAAGCTCCACCATCACCTGAATCAAGCTATGACCGACACTTCCCTGGTGAAGAAGAGTTCACCAAGGAGGCTCCGATGCTACCATCTCAACTCCTAGAGCCAGTGCTCAAGAACTCAGATGACCCAACCCTGGTAAAACCACAACACGTGGTCCTGAACCACCTGTTCTTGGAGAAAGGGGTTACGCAAAAGTCGATGCTCGCACTTAGCCTGACCCATCGGTTTCAGTCGAAATACGTGACTGTGGTCCTTTATAAGCCCATTAGGAGGTGAAGAGAAATAGGAGGTTTGTTGCCATGGTTGGTAATTTTGCATGCATGTGAATATTGTATAGGGTTGTTGCTCTTATTTTGCGCTCTCTACCCTTCTCGCACCTAATCCTCCCTCCAACTGTCATCCTTTCTTTTTATAAGAGGATGTGATATGATATGATAACTTAGTAGTGTGGTTAATCTCAGTATCAGGCTGTCAGATGGCTGAAGCCAATCTATAGTAGCCGGTTTATTTCAAGTTTTTCCACTCATTGTCAGTTCTCTGCTGTTTACTGGTACAAAGACAATGCAACTGTTGATAGATCTCTTGCTTTTGGGGTCTCTATTCTAAATCCTTTAGGTTGCTAGGCCCAGTTTATCCAACCAAGTATTATCAATTTATTATAGAATCACACAGATAATACATGTTTTTTTTTTTTTGAAGTGGTAAATTTTGACCTTTTTGTCTGAAGTGGTAATTTATGGCTGGGCACTGATATTAACAAGGGCCAGTTTCGAACGAACTATTCATTATCCCAAATCATTCACATCAAACTTTTTGAAATAATATTGACCTTATCGCGTATTGACGAAGAAAAGGGTAAAACTTTTCATGTAATTTTTTAAATTGTTCCTTTGCTATTAGATAACTATCTTTCTTTCGGTGTTGTGTCACACTAAGAGAGGAGAAGATGGTGAAACGCAGATAAAAAAAAATGATTGCACGACGTCATGAGCTACTGTAAATGATGCATTATTTGTGGGTAATTATTGAATGAGTTTTTTAATCAGCAAAAGTTAAAGATGCGCTCTTTACGTACACAAACTCAGATGTCCTCATTTATATATATGGGAGAAGGGGCGTTCCGATGCCCATCGGACCAGACCCTATCCGATGGGCTGTTTGAACCGTCCGATTTAAAATTTGATGAGATCAACAAGTTGTCGGATTGTAAGATATAACCCAGTTTTGAACCCGTTAACCTTTCTAAACCCTTCAATTCATCTGTCACTACTTACCAGTGACCAGCCCGTACTCTCGCTCGCCTCCGTTTATCTCGCCCAACCTCTTCCGTCTCTCTGATATCTACCATGGATTACTCAGAGGAAAGCAAGGACGGGGAACTCAGCAATGCCATGGATTGCGATCTCACTTTGCTGCCTTCTCCTTTTTCCACTCAAGTGGTGGGTTTCAGTTCTGACTTAAGGAGTCTAATTGGAGCAAAAGAAGGCATGGAAGTGTCACAAAATAGGCGTGCGCTTGGGGAAGAGATTGCCGGTTCCATCGATCTGGCAAGGAGAAGGAGGAGGATAGACGATCCGAGTTGGAGACAGGAGAGAGCCCAGCTCCCCCAGCAGATGGTGAATCGGCATGGGAGCAATAGAGAAGAAGAGGTCTCATGGGTCTAAATTGGTTATCGGATCTAAAATTATTAAATTGAATTTGTTTGGGGGGCGCTCCGTTGATCAAATCACGATTGATCTAATCGGACGGTTCAAACAGCCCATCGGACGGGGTCTGGTCCGATGGCATCGGAACACCCCTTCTCCCTTATATATATACCTTCTAGCTCCATTTGACAGCAAATGAAATGAGCTCTTTACCAGCAAGATTAAGATAAGCTCTTTACTTGCACAAAATCATATCTCATCCTCATTTTAATTCCGTCGCCATTTGACAGCAAATGAGCTCTTTAACTGAAATCAGATGTCATCATCTTAATTACTTGCGTAAATTACCTCTGCCAATTAATTAATTTTAGTTAATGAACTAATGTATCTAATACATAACCATTGCTTATATAAGAACCGGCCTTTGATCTAGTGACTAAGGGCAATGCTCTTCGTGTGGGAGGTTGCAAATTCAAAACTCGGATAGAAAAAGACGGGAGGTTGCAGGTTCAAAATTCGGATAGAAAATCTTCTATAGACATTTAAATTTGAGTAGCTTGACCCTTATCTTTTATCTCAAAAAAAAACATAACAATTGCTTAAATTTAGTGATGAAAAACAAGAACATGAATGCTGCAATGCATAGCATAGCACAATGCTGGCATCACAAGTATGGCAGCAATATGCATGCCAATATGTGAGTGTGAACTCAAGGCGCCGACCAAGTTAATACGTGGAGCACGCCTTTGAAACCTGGCACCTCTGCATTGGTTATGTGCACAAAAAGCACACCAATCACCAGCACAGGCAATCATTCTTTCAAGGCCTTAATCATTACTATATATAAAAAAAGCATATTGAAAAAAAGACATGAATGGGCTTATTTTCCTACATAAGAAACTTGAGCCGTTAGTCATTTTCTTTGATAGATCAGAACCGTTGACTTACGTTAATGCCCGTTGACGTTAATGTCTCAGCCCATTAAAATTTAAGGTCCATCGATTTTCTCAATATAAGACCTATTACATATTATCTTAATAATTTATTATAAGAAATATCAATTTCAGCCCAAAGCCAGACGTGGGCTGCTTACTAGTCTCCATAAACATATTACATACCCGACAATGCAAAGTGCTACATCCACTACAACCCCCCATTCTACACTTCTCTCATCTATATATACCCTCCATGGATGCCAAGTTATTATATCAGTATCATCCCATAAACATTATAAACAGAGATTAAATAGATAGATTATAGATACACAAGTTAGCTAGAAATTATGGGTTTCACACAGAAGCACCTCTTGCTTGCTGTGGTGCTTGTTCTGGTTGTTACAGTAGGGTTGGATCAGGCGAATGGAGCCGGCGAATGTGGCAAGGAGTCGCCTGACAGCATGGCTCTCAAGTTGACCCCGTGCGCACAGGCTGCACAGGATCCGAAGGCGAAGCCGTCCCCCAAGTGCTGCACCGAGGTGCAAACATTTGGCAAGAACCCGCGCTGCCTGTGCGCCGTGCTCCTCTCCAACGCTGCCAAGAGCGCCGGCATTAAGCCTCAGGTCGCCATCACGATCCCCAAACGGTGCAACCTCGCGAAACGCCCGGTCGGATATAAATGCGGACGTACGTACATTTATTTAGTATCTTAATTTGGAGTTAATTAATTATGCACTTATATATACTTGATATATGTTCATAATTAATTTAAGTTCTTTAATTATTCAATTAATCAATTGTGTTAGTTATAAATTGAGTCGTATTAAGTTTGTCAAATTGTATTATTAATTAATTAACTTTTATATTTTGTTGAATGCATGCAGCCTACACTCTGCCTTGAAGGGACTTGGAAGAGATACGTACGTTGTTTACAACGGAACAAAATAATAACATGAGTATACTGTATACTGAATATATCTATGTTACTTGTGTACTTTTGGCTTCTGGTACCAGATCGAGTTTCCAGTTTCTGTAATATTGAACGTAATATTTGAATAAATTGCTAGCTTTATAATATATACATAATATATACATATGTGTGTGCTTAGCCAATAGTGTGTCATATAATGTCTAAATAGTATATAGTGCATTGCTGATACATATGATGAAATTTTCTAATTATAAAGTAGCTAGCAAATGCATGCTGCACTGAGTTGCCAACATTTGGCAAAGCCTGAATTAATTTTCTCACGATTTCATCCAATTAATTGTATTGACAGATCGATGGGGCAACTTGAGAAAATATATATGTTTTTTTTTTTTGGTTGAAACTTGAAAACCCTTATGCATTATTTATACATTAATTCCATATATTCAACTGTCAGTTATACAGGGAGAATGAAATAGCGGATACATATATACATACAACCACATTCAGTAATCTTTCTAATCCTAGCCCAGTTAGCTAATTGCAATTGGTGGGCTTCTCTATTTAATTCCCCTCCCCACAAATACAAACCCCGGGTTAATTATATATCTCTAAAGTTCTTAAAACAACCTTATGCCAATAACAACTAATTAATTAGATCTAGATGCATGATGTGGGTTCACAATTTTTTTTTTCTAAAAAAAAGAACAATAATTTGAAATTGCTACCACCGACAGTATAAAATAGTGGATAACCACGTAATAACCAGCATGAAAGTAGTGTAGTCATAAGTATGCATTGAAAATTTTTTTTTTCACTTCAGAAATGGTAGAGATGTTATTGATGGAATTAGTGAGCATCGTGAACTATCATTTCAAAATTTATAACTTAAAAGTAATAGTTATATACCACATGCTACATCCAAAAAATAGTTATATACCACATAAAAATAATTAAATCGGGACTGTTACAAATTGCATAAATTTTTAATTTAATATATGTAATTATTTTCTATTCTTACATAAATTGCCAAATTTATTTAAAATTTAATGTCAATATTATTATCAAAATGGTCATCCACTAAATCCTACTACATTGAAAAATTATATATGGAGATACTGAAATCTAAACATCCTTATCATTAGTGTTAATCACTTTATCATTAGTGTAAATCCTACATTCCTACTACATTTTATGTTATTCAACTTAGATACTGCTAATATGTTTAACGACTTCATTATTTACTATTTAGATTAAATACTTAACTAGTAATATACAAATTAAATAGTATTCTATATATTATTAACATAAATAATAATTCATATAACCTGAGTACCTGACAAGTGACATCAAACGAATATCCATTTTAACAAGCTCTCAAAAAGAAAAAAAGAATAGAACGCTGGTTAGCCTGGTTTAGATGTGAAGAAATTCTGAACACTTCTATGCCACAGTTCAGTTCACAATCACAATCACAGGCTCACAGCTGAGCTGAGTCCGTATTATCTGAGTTAACCCAAAATTTGAGTTAACTCGTGCACAGATCTCGACCATTGGTTTCGGATCTTGATCAGAACCGGTTAGGACACAATTTTTGAGTTAATTTACGGTGTGCTCCCCCCCATCTTTTTATCAAAAAAAAATTTACGGTGTGCTCCAATTAAGGTGAATGGATCGGAGGAGAAGGGATGGGAGGGGAGCAACCCTCTTTTAACTTGCTCCCGGATTTTTTTTTTTTTTTTTGGGTGAATGGATAGTAATCTATAAACTAGAAAGAGGGGTAACTCTCCAAGCACCTCAACTATGCCACGTTATCAATATTATTAACCATTGATTTTGTTTAAATCTCTTCATCTACTTTGATCCAATGGTTTATATTTATTTTCTCTCCCCATTTAATAAGATAATATGATATGTCTAAGACAAAATTTAATCTTTAAAGTGATCAAACATTTATGTGCTATTATTTATAAATTATACATCATCATCATCATTATTCACATCAAAAATTTTAAAATTATGTTTAATTTTTATTAAAAATAAATATTTTTATTTTATAAGTTTTATAATTTTTTGTTATCATATTTCGGAGCGAAGCCCGAGTTACAGCTCTAGTAGATGGGAATGAAGGTTAAACACTCTAGTCATTTTCTCATATCTTGTAACCTCCCAAATTGAGGTGTACATAAATTACCTTCTTTCTTAGTTCCATTCTATTCTATTCTATCCCATCAAAACTCTGAACTCTGGAGCAAAGCCTTAAGAGTATCTCAGTTCAGCTGGAGCTACCCCTTCCCGGCTTTCTCTTATCTGCAAAATGCCAATTTGTGAGAGACTGTGACTCCTCTCCTCTTCTCCCAACAACTTTTCCTTCCTTCCTCAAAACATCCCATCCCGACAATGGCGAACCCGAGAAGAAGCAGCACACTCCAAATCTCCACTACTCCCCCTCCCTCCCCAACCCTCCTCCCTTCCTTCGCCGACCCCTCTCCCCCTCCCTCCTCCCTCTCCCGCTCCCTCTCCTCCCTCGCGCACTTCCTCAAGAAGCCCACCGCCTTCCCCTTCCTCCTCTCCCTCTTCCTCCTCCTCACCTGGCTCTCCCTCCGCTTCCACCACCCCTCCCCCTCCTCCCTCTCCTCCGATCCCCGTACTACCGAACCTGCTTTCGACGCCGATGCCAATCTTGTCAGGTTCACTGCTGCCGAGTTCCCCTCCCTCATTGCCAAGGACAAGAGGGGGTGGCTCGTCGACCCCATTGCGGCTGCGCTCCAGGCCGGCCTCTCTGGTGCGGCTTTTCCTTTGTTCTTGTATCAAATGATGGTAGTTTGTTAGTTAGTTAGTTGCAACTTGCAACAAACGGGGTTTGGTTTTACCAGAACTAGATTGGATGCATCATGTACCGGTGGTACTAAGGTGAATGCTTATCTGAGACTATTGGTACTATATGTTTAGGACTGTGCATCAGTGAATTGGGAATATTGGATATGTCTGCAGTTGATAGTAACCATTTCAAAGAAATGGGAATGGTTGTATCTGTAAATTCGGCTGCTATGCCATGCCGCCTTCTGTAAAGTGCCAGAATGGTTTGTAGTCATGTAATTAGTCTGGGTTCACTTGCAGAATACAAACCCTTCTTATCTGCGCAAATGAATTGATAGATAGTTATGATTTCACCCTCACTGGAAAGATAGCGAAGTTGGATGGTTGCTAGGATTTCAATTAGGAAGATTACAGGCTGAAAATAACAGACAGTGGTATAAGTATAATTTTATTTTTTAGTATAAATTGGTCGTGCATAGGTGATATTAAAACTGTGGAGCATCAATGCACGATCATTTCTACTCTAGCCTTGTTTTGACTCAAGGCGATAACATTCCTTTGCTTTATGTAGTACATTCTCTTTGCTTGCAGTGCTTAATCTTTCTGAAGTTTGCTTCAATTCATATGCAACCTCAAAAAATTTTTAATGCAGGAGGTGCCCTTGATTGTTCTTCATTGCATGCAGGCCAGATCAATCCTGGTGCTCTCAGGGGAAACCACCGGCACCACACTTGCAATGAAACTTTCCTGATTTGGGGTGCTGAGACTAAGTTTAGGGTAAGCAATGCAATGCTTCTTATTGCTCTCATTTTCCTTTTGCCATATAATCTTTAATTTTTTGTTGATTATCTAATGTGTTAGCCACGGTTTCAAGGATAAATAGTAAACCTGAAGAAATAATAAATTGAAATAATTCCACCAATGATGTCAACTAACATACCATGCTGTGGAATAGTTACCATATTGTTTGTTCTTTATGTACCAACTTGTTTTTACCATTTCCTTGGATTACTATGGTAATATTGGAAACTTGATGTGTACCTTGGATGCCTAGGGTTTTTTTGAAAACATATGTTGTCAGCTTTTATTGAGCCAAATAATTATAGAACCAAGTAAAGTTGGAGAGCTGAATGCCCGCTTAGTACCACTATGGGCAGATGCACTTAAAAAAAATCTTATAGGGCCTGTTTGATGTGATAGAATATGAGAGAATTAAAAAATATCCTGGAAACTTGATTCTTTCGTCAATGTTTCTTATCATTTTAACTTCTTGTTGAGATGTTTGATGTCCCAGAAAATGAAATGAAGGAGAGGACAGAGAATTGGATTGCTCAAATTTCAACCAATGAATCATATGATCAAATCTATTTATAATTATATATTGTAGCGAGTCACAAGTATAACTCGCATAACCTGTTACATACATTTTTGTACAATCAAGTCCGCACAACACTAAAGTTTGGGTTACCTTCATAGCACATGGTCCCCACCATTCTTAATTCCATGTCTTTCTTGTGTTTTCCGGACTAAAATGAGGGGGAAACAAAAGGAAGGATATGAGGGGGACAAGGGTCCGATAGTATTTGTGATTCTGGTAAAATTTTGGAGATCAAACGCGACAAAGAAAAGAAGATCCGAGATATTGGTTTCTCTTCCCTCATATTCTATCACATCAAACAGCCCCATAATGTGAAATTGGTATAGGAAAATTATGTTTGTGATCCCTTTTGGTGTAGTTGGAGAACCCTAACATCAAAGATAAAGGCTATGCCGAGGTCATCATAGCTGCTGATGAGGTTGCAATAGTGGCGAGCCCCAGTGGGACCGCACATGCCTTGGTAAACATAGATCAAGTGAGGTTTACATCTTTTATTGGCTGCCAGGATACTAAGATAAGTCCTAATAGCTCTAATACTGACTTCAAGGTCTGGAAAGATCTCTAGTGCTAAATTCAGGTGAGGTGCTGTTTTGGTACGGTGTGCTTCTGACATGTGTGCATAGTAGGTTTACTAACTGCTAAGGAGACAAATTGCTAATTTTTGTAGTGTGAATTCTTAGTTAGCCTTTTTTATTTTTCTGAATGGGCTCAAATTTTAAATCTGGATTTTTTAGATTTAAAATTGAGGATTATTGCTTCTGTACTTGATATAATGGTTTTATTCACATATCTTTTTCTCTCTCTTTTTTTTATTACTTGAGAGTAGATTTCAATACATGTACAGTTCTTTGTTCAATAGAAAAAAAATGTACAGTGCCTTGCAGAATTTGTGAACCTGATATAGTCTCTGATTATTTCCAATACACATGGTTAATAAGTGTTAGATGTAAGGACTTTGCAATAATATTAGCACTTTTTTCGTTGTTTAACCAATACTATGGTAAATTATTATCTAACGATCTTTATCAGTATGATTACTATCATTTTCTTATGAAGAGGATTACTGATAGTGTTTGTTAATTTATTAATTTTTGTCATTGTTGTCGTTATCATCATTTAGCATTACAAATACTAGTACTAATTTGATTACGAATACAATAAGAATGATCTATTGTTATTAATATGAAGTATGATTTCAAAATTGTTTAATTTTCTCAATCAAATAAGAAACTTTTTATGGCATTATAAGATTAAAAGTTGTGCCTTTATGTTTCTATATAATTTTATGCTCCATCCTCCTACCAAACATATTGCCGAGTATCATACTATCAAGAGTTTGCCAAACAAATACAGCAATATGCTTGTTTAGCAGCATGTGCATATAATTGCTTATCTTATTTGTTTGAAGTAGTGATTTTATATACCAAAAAGAATTTGTTCAGATTTCATGAAAATTTTCATTTCCCTTCTTGCGGGGAGAACAAATCTTTCTTATGCGAAGAGTGAATAGTTGAATACCTTGCGAGGGTCAAAAAAGGTTATACCATGTTCAAAATGAATACCAAATGAGAATTCAATAGAATTGAATAGAATAGATATGATTCGGAACTAAACGTTAATGATCAAAATAAATATTTAGCTAAAGAGAATTCATTCTATATAAATTGGAAAGAAGTCTAAAAGTTCTCTTAATTTATGGTTTGATATCATTCCGTCTCAATTTAGAGTTACATTAATCAAATTTAACTCAAAAAAAATAAAAATAATAATAAAATAGAACCAAGAAGAGCTACTGAACTTAGCGAGCTTCCGGTTGGAGTTAAGTGGCTAGCGTTGCTCTTCCCTTCAGCAGCTGCACGAAAGAGCGAAGGGGCAAGCCATAAGCGGATCTTTCTCTCATCGAAAACAAAATCGCGTCAAATACCTACGTTTTAGCGAGGAGATCCGTACAAAAATTTGTCATCTCAAATCGCGTCGAATTGCGTATGAAATCCAAATCGCGTCACCTCTTAGTTCATTTTGAACAATGGAAACACAATCACGCAAAATTCATTTCTCACTGCTCTTAGTCAAATACCTCGTTTGTAAGGATTTTTATCTGCTGCCATAGTTTCCAATGGCAGGGTCCTGCCATTAAACACTAACAGGTGGGTCCTTTATTTGTGGGTCCCACCTGTCAGTGTCTAATGGCAGGACCCTGCCATTGTTTTTAATGGCAGCAGATACGGACCCCGTTTGTAAATGGCCAAATATTCCTTGGAGAGAAACAATCAAATATGCTACCATTGTATTGCATGTGATTAAAAAAGTACAACAATGATTGTTGCAGAAGAATCTTAGTATCGAAACCTAAATTTTAAAGTAATACCTACCGTCCACAAGAGCAACGCGCCATTGGTCCATAGAGCGGACGTGTCGTCATGAGTTGGAATCGGCTCGCCAGCGCCATAGCTTTGTGTTGCTTGTTGGGTCTATATCACGTGCCTACGGTACGTTCGTCAGCGCCATAGCTACGCGTACGTTCGTCCCATCTACCGAGAAGGGCAAAAAATAATAGAAAATCATGTCTTGTCATGACTTAAAATTTATATGACAAACAAATTAAATCTCACAAGTATACATGTAACAACTACTCTGAAAAATGTAACAACTACTTAAGAGAATGTAACAATTGCTATGAGCAAATGTAACAAGTACTTATAAAATATAATAACCACTCTAGACAATACTACTTAGAGAATGTAACAACTAATATGGACAAATGTAACAAGTACTTAGGAAATGTAACAACTACTATTGATCAATGTAACAACTAGTTAGGGAATGTAACAACTAGTTAGGAAATGTAACAACTGCATAGTCTACATTGGGGCAGCGGGCTACTGTAGACAAATAATGTAACAATACTCCTTGGGGAATGTAACAACTATTATGGACAAATGTAACTAGTATTTAGGAAATATAACAACTACTATGAATCAATGTAACAACTACCTAGCTAGGGAATGTAACAACTATATTGGGGTAGCAGGATTTTTTGAAATTCAAACATGCAATCTTTGGAGAAAAAATTACCTGGCAGAGACATTTTTGACGGGCATCAAAGTTTGATTAGACGTAAAGTTTCGTCCGGAAGAGAAATTGTGGAGTAAGGTAATAATGGCGCCGGTCTTAGAGCGGAAAGAGAAATCGCTGAGGGGGATTACAGTTTACGCTGTGTCGAGATGGCACCGCCACGTTGTTTATCGGTCAACTATGGATCGATAGACCGTTTGACCGAGTAGACGCATGAAGTTTCCGTAAATTTTACATGTTCCTTGTGACTTCAAGTGATGCGTTACGCGCCAATCTAGTATTATTTGCTTCATGGATTATGATTTATTTAAACAACATATTGCCTCCTAATTTACAATTATGGTTGTTGTATTTTTATGCGCTTGCCGCACAGCTGGCTTAGCTACAAATTCGCTTTATGCTTTCCTATATATGGGTCCAAAGGAGGATGGTGATAGAATTTAAGTTATATTTAATTAAAACGGATTAAGGACTAAAGGTGAATACCCACAAATTTATTTGTTCGTCCTTTATTATCTATCCCCTTATTTGTTTATGTAAATATTATATATTGAATTATAACATTTAAAGTGGATACTTGGACGCGCAATAAAAGATGGGCACCGGAAGTACTCAATTATGTATATCATGTGCCTTTACGACCCGAGTCCGTATCCTCTACAATAACTCAAAATTTGAGTTAATGCGTGGACGATTTTGGGTCGTTGGATGTGTATCTCGGTCAGAGCAAAAGAAAACGGTCAGATTTAGATTCAGGAGGTGTCTTTTAATGGGCAAAGTATACACACCGTCATTTTGAAAATTTCAGTTTTTTTTTAAATGATGTGATGGTTGGCTAAACAAAAAGTTGGGCTAAAAACAAGAACCAAATGATGAATTTTCCATTTGTTATTTAACGGTGTGTTATATACATAGAGCTATGGATACGTCTGCGTTATCTGTTTATATATTTTGTTAATATTAATTCGAACATGATTGCACGAAATCCGCATATTTTGTAGCAATATATAGGGCTAGACTATTATACTAACATTAGTATTTCGGATCGAAATGCTAACGCCTCAAAATTATTGTTATCGTGTCAGAAATCATGATTTATAATGCTCAATAAATTCTTTATATGAAAATATTGGGGAATACAAAAATTTTCCATTTTTAAAGTTTTCTAAGTATTTATTTTGCATTTTTGAAAATAGCTTGTACAAACATCAATATTTTATGAGCTATTTTCTAAAATTCAAAACAAATACTTAGAAAACTCTAAAAATGAAAAATTTTTGTATTCCCCAATATTTCCATATAAAGAATTTATTGAGCACTATAAGTCGTGATTTCGGATACGATAACAACAATTTTGAGCCGTTAGCATTTCGGTTTGAAATGCTAACGTTAGTATAATAGTCTAACTCCAATATATATATATTTTTTCAAAAATGCAAAACAAATACTTAAAAAACTCTAAAAATGAAAATTTTTTGTATTTCCCAATATTTTCATATAAAGAATTTATTGAGCACCATAAATTAAAATTTCGAACACGATAACATAAATTTTGAGCCGTTAGCATTTCGGTCTGAAATGCTAACGTTAGTATAATAGTCTAACTCTGTATATATATAGTCTAGCTACGGTGAGTTGCAACTCACGGGCTGCTCCTTTAGTCAGGGTCCAAAAACATATCAAGTCACCTCCAAATTTCGATTTACATGGCTCAATAAATTCTTCATATCAAAATCTTATAGCACGCAAAAAATTTTCATTTTTGGAGATTTTTAAGTATTTGTTTGAGATTTTTAAAAGTGACTATACAATATTAATAAAAGAATCAATGTTTTATGTATCATTTTAAAAAATTTCAAACAAATACTTAGAAATCTCTAAAAATAAAAACTTTTTGTGTGCTATAAGATTTTGATATGAAGAATTTATTGAGCCATATAAATTGAAATTTGGAGGTGATTTAATATGTTTTTGAACCCTGACTCACAGAGCAGCCCGTGAGTTGCAACTCACCGCAGCATAACTCTATATATATATATCTAATATATATATATTAGATTGTAGAAAAATAAAATACTTCCAATAATCCAACAACACACAACAGTCGTTACAATACTTAAGTATCATTGTGGCAATGTGATAAACGGTTCCCATCTATCTACCTTAAATTATATATTTTTGGAGCGAATAAGTGCAGCACAACCAATTCCCAGCTCCAGATCAGAGAATTCCAATTCCAATTCCAATTTCAATTCCAATCCATGGAAAAAGATTAAGAATTAAGATAACATGCTTGCCACAGTTAGTTACCAGTAGTCTTACTGGCACACCCTTTACAAAAGAGACGAACCTGATTCCTTCTCCTCACTCTTCTCCTTGAACTTGGCTTACAAGACCTGTCCAAACCAACGAATTGGATTTGACCTTGTCATGGAGTATGTCCTGAATGGCGCCTTGTAGACCAGGCCCTCGAAAGTTCAAAGCTTTCCTCCTGGGTGAGGTCTTTTCTGATTTCTGAACAAGAACAACCCTGTATAAAACGTACTGAATGCAAAGAGGCTGGCACCTCTGTTCTCTATAGGCAATCTCTTCATATCTCAGTATAGAAATTAATTGGGTTTGTTTGTTCAATTGGAGTAGCAAGTTTTCCGGCATGGCGGAGCACTTGTCTCAGGAGCAGATAGCCGAATTCAAGGAGGCCTTCAGTTTGTTCGACAAGGATGGCGATGGTAATTAATGAATCCTCTTTGATTGCAATTAATTCGGCGAAATTGTTCGATGATCGGTGTGAATTTGAAGTCTTTCTTAATTCTTAATCTTTGATGTATGTATGTGCAGGAATGATCACAACCAAGGAGCTGGGGACGGTGATGCGCAACCTGAACCAGAACCCGACGGAGGCGGAGCTGCAGGCGATGATCAAGGAGGTGGACGCGGACAAGAGCGGCACGATCGAGTTCAGTGAGTTCCTGACCCTGATGGCGCACAAGCTGAAGGACAAGGAGTCGGAGGAGGAGTTAAAGGAGGCCTTCCGCGTCTTCGACAAGGACCAGAACGGGTTCATATCCAGCTCGGAGTTGCGGCATGTCATGGCCAACCTCGGCGAGAAACTGAGCGACGAGGAGGTCCAGGAGATGGTCCGGGAGGCCGACAAGGACGGCGACGGCCAGATCAACTATGATGAGTTTGTTAAAGTCATGATTGCCAAGTAAGTATGTAGTTACCTTGTTTAGTTTAGAGAAACATCTTGCTTGCGTCCATTAAAAAACCGTCCATACAGACAGATGTGTACAAAATGTAGCAGATACGTCCCGAAATATAACAAGTACGTCACAGAATGTAACATATGGACGCTATGGACGTCCATAGATGTGTACAGAATGTAACAGATACGTCCCGAAATGTAAACAAGTACGTACCAGAATGTAACATATGGACACTATAGACGGTTTTTCTATGGACACTGGGTATATATTACTCTTTAGTTTACATGCTTAATTGGCATATATGGCTGGATTTAGGGTTAAATGGTAGAACCAAATATATCAACAAATATCAACTGTCTGTTCATCAGTCAAGTAATTAGGTTTTATTCAGTTCAATTTAGATAGAATTTTGAGTGTTTATACATTTATATATTTATACTGTTTATACATTTAATTTATACACCACAAGTGCATTTCTTTTTCTTTGCTTCAAAATGTATATCTTTTTCTGTCCCATCCACTTTTGTCCATTTGGCAATACAGATGTTTATGTATGCATTCAGATAAGTTAAAAGAACTTTAGTCCATTTTTAAATGACCTTTTTAATTGCCTTTCTATGAACCTTGTCGAACGTAAAATCAAACTTCTTTTTTTTTTTTTAATCTTATCTCAGCTTAATTAATTTCTTTTTTTAATCTTATCTCAGCTTAATTAATTTCGTTTTCCATCTCCGGAAGGAATCATTTTTGTCGTATATTTTTCCTTTTCTTATTACTGTAAATATTTAAGCATAGTAAAATATATCCAATTCTTGTGTATATATTTCTTCAATAAAAAAAAATTTTCAATTTGAGAATATTCTCAATTATTTAGATAAGTTATGTATCACATTACAGTCAGGTTTGAAGACATTTAAGACTTTTGTGAAAAAAAATTGTTCATAGATCTTAATGATATTGATGACTAACCAGTCGAATTTAAATTGACTTAATTATTACTACAATATTCTATCTAAACAATTGGAAGCACATTCACAAACTTATTTTATTTTCAAATTCAAATTACTTTTAAATCAATACGATAAAAATTGGATGTATCTTACTCTGTAAGAAATTTGTTATTTCTTTCCTCTTTACCAAGTCTTATATATACAGCACATATATATGAGTTGGCTGACAGTTTGATTAAGGACTGCATTTTGTAAGCTCACTTCAAATTTCAATTCATATATTAGAGTTGAAACAGACAGCGATACATATAAAAAACCATTAAAGTGATGCACTATCTGGGGAAGGATATATACCTACTGTCTCCAGATGCACACTTGCAATATATGTGCATTTTATATTTCATATATCTTTTGTTTTTTTGTTTTTTGGCAAATTCAATCCTGACCAAAGAAATATTAAATAGTCCAAAAAAAAAAAAAATTAGGAGAAGACTGAATTTCAACTATATAAAGTAATTAATTATATTTTTGTTACAAATTAATTAACTTGCATTGCAGGAAGAGGTTGGCGAGGACAGAATCAATAGAGGAGGAAACCCATGAAGGCTCTACTGGCTTGGCAAAGTGTGGCTTTTGCAATAAGTGTGCCATTCTATGATCAGCATATATAAATGACAGCACCTCCTATATATATGGTACATGGTCGCATATAATATTATATATATATATGCATTCGTTTTCCAAGTCATAATTAATATGAGATTTGTAGTTATAATAATTGAGAAACCTATATATATATATGGCCTCTGTATATGTCGTGCTTTTGTGTTTTCAAGCGAGAAGAGTGAGTCTGAGAGAGAAGGGCTATGCATGTTTTCTATTTCTTTTCTTTTTGTTTTTTTTAAATTGAAAGCACGGCAAAGATTTAAAAATGAAAAAAAATAGAGAGAGAGAGAGAGAGAGAGAGAGAGAGATTATTATTATTTTTTTTTCTCCGAATGTTTTTAATTAAGTTTGTATAATTTATTTAATTGATTGCTGGACTTTAAACTAAAAACCCGATAGAACTAGATGTGATAATTTTTGTACCATATGGACTAACTCAATCAAGTGATATTAATATTAATACACGTAAAAAAGAGGGGACAAAAAAAATACTTAAAGCTTGAACAATGCTATGATTAATGTTTCATTATTTATCCTGTCACCTAGCCAGAAACCCCAAATACATTGACGTTGTCCATTGGTATAAAGTAAACAACTACATGAACATAATATAATAAAATAAAATAATGTCATTTGAATGGAAAAATAGAATTGTAATATAATGTTTCCATTGGAATTAATAACAAAATGTTGTTCAGTAAAATTAAAATTGTACTATCAAGTTGGGAGAAGGGAAGAGAAATGTGAGAAAATGAATTATTAACATTTTTCCACAGTTTTAACATGTAGTCATGTGAGAAAAAAATAAACTAGTAACATCTCCTTTCTAAATTTTTGTTTTTTTTTTTGAAAATAACATCATTTTATCACTATTTTAATCAGGTTATCTCTCAATCCTTAACCATTCGGATTTCCTCTTCAAATATCAGAGGAGAGGTATTTTATTTTCTCATTTTGATATTTGCCTTTTTAAAATATCATAAGAGAGCTACTTTTATTTTTTATCTTTTACTAGGGCTGAGACCCGGGCTTTGCCCCGGACAAATAAGCTAAACATATGTTTATTATTTTAATGTTAAATATCTTATATATTATGTTTGTTTTTTTTTTTTTTTTTTTTTGAAAGATTGGTAGAGGCTACCAATGTGCCCTTATATATTATGTTGATGACTAACTTTTTTTTGTACTATTGTGGTTTTTCTTTACATTTGCCTGAAAAATGTTTTAATTTGATTAGAGGACAAAATATCACATCAATACTTATATGTGATCTTTAAAGTTAAATTAAATAATATATTATGATAAGAGCAACATGAAAAGATGAAAGATGGAAAATAAAATTTCACGAACATGTTTTCAGCACATGAAGCATATGATATGCTATTAAAACTTAGGAGAAAAAAGAAAAGAAAAGAAAATCTATATGGAATATCTTTCTCACGAATACACCATTAATTAAGAAAATAATTATGCACTTTAATTATATTTATGGAAAGACCGGAGAAAATAAAGGTCACATCCAAAAATGCATTAAATGTGTTGAATAAGAAAGTGAAGAGACGCTGTAATAAATCTTTAATAGTATAGTTTCAACCACTGGATCATAAAATTAGTAAAACTAAAATGAATCAAACAATTGCAAACATATATGCCGTGGCATGGTTGAGAGAATAGAAAACCCACCACTCTTTCTGGTGGAGGTATGATTATTGATCCAAATTTTTTTTTTTTTTTTTGGTTACTTTTTTAAAACTTGGCAGCGGCTGGATATTGACAGAAAATAACCACTTGCAAAATATTACGCGGAGAAGAAAATACCAAACATATATATGTACTGGTATTCGACCTGCGCCATGCAGCGGCCTAGATAATACAATTATATTATGTAAAAGAGGGAAATATATGAAGTATTAATGTATGCTATTTTAGTTGCAGTCTACAATTGAACATTTAAATACATATTTGGATTCAAAATAGATATTCATATTTGAAAATGTTCAGTATCCAAAATAGATATCCAAAATAAGATTAATTATGGATCATGGATATCCAACCGTTGATTTGATATTAGATTCATCATGCACCGCAGATCTGACGGCAAGTTACAATCTGGACCCTCCATTGCAGTCCCATCTAACCATTTTTCATGAGATCGCAATGGAGATTTCCATTCCTTACGTGCTTTTTAATATAGAGAGAAAATTAGATATCCAAAATAAGATTAATTATGGATCATGGATATCCAACCGTTGATTTTATATTAGATTCATCATGCACCGTAGATCTGATAGCAAGATACATTCTGGACCCTCCATTGTAGTCCCATCTAACCATTTTTCGCGAGACCGCAATGGAGATCTCCATTACTTGCTTGCTTTTTAATATAGAGAGATGTAATATGTTACAGAAAAGTCACTTCCCAAATGTTGCATAGTACATGTACAGATACACAGTCTTCCCTCGACTCGATCCATGGAATATACCCCGTCACAAAACATTAGAAAACCAATTCGATCAGAAAGGCCCAAAGCAAAGGAAAGACATGTTGCTGGATCTCTCTCTCTCTCTCTCTGACAAGTTGGGCCTCCATAGTCCATTCCCCCTAGCAGGCCAGCACTCCCCCAATCTAACGCCACACGCAAACCCTCTCAATCTCTCATATCATCATATTATCATTTCCATAACAAGCAGGGATCAAAGTATTAAATATCTCGCGAGAAATTCCTCCACTCGTCCATTCATTCATTTTCTCCTGTCCCACTAACCCTAGATAGCCACAACACAACACAAAGGGTTTCTCTATTCTCTTCTTTTCTTTTCTCAGCGCGTCGCCGCACCAGAGTTTCGCCTCCCCACGCCACCTTCCTCCCTCCCTCCTTCCCTTCCCGCCGCCGCCGCATCTCCGAAGAACACTCGTTGCTTCGTAGCTCTGTAATCTTCTTCTTCTTCTTCTTCTTTTTTACTTATGGATAATTGTTTGACATGTTCCTTGTGTAAAGTCTAAACCCTGATTGATTCTCTATCTGTACTCCGATGGGATGCTTCTCGAATCTATCTATCTGAGGAGTGGCAGATAATCGCAATCAGTGTTTTTGAGAACTGGTTCTTCTCGTATAAGAAACGTGTATGTGGTTTTGGTTGTGGGGGATGATCGGATAAGGTCTCCCGTTTGCTTCTCTGATGTGGATGTACCGGATTGATCTGTCCCTTGTTATTTGATTCTGACTTTGAGCTATGTGTTTGTCATGATTAGGTGTACTGATTTCTGGTAAATTAGTGCTGAACCCTGATTGTACCAATTTGCATGCAATGCAATTTCATTGTTTATTTTTTAATTCAATGATCGTAGTTCATACTTGATACAGAAATAGACCGATTATGCATGCTGTGATTTTTTTAGGTTCCGTATGGATGAGTTGTTTGGTTATCATCTAATAATATATAAACAATAATTGGCAGAATTTTTGTATATTTTTAGTCCATATCAACTTTAACAAAGGCCAGATTGAGAAGCAAATTCTGTAGTATGGAATAAGTTGAATCCTAGTTAACAAACATGTAATTCATGAGAAGCAAGAGGGGCTAGTAAAATATTATAGTTTGAACCGGAGGTTGTCTATTCTTATTTTTTGTTACGAATAATGTTTAATTCAATCATTGGATGTGTGAGGTATATCTCAACTTATCAGATGTTTGTTGAATACTTTGCAGGTACAAATCAAGAGCAAGCGAAATTCTGACTTCACAAAGCCACACAAAGCCACTTTCCATTATTTAATAACTGCACCAAAGAGATATATTCTCTTTGGTCCAAATGGAAACCCTCAAGTCCTCTCTTCTTCTAACATACTCGAATGAGCTTCCCAATGGGGAGCCACTATATGTCTCCTCAAATTGTCTCCCTATAAAGTCTCCAAACCTTGAGCCGGCTGGCCATGCTTTCCATTCTGCCGCACTTTTACTTGCTGGCATCTCCAACGAAGAAGAGTCTGAGGCAGACAGTCAGAGTGTGTCCTCTGATGATCGGGCCCAGGACTCTAACCCCTTTGCCGACTCTTATAGTACCAAGGGGAAGAAGAAATCAGGCACTGGAGACCAACAACAAGATCACTATGCTCTTCTTGGTTTAGCTCACCTCCGCTTCTTGGCAACTGAAGATCAAATTAGAAAAAGTTACCGTGAAATGGCCTTGAAGCACCACCCTGATAAACAAGCAGCACTCCTCTTGGGAGAGCTAACTGAAGATGCCAAAGAAAAGAAAAAAGATGAGATAGAAACCCATTTCAAGGCCATCCAGGAGGCTTATGAGGTTTTGATCGACCCAGTAAAAAGAAGAATATACGACTCAACTGATGAGTTTGATGATGATATACCTACTGACTGTGCACCAAAAGACTTCTTCAAGGTTTTTGGGCCAGCTTTCATGAGGAATGGTAGGTGGTCTGTGAACCAACCAATACCGTCCTTGGGCGATGATTCTACCCCTCTAGAACAGGTTGATAAATTCTATGATTTCTGGTATATGTTTAAGAGCTGGAGAGAATTCCCACACGCTGATGAGTATGATTTAGAGCAAGCTGAGTCAAGAGAGCACAAAAGGTGGATGGAGAGACAGAATTCAAAATTGCAAGAGAAGGCACGAAAGGTTGAGTATAACCGTATCAGAACTCTAGTTGATAATGCTTATAGACGGGACCCTCGCATTATCAAGAGAAAAGAAATGGAGAAGGCTGAAAAACAGAGGAAAAAAGAAGCAAAATATCTTGCCAAGAAACTGCAAGAGGAAGAGGCAGCACGAGCTGCGGAAGAAGAGAGGAGAAAGAAAGAGGAGGCTGATAAATTGGCAGCTGAGGCAGCTTCAAATCAGAAGAAATTGAAGGAAAAGGAGAAAAAGTTGCTCAGGAAAGAGAAGACCCGGTTAAGGACATTGGCTGCTGTAGCTGTCTCAAATAAGGACTCCGGTGTGTCCGAGAGTGATGTTGAAATGATATGCAGTTCGTTTGATATAGAAAGACTAAGAGAATTGTGTAACAAAATAGAAGGAAAGCAGAGTGAGGATGTCGTGAGGTTGATACAAACTGCTGCCAACAAAAATCCTGAGAAACCCCAAGAAAATGGTGTCCAAAAACCGGATTCCAAGGGCAAAACTGAGCAAGTGACAATACCTATGAGTTCTTCAGAGAAGAAGGAGAAGCCATGGGGTAAGGAAGAGATTGAAATGCTGAGAAAAGGAGTGCAGAAGTACCCCAAGGGGACTTCACGGAGGTGGGAAGTGATATCTGAATACATTGGCACTGGCCGATCAGTTGATGAAATCCTTAAGGCCACCAAGACGGTGCTCCTCCAAAAACCCGACTCAGGCAAAGCATTTGATTCTTTTCTTGAGAAGAGAAAACCAGCTCCAGTCATTGCCTCACCTCTCTCGACTAGAGCTGAGCTGGCTGAAACTGTAAGCACTACACCCGTTGCTAGCGCTGTTGAGGTAGGGTCCGGGTCAACTAATAGTTCAGCTTCAGCAGCTAATGGTTCTGTTCCTGTGGTTGATCCGGAGGCTTGGTCTGAGACACAAGAGAGAGCTTTAATTCAGGCTCTGAAGGCTTTTCCGAAGGATGCAAGTCAGAGGTGGGAGAGAGTGGCAGCCGCTGTACCGGGAAAGACGGTGCTGCAGTGCAAAAAGAAGTTTGCTTTGATGAAAGAGAGTTTCAGGAGCAAGAAAAATGCCGAGTAAATGGAGGGTATTGACATTTGATGATTTCGTGAGATACGAGGTTCCTGATCAGGAAGCTTGACAGTTTGAGTGATGAGAAAAGTTTTGGGATTGGTATTTTCTATGAGATGCTCTTGGACAGGAGGCGTTATGCTTCTGGCGTCAGTTTGTAGCTAACAATTTTGTTGGGTATAGGTGATCATGAGTTATTAGTTATTAATTAATAGAGATTTTACTGTTTGGTTTATTGTTATTGCAGTTTATCATCTGATACCTCATTTGAGGTTGAACAGCATATGTATTCGTTTTTTTTCTAAAATATGGAAAAAAAATGTTATCTTTCTTTTTTGTTTTCTATGCGAATATAATTTTGTTGGCTTTAGCTAATTTCATCGTCTCAATACCGTGGTATTACTTTTCTTTTTTTTTATTTCATTTTCTTGTGTGAATTATCCCGATATCATCTATTGAAGTCTGCTAATAAACAGGAATAGGTGATGCTCTTGGCAAGGAGCAAACCAAATGGAGGTCTGAAATGCATGGTTTTGCTATATCTTTATGCATTATGATATTAAGAAAAACTTGAGGAATTTCTTGTACTCGATAGCTAAAGGAACAAAGCTCAATTAATAAAGAATACCTATGTTATCAACTTGTTATTACATAACAATAATATACATACATCAATAACTCCAGGTAGTTCCCCCTTGCTCTTCATTTGCTATAAGAAACAAAATCAATTAAAAGTTTAGAACTAAAACACGGCCGATGTCACTCGGAATGTTTTTTACTTGTAGCCATCCCTCCGATCTTGTTCTTCAGCCTCCTCATTCGCAATTAGAACAGCTTTATACCAGAGATACGCCTGTGCAGCATAAAAAGTTAAATGCAAGCAATAACTTCCCACTGATAAAAATACAGTATCCCCTTGAAATATTTTTATTCCTCTTTTGCCTCCCGAGTTCTCAGTTGGCCAATAAACTGTTCAACTTGTAACGAGTTTGTTCTTTCAAATCAGAATTCAGAAGTGATAGTGTAAGTGTAAGGAGCCATTTAAAGATCTTGGTTTAGGCCAACAATCCAGTTTCACCTCTCCTTTTTCTTTAATGAAAAGATTGGAGAACAATTTCACCATTTTGTTTTACTTGCTGAAAACTGAGAGAATTTGCCATGTACAAAATTTTAAGGAAATTGCAGCTTACTGATAATGGCATCCCAGTAAAGACAAAGAAACCAAGCAGCGGCGCGTAGAAAACGCTGTCAGAGTTCAAAAGCCCAAAGACGGGTTTCTGGTTTGCATACTCAAAAATTGAGCCTATCTGTAAATAAAAAAAAATGTATGATTAATTGAATCTGCCAATCATAGAAGCGGGTGTTATCTGGTAATTTTCAATTTTTGGGAGCTAATGTTTGATTTTACTATAATGAGCTTTCGCAAATTAGCTTTCTTTTTTGCTCTTAGACCAGTATCAGTTATGGATTTACCTTTTGAAAAATGTACAATACTACTTGAGCAATTGCAACCAGGTCTTTCAAATTTGTTCATATGTTATATAACAGATCAACTACACATCTTAATCCAATAAAGCCTAATCCTGAACGAAATAAATCAAGCGGCACGCAATTGATTTAGTTTTTTTACAGATTGAATTTCAATTGCAAAATTAGTAAATTACCTAGGTATACATGTACCGCTGTACCAGACTACCAGTAACAAAAGTGGGTAACTTTCTGCAATCCTCAATCAAAATTGCACCAAATTTAGGAATTGATCACTTCCAATTGATGCAAATAAAATTTACTTCCCAAAAAAACTAAATAAATAGCCAAAACAAAGCACATAACAAAGGAAGTTACCGCAGCAATTGCTGTGATGGCAGAAGCAAGCAGATAGGCAACGTACGGAATCTGGGCAGTGGGTTCCTTCTCCGAGCTTCCTTTTCCTGCGCCACGGGCCCAGGGAGGCGGTTCGTTGGAGTCCGGCCGGGCCCAGGAAGGGATCTTCTCGTCGGACTTGTTTTTCTTGGCCGAGCCTTTGGTTATTGCCAGAACAACAAGTCTTGATCTTTGCATACCACCATACCGGCACGAGGGATTACTGAGAAGTGAGGTTTGCTGGAGGAGGCTTGGAGCTGAGCGCAGAGACGTGAGTGTGGTTGTAGCCATTGGTGGAGCTTGGTTGAGGAAACGATAACACAGGAAAGAAAGAGGGAGAATGGAAAAGAACAAAGAGGAAAATTGATTATGATTTTGTTGTGTTGTGATGAAAAATGGGCTGGAATTGAGTAGATATTTTTGTGCAATGTGCAATTCTGGGCCTGAAACCAATACCGTCCAAAATTTCCCTAATCATACCCTCTTTTTTTTTTTTTTTTCTCTCTCCTTTTTTTGTGCATATTGCTTACACAATACTTTCATTCGTGTGATTGCTAATTTGATAACTGACAAATTTTATTAGTAAGGAAAATGATATTTTGCTATTGTGAAAAAAATGTTTCAAAACCGAAAAAGAATCTACAATTTTTGTAAAAAGAGCACCAAACCATATTACATTTGCTAATTTATGGCCTCCAAATCAGGATTAAAATTTGATTTGTACTAGAGAATTCATCGTTCAGCGACACAATTATAATTAAAATTTGATCAGCACTAAGGAATTCACATTCAGATAGTTTAACCTGTACCCGTGAGCAAAGAAGACTTAATTCAGGGGGAGAGATTCCTTAAGGAGCCAGACGGGGATTAAATCTCGAGCAAGAAGAGGCTTAAAGAGGTATTCTTAATCCACGCTGTCGCTAAGGAACCCCTGTTCAAAAGGATTAAGGTACTCATAAAGCTTAAAGAGCTATGCCACCAAAAACCAAAAACTTTTTCCTTCAGATTAAATTTTAGTGGCGGAGGAGGGGCTACTTTTGCCCCACCCTGCCGCATCTTGTTATTATTCCTACTTATTTGATGATGATCTTCGTGGTGTTGTTTATTGTTTTGTCGAGCTTTCATCCGTCCTTTCGTCGAATCTTCGTCCGTTCTTTCGCCGCTCTTGTTTTTTAACAAGAGTATTTAGTTTTTCTTCATTAGAATTATCGTACCATGAAAAACCTTTGAGAAAACAGATTTGCCTCGACTTCCAATAAATTAGTTTAAAGATTGGAGTTTTATGGAGCGCTTAACAACAATTCTGATCCATTCAATCAAAGACGACGCGATTCATCAAAGCCGGTAACTTCGAGAAAGGAACTTTGTACTATTCAAATTAATCTCTAGTGTTAGAGGAAAAATTATATTTTATCGAAGTTGGAAGGTTTAATGGTAGATAGAATATGTTATTTTGTGTCATTTGGTTTTGGATTAGAAAATTTTTTGTTATTCTCTATGAATGTAATCACTTTTTATGAATGAAATCTATTGCCTACGGACATTTTATGTTCAAAAAAAAAAAAAAGCTTAAAGAGCTTAAGGAGGCTTAATCCTTGTTCTGGGCTTGGTCTTTATTTTGGGCCTCTTTACAAACAAACAAACAAACGGCCCATTAAAGGAAATCGTCTCTCATGTCTCCTTTCCTTCCTTCCTTCAGCTCTCTCTTCTTGGAGCAGAAGAAAACCCTCTTCAACCGAAATAAGCTAAAGCCCCCTTCTCTCTCTCTCTCAGCCATTCTCATTCGTACACAAGGAGAAACTAACTACAAGTAGAGGAGCAAAATGAGCAGCATAGGCACGGGCTACGATCTCTCCGTCACCACCTTCTCCCCCGACGGCCGCGTCTTCCAGATCGAGTACGCTGCCAAGGCCGTCGACAACAGCGGGTTCAATTCAGACCTTTTTTCTCTGATTTTTTTTACCTGATTTCAGTTTATTGTAGCTGAATTTGTGATGTTTTTGTTCGATTTGGTTGGCCCTGCAGGACTGTGATCGGGATCAAGTGCAAGGATGGAATTGTCCTGGTAAGAATCCGCCAAATCATTTTATTTTATTTTCAATTTCTTGTAGAAGAAGTATTTGTAAAATGGTACCAAAGTTGAATGCTTGGTTGGAATTCAGGGTGTTGAGAAACTGATCGCGTCGAAGATGATGCTTGCTGGGTCGAACCGCAGGATACACTCAGTGCATCGCCACTCTGGCCTGGTATATTACTGTAGCAATTTTCCTCCTTTCTAATCCATATTTTGATTCATTGGTCTGGACTTCATACTGATACTTTTGGGTACCCATCGTCAACCAGAAATTTAGTTATTAGGGACAATTGTTGAATGAATTTCCTGGGAACTAATTAATGTAATGGAGTATTTGAGAGCTGGCATTGGGATTATTATTGTATTAGATCTGATATAGGAGACAAAAAATATATATTGAACCATTTTATTTTACAATGTCCGCTCCTTACTATTTCTAGGTTTTCAATTTTAATTTTGAATTGATGTGAATTGTTAACTCAACCCTTTCATGAGCTGTACAAGTTGCAAGTAATGTTATAAGTTTGATAAATCTGAAATGCTGAAGTCTTTTTTTATGAATCAAAGGCTGTTGCTGGTTTAGCTGCTGATGGCAGGCAGATTGTGACAAGAGCAAAATCGGAAGCTGCTAGCTATGAGAAGTTAGCATTTTATTCCTATAATTATTAGTTTATTCTTGATCCCCTGCTAGTTATTTTTTCTGCCATTATTTGGTTAATGGCTTAATTTACCTAATGCGCATTCTTCCTTATCATTAATTTTGTCATTTACGACAGGACATATGGTGAACCGATACCTGTGAAGGAACTTGCTGACCGTGTTGCAAGTTATGTTCACCTCTGCACTCTTTACTGGTGGCTAAGGTGTGATTTTCCATTCATAATCTTGTGGCATAGCTTTATATGTTAATAATAGAAATTGATGATCATAATGACTAAGAATTATTGCCACGTTATCACAGTTACAAAAAAAAAATTAGATGTAGCTACAATCACCACCTATAAGATAAACACCGAGTACTCTCTGTTGTCTCATAAGAATTAACTTAAAGAGTAGTGCTTGTATTTGTACATAAATGTATGGAAGGGACCATGCTTACTTTTTGCTTGCTAACAGTCAAAATCGATTATTGTTAATGTCAGCTGTATCTTTACATGTGGTATTGACTAGGCTTGTGGTTTAAATTTAGGCCTTTTGGTTGCGGGGTTATTCTTGGAGGGTATGATAGGGATGGCCCACAGCTCTACATGGTTGAGCCTTCTGGCATTTCCTATGTAAGTAACTTATTTACTTAGTATACGAAGGATGTTCTCTTTTTGTTTAATTTCTTTTCCACATTTTCAAGTAACTTTCATGACCTTTGTTCAAATAATTGACAGAGATACTTTGGTGCTGCAATGGGAAAAGGAAGGCAAGCTGCTAAGACGTAAGATTCTGTTCTCCGCTTTGTTTGTCACAGCTTTGTTAGTTGTTCTTATTGTGCCCTAAATCATATTTTTTGTGGTGTTACAAGTAAATTCATTATTTCCGAGGTTTGATGGATGATGAATTTATATCCAATATTGTTTACCCTGTGATCTGTTTTCTCATGATTAATTGGCATATTTTGATGTGCTATCCCTTTATCATTATTATGCAGAGAGATAGAAAAATTGAAGCTTTCTGAGATGACATGCAGAGAAGGGGTTATTGAAGTTGCTAAGATGTAAATGATCTCTCTTTCTAACCCAGACATTATGCTACTTTTATGGAGAAACTATTGCTGTAAGAACTTTTTTTAATAACTTAAATTTGAATTATTGTATTGCAGAATTTATGGAGTACATGATGAGGCTAAAGATAAAGCATTTGAACTGGAGCTGAGCTGGGTTTGTGACGAGTCAAACCGGCAGCATCAAAAGGTTATGATCTGGAATCTGTGCACTATATGACAAGCTATTTTCTAATCGGATCAATTGCCAAGCTTTACGATTCATCGAATGACTTGAAATTATAAATAATAAGGATCACACTATGTGTTCCCTATGTTTTCCCTATGTTTACAATCTGAAACCTACTTCATCCTGTCTATTAAAATTTACAGCACAGTTGGAATTGGAATGGTTTGGATTGTTAACAACTGTGGCTGTGTCGGTAGAAATCACCCTTATTATGGAAATAACTAGTGTTATAAGTTAATGCCTTGGCTTGTTCGGATTCCATGCAAAACTTCAAGATGTCAATTGTACCCCTAATAGAAGTGATGTATTGTGCAAACCCTGCAAGTGTACAACTGATAAAACAAAGTTAATTGTGCTGTGTCTTTTCCATTGAATATGATATATCGCCCCTCTTATTGTACCTCTATAGATTGGGAATTGAAAGGAGGTTTAATTTTGGTTCTTCTGCCAAAACTAAAGAGCCTGGTTACAGTAAATTACATTGTTTTCGTGGGGCAATCTGATGTTTCTTCCTTTGGTTTAATCTGTTTGATTTTTTATTTTTTTTCTACGCTCTACCCTTTCCCAACCACGCTAATCCCCTTTTGCTTTCCCTCTTCTGGGTAACAGCTAGCTCGGTTGATAAGTGAAAGGAGTTGAATTGAGAGAAATTACGTCCATCTGTTTTGTTAGATATAAATTTCAGCATATATTCATGGGAACACTAAACAGGAGATACATTGAAATTTCTACCAAAGAATGCCCTTTTTCTCTTGCTGTTTATAACATTTTTTTTTTTTTTTTTTGGATTTTCAATACAGGTACCAAATGATCTCCTTCAGGAGGCCATAGCAGCAGCAAAGGCAGCACTCGAGGAAATGGATGCTGATTAATTTTACCCTGCAAAAGAATACTTTTTTAATTGCTTGTTCTTTTGAACTGCTAGTATTGTCGGTCACCCATCCTGTTAGAACAATGTATTTGCTGCTTGAATGTACTTCAGATTTTTTTCTTCTATTAGAAATCCTTGCGAGAAGAGATTGTCTATGCCCTGTTTATGTCGGAACCTCTCAAGTGTTGTTTATATTGATTTACCTGTTATGTTAGATTCTAATTATGTAAGCTATTGTCTTACAAAATCTCTCATGTGACAAAAACTGCCCCAGTTGTATAACTGTTAGCAACAATTTTAGCAGAACATGGGATGGAGAGAGGGCATCGTCATTTGCAATTGAGATGAAATTTTTAAAATTGGATTATTTGTTATAAAATTTGTATGTTTGTGGATGAATGGATAAGTTTTCTGTTTGCAATTGTCTTAAAATGGACGTGCGAAGAAACCAAAACCACTTGAGAAGAGTTAGTTAGGTTCAGACATCGATTAGTATTTAGAGGAGTGCATGACAGTGTTAAAATCCATTAATCATCTCCTGGCTCCTGCGGTTTGGGTTAAAACTCCAAAAGGCCGCTATTGGGCTGAGGCCTAGAAGTGACCGCTTTAGGAATTGGGACAGCAAACATGAACTTAGATTCATAGCAGCAGCAGCTGTCGCACATAAACTAGCGCGTTGAAAATTGAAATTGCTCCCTATCCTTGCCATGACCTTGTAAAAGATAGATCATTACATTAACCCCACTGTTCTTATTTGAACAGTGAACTTAGTCAGTTTTGAAGGTGTATTCCGACATATTTTGAAGGATGTACGACTGCTTTAAACTAGACTTTCCTCCCTTTTTTTTATTATTCTATTTTAATCAAAGCATTTTTCTTTCTTTAAAGAACATGCTTATTAAAAAGTCATAAAAACAGTAAACTTGCATCTTTCTTTTTCTTAGAAAAAAGGAGTAAACTTGTATCAGATTTGCAATAAGTTCTGTTCTTTCTACGTTGCATGAGAAGGTAATTACACTTTCATGGTCTTTAAAACTGTTGCTTTCAGTGTTAAGGGCATAGCGCGTCAGAACAAGTCAGCTCGAATATTCCAAGTTATTAATGAAGCCGTGGGACAGGAACAAAGAATGAGTTAAACTATATGAGTTGGTCAGCAACTTTGCACCTAGCATGACATGATAAATAAGAAGGCATGGCATGAAATAATGCGGCTGATTCTTTACCTAGACATAGTCTACCTGCTCATGTGCCCATTAGATAACTTTTACATCCATCACGTTTCTAAATTTATTCATATATTCTTTATGAAGTTTGTAAGTAACTCAGTCTAAGAATAAAAAATTAATTTAATTTTATCATTTCACACAATGCATTGTTAGATAACAATGGTTAATTTTATAACTGCTCACAATTTTTTTTTTTCCATTGATCATATGGCTGAAAATTTTTCAAATTTTTTATCAAACACAAAAATAAATATACCCTAACAAATTTCTAAAAGTTCATTTTTTTTTTAAAACCAGAGACAATTAACTACAAATTCATCATTCGTTTTCCTTTAGAAAAACCTTCTGCGTTGAAAGTTTGCAACTTTGTAAATTTTTTTTTTTTTTGTGGGGTTTTCATTTTCTAAAAGTTCATTTTTAAGTTAAAACCAGAGACAATTAACTACATTTTTTTTTTGTTGAACTTTGTAGAATCAAAAGGCTGGACCGGACCCACTTCCAGCCCTCAGAACCGAACCCAATCAAACCAAACTCCAACCAACCAAACCAAACCCAACCGATTCTTTCCTTCTTTCTTTTTTTCCTTCTTTCCTTTTTCCAGCTCCAAAAGAAAACTTCCCTCTTTCACTTTCCCATTAGGGTTAGGGTTTCAATCCTCCATTCCGCTCTGCCCTCTCCCCCCACCTCCGGCGATCCTCGCCGGGTCCCCCATTCCATCGCCATGCCTTCCCTCTTCCCCTTTCCCACTCTCGCCCTCTCCTTCGCTCTTCTTCTGTCCGTAACAACCCTAGCCTCCTCTTCCGTACCGCACCTCGCTACCGAGGAAGCGGATCCGTGCCCAGCGTTGTCCGACGGGTCCGGGTCCGGCTCCTCTTGCCCCGTTAACTGTTTCAGACCCGATCCCGTTTGCGGCGTGAACGGGGTCACGTACTGGTGTGGTTGTCCTGAGGCGGCCTGCGCCGGTGTGCAGGTGGCGAAGAAGGGGTTCTGTGAGGTCACTGCCGGCGGATCCGGTCCTGTCTCAGGCCAGGCCTTGCTCCTGGTGCACATTGTGTGGCTCTTTGTGCTCGGATTCGCGGTTCTCTTCGGGTTCTTCTGATACGGTCTGATATACACCGGTAGTGGTAACTTGTTTGATCATTCTTTGTGGGAATTAACCTGGATTGGATCTGTCAAATTTGTTGAATTGTTGAGGTTTTGATTACATGTTCTTGTGAATTCCTGTACGGGTGTTGAAACAGGGATTGAGGTGTGAACTAACCTTCTTTTATTTATTTATTTAAGTACATATATGTATGTAGTGGTTCTTTTATTCTTGTAATAGAGATGGCAGCCTTGTTCCATGCATATTTCCATTTTCTATTTTGAAATTAATTTGTAGCCGACTCTTGAACCAGACTTCATATATATATAATTTTTGGCTAATTCTGCTATGGATCGGATGAAATTTGAGCTGTTTATTTTTCATAATCTAATGATCACGATATGTCTTTACATACCATTAAAGAGAAATGTTTGATAATAACCGCTCGATTCAAAATGAAAGGTGCCGATCCATACGAGAACCACTCATAATTTTTTTGTTGAAAACTCGATGATTCTTTGAATCTTAAGTCGAGACTTTTGCTGAGAATTAACCTCTTTCTAAAAGAATTGAATGGTTAATGAAGTAGTTTCAATTTTTCAAACAAAACTTGATCATGATGGTTATGCCATGGGAGATGGCGGCATACAGAAACTTAGGTTCAGTTATTCTACCATTACTAATCCTCATGTGTCGTTAATTCGGGATGGCTGTAGACTGTACAGTGTATGTATCCTTGTTGATTGGTTAGTCTCTTAGTTAAGCCTCTCATTAATTAACTCAGTATGGCTGTATACAGATACGTTCTGGAAGTCTCGTGCTTTTGCTCGATTGTTGGTAGTAAGATCTCATTTCGGTAGTTTGAAAATTTTCTTGGTTAACTTCTAATTTTAATCTTGTTTATCCATGGTATCGGTACCAATACTGGACTCGATTGATACATTCAGAAATGGTGCATGACAATTTAACACTAGGAACACTATGTAAGTTAAAGATGCATGTTATGGGATGATCCAAGTTGCTCTTATTTATGTTCATGTAAGATGTTGGACATAATTCTAAGCACGTATATATACTATGATCTATGAGAAGCACTAAATTATTGCAAAATATCATATGATTCATATTAGAGATCCTAGGGATTATTCTGGGATGTATTTAGGCGAGGAACCATGTATGCTCGTGGTATGTGTTTTTCTATACAACTGAAATGTTTGTTTGAAGTTTGAAACTGTTGGGATACTGAGATCGAGTTCTCTATGCTGGGTTAGTGTAAAGCATTTCTCATAATAAAATTAAAGACAGTTAAAATTTCTCATAATTTTGTCAGAAATTTTGATTATGGGTATGTGAATAATTGAATTTAACATGGTGAAACACTGTCATGGTGTTCTGTTGTGGTGGTTCTAAAGGTAGCAAACTCAGTCCAAGGTGATACAGAATTCTTCATGTATATATTGCTCTGAGTCCTGAGTTCATTTTCATTGTATTCATAAGTTTGACTTTTCTTTTCCATTTTTGTTTTTATTTCCATTTCTGCGTAGTTATTGTAATCTCAGATCGCATCCTAATTCTATGATCACAATTAATGAAAATTTGGGGTCCTGGCCCCATCCTTTTCTCTCAAAAAACCGAAAGTAATCAATTTACAATAGTTATTTTGTATTCTGATGTCATTTATATAACAAATAAAAAAATTCTAAAAAAGTTCCTGTTTTTTTGTTGGTGTGCTAGTAAATGTATGTGAATAGTTTAAAAATTAGTGTCTCGCTACTGTACATCAATTTTGTTTGATAAAAAAAATTAATTCTTGGGCCGTATAATCAATGAAAAGAAATGGAGCGGAGAGCATGCTCTAGCAGTTAGCACTAATGCAATGTCTTACTAAAAATTGGAACCCATTGACAATATGGGTCAAATTGTTTTCATATTCTTTTTCCCTAAATATAAAATGGGCGTAATGCTGCAATACTTAAAATTAGATGCATATAATATTTGTACGTTGTATTAAGAAATGTACTGCCAATATATATATGGATTCAAGTCTAAAATATTATATTTCAAACTTCAAAATGTTTATCAGACAAGAAAGTTATCAATTATATTGGATGAGTGAGGTTATTGCGCTTTACAAAATGCATTGACAACGGTACTTCGGCCCCGTATCTCTAAAATGTAGCTCAAATGATCAAATCAAGTCGCTCAGTACAATTATGTATTGAAATCTTTTGGGCGGCCGACTTTTTTTATTTTTAAAATTTTCTAACTATTATTTGGATTTGTGAAAAATAACCCCTTTTATATACAAATTTTTGGTGCATTTATCATACACCTTAAACAAAATATATTTAGAAGAAAAAAAAAATGGGTTATCCACAAAATTTAATTATGTGCATTGTGTATTTTATTGTGTATTTGTGTTGCGCAACTTAATTCAACCATTTGGGCTACGATTTTAGAGATATGGCTGAAGTACCGTTTTCACTACGCTTATTCTTTGTATTTTTTTTTTTTTTTTTTTGAAAGCTTGACCGCAGCTGCCAAATATAATTATCGTAGTACGATGTATTAAGAAATGTACGGTGAATATTTATGTCGAGATACATTTCAAACTTCAGATTGTTTATCAAACAAAATATATATATATATATATGAACTACGCCAAGAGAGCGTCTAAGATGCCTCACATCGTCCACAATGCAGGCCAAGTACCATCAGATTTTCATCGTAATTTTGAGACTTAAGCATGAGTCTCAAAATAAATTAGACGAAAAGAGAGTTTTTAATTTTTATAGGGAAGGGATAACTTAGTCTATTAATTGATTAAAAAAAAAAAACAGCTTGATAGTTGACACGCCTACATATATTAATAATAAATATATTTATTTTTTTTATATTGAAAGTACGAAGCATTGCTGAAAAAGAAGTACGAACTGCCTTCTTTGTACTTTTCTATTCCTTTTAATTCTCTATATATTCATTAAAAAAAAAAAATTCTCTCTATATATATGTGTGTTTTTTATTTAACTGGTCGTGGTCATTCTCATGATTCTCTGGAAAAAGGAATGTTTGCGTCTTGGTCAATTAATATATATTCAAGAGGCTTCAAATTCGTCATAAGATCAAGATGCAGAATTGCAGATTAAAACTGTAGCAAGAGATGTATCATGATAGGAAATTGCTCCATGTAATCCAATAAAGTACGATAAATTAAATATACAGGCACCAAAAATGAATATATTCTTCTTTTTGTAATTTTAATCCGATACAGCACAAGCTTCACATGCATGTGCCAAAAAAAAAAAAAGCCAAAGAAAGAAAAAGAAATGAAAATTGGCAGTTCTTTTAATATACTACTCTTAAAATGGCTCAGCATAATGAAAACGACTGTGGAGAAAAAAATGAAACTAGTCACTAGAATTTGTCATCCTAAAACCAAGAAAAAAAAAAAAATTTTGTCTCCAACATAATTTTGTAAAGAAATATATATCTAAATAATTATCGTATAATATTTACTTATTTAGTGAACAATTCTGGTCTTAATGCTAGTGACTTCATAACGTAAATAGGGGCCCCAAATAAGTACACTTCAAAAAACACAAATAAAAAGATTTGTTTTCTTAAAGTGAAATCGATTTGACTCTTATAAATTAGACTAACTGAAAGAGCGAAAATTGACACTTGTTCGTTCGTTTGTGCAGCAGCGGATTGAAACGAAATCAGCGCCGCCCACATGGAAACGAGAAAATTCGAAGTAGAAACTTCATTCATTCCCTTCGTTTTCTTTTTTTTTTTTGTTTGTTTTGTTTTGTTGTTTTCACGCCAAAATTAACCTGAATGCTAATCAAGTTAGAAGCTTCTTGCTCAATGCTCTGTCGTTCTACGCGCCTTGATGATAAAATTTGATAATGGAGGTGGATTGACTTTGACCTATAATTAAGAAAGGTATATAATAATATGATCCTACAAAAAAGGCTAGCATGTACAACGTGAGCCATTGAGGCGATGATATTAATTATTAATTATGATTTTCTAGTAAGGGACAACTATCTGATAGATATAAATACTAAAGAAGATAATCTATATCAGTATATTATAAAAAGTACGTAAGAATCGGATCTATCCATTTGCTCACGGTACAATTTATTAAATGGAGAATAATTTCCTCTTAGTACCTGAATAGCTACTGCTTTGAACTACACGCTCTCATGATCGCATAGCCACTGCTTTGAACAACTCGAATAGCCACTGCTTCGGACTGTTGCCTTGCTAACCACTACATTAATTAAAGCTTACACTACGGTTTTTCGGATAAGATGAATATTCAGATCTCAAGGGCAAGATGATTTTATTTTTCTCATTTTCCGACTCATCCACATTTTCTGTATGATATGAACTTTTTTGGATCATTATATTATTAGCTTGAATAAAACTTAAAATTTCTCCGCCGCGATGCGCGGGCATGTTTCTAGTAGTAATAATGTACTATATAGGTTGTACTACGAGGAAAAGTATTTTGATATATAGAAGATGAATAAAGTTAAAAAATAAAACATTTATATTCACAATATTTAATAATAATCTATACTTCTTATCTGATTTGTGAAATTGCAAATATTAAGGAAGTCGATCCAATGAAAATAAATTCGTTCCAAGATAAATAATCTCATGACAATTATATTCGACAACTCATATACTCGTCTACTCAATCGAATGCAAATGTCTCATATATATATATATTATATGTTAATTAATACTTGTCCGGGTTGAACAATTAGTCAAAACCAATGAACATGCATAGGTGAATGAATCCAGCAACGGCATATTCTTTTTTTATATGTATAAGGTGCAACATCAATTAAGAAAGAAGATGCCAATTTCAAAATTTATAGTGAACACAGCCTCTTTCTTATAAAATATAAATCTCTGCTCTTTTATAATATATAAATCCTGCAACGGTCCAGATTTATAATTAAAATTTTTGAAATAAGTATGAACTGCCGGATGTACGTTTAGATTTTCTATGGAAGAAGTATGGTGTTGAAGTTTTTAATTAAGCTTCTTAGTGATCGTTACACGGAAATACGCATGCACAATTTTTCTAGCGCGCGCGCTCTCTCTCTCAAAATGTGCATTAATGAGAATTCTTAATGTATATTAAATTTGAGATTTTCTAGCAATTAACATGCATGACTGTATTTGCCAATTTTGTTTCTGATATAATTTCTTATGTTCTTTTATTTAATAAGATTTTTTAAACTTATTCGACTAAATTATGTTTTCACGCCAATAGTAAATTAAAATTTTCAATAAAAGAATTTGTAAGTAATTATTTTGTTCTTAAACATTTTATCAGTCCAATTAATTTGTAAACTGTTGGGCATTCTTTTTTCTTTCCATTTCTTTGATCTCTTTCAAATAATACATTTATATCGATCGATTGATACTTGATATAGTTAGAATTGGGAAGTTTTAAATATTACATAAAAGTTAGGAAATATATTAATAAGGGTCCAGATATGGTGATACCATAGTTGATACCATAATTGATACCAAGATAGTTGACCGGTCAAACATTCAATAAGAAACATTTATTTGAGAATTCTCATTGCTATAACTTGAATACTCATTGGTATAACTTGAATATTTACTACTAAAACTTGAATACTGACCATATTTTTTAACTTGAACACTCGTTGCTATAACTTGAATACTGACATAACTTGAATTCTCATTGGTATAACTTGAATATTTACTGCTAAAACTTGAATACTGACATATTTTTTAGCTTGAACACTCATTGCTATAACTTGAATTCTCATTGGTATAACTTGAATACCTATTGGTATAACTTGAATATTTACTACTAAAACTTGAATATTTGAATACTGACATAACTTGAATTCTCATTGGTATAACTTGAATACCTATACCAATTGAATACCTATGGGTATAACTTGAATACTCATCGGTATAACTTGAATACTTATTGGTCTAACTTGAACACCGACAAATTGCAAGTGAACCGACAATTGGCAGATAGAAGAAGATTAGAGAGGAGAAGTCGGAGAACAAAAAGAGAAGAAGAGAACGAAAGGAGAAGAAGATAAGAGAGGAGTAGGAGAATTAAAGGAAGAAGATCGGAAAGGAGAAGTTCGTGCCATGAGAGGATGACGACGGGAGGGGAAATAAACCGGAGAGGAGATCGAAGAGGATGATCGGAGAGGAGTTCACGCCATGAGAGGATGAGATCAGAGAGAAGAAGATCAGATGAGAAGGAGATCGGAGATGAGAAGTTCGCGATTTGATTTGATTGATTTTGAATTTCATTGAACCGACGTTAGACCGAAAAAAAACCGTGTCTGGTTTTATGGTATCAACTATGGTATCAAACATGGTATCCACATAGAATTTTCCTATTAATAAATATTATTCGAATTTGAATGAGCTGATTCGTTGTGTAGATAAGCTATCGATCGAGGATGAGACCCCAATATAAATTAAGAATTTTACTTCAATAATTCCGCTATGTATTTATTAATTTTAAATTAAGAAATTTACTTCAATATAAATTAAAAAATATCCTAATTGAAATAACAAGTTATCTTAAAATATTAGCAAACATGTGAGAGCGAGGGAAATAACCACAAAAGAAGAAATGATATCATTTTTATGTCATTTTAATCTCATTATCGTAATATATTTGATCAACTTTAAAGTATTTAATTCCAATCGTATCGTTCTTCAAATTAACATTTTCTTTATATGTAGTACGTATTTTGGTATTCTTTTGATATACATTTTCCAATTCATTCATATTTTATAAGAGATAATAGCAGATATTTTAGAAAGCAGTCGGAATCCGTCTTCATTTCCCTCGCTCCCTTTTTCCCGTCTAAATGGGCCCGTAACCGTTGACGTGCTCAGTAGCCATGGTTGACAAATCGCATCGCCATGCTATTTACTACCCTCTCTATGACCAACAGGCCCCACCAAAACAACAACACAAACATCTTCTATTGATCAAATCTCAACCGTTCATATATTAACACAACACGGAGCCGCTATGGAAAATCTGTACTGTTACGGAAGGAGTGCTTATCCTCTCAGCGAATCAACGATGCGGATTATAGGAGGGCTTTTTTGAGATTGAGTTTCACGAATCTCAAAGTAGATCCAACGAGTGGTTTGGTTACCGAGCATAAATACAAATACAATACAATACGGTAGAGTGCTCATCCCCTGACTTACCGCACTGTGCAGTGCACAGTATCAGCCGTTGGATCATCTCGAGACCGCGTTGAACGAATCTCGAGACAATCCAACGGCTGACCCTGTGAACTGCACAATGCGGTACAGCAGGGGATATGAATTCCAATACGAATACGGTAGAGAGCGTACAATGTACAATGTACGCAACGAAATATATAAATTAAGTTCCTCTCCTCTCCCATTTCTCCCACCTTTCTTTCTCTCTTTCTTTCTCCGAGTCTCTCTCTTTCTCCCAACTAGGAACTGTTCATCTTTTCTTTTTTTTTTTTTGAGTTATTATCACTTTGTAGCTCTTCAGTGGGTTACGTTCCATTCTTGACTCTTGAGGTAATTGGTTTTCAATAGCGGTGAAGGCTGGTGAATTTCTTGAGGTAATTATTGGGTTTCAACTTTTCGTACCGTGGTAAAGTTTGTAGCTTTCTTTTTTTTTATTTTCTGCTTTTTGGAGAGGATTTATGGGTTCTTTTTCTTGAATTCGATAGCATTGTGTGCTGTTAGTTTTGTGATGAATTAGGAGCAAAATTGGCGTTAGATTTTGCTTGAAATTTTAATGTGATCCTTTTTAATTTTATGTGAAATTGTGACTTGTGCAAGGAATTCGTCAGTGATTTTGTCTTAATTGTCGCAGTTCTTGTTGCAAAGTTTACAACTTTTAGGACCCAGCAGCTCAATTTTGTTGGGTTTTTATTAAATTTTCAATCTTTTTGTACTTGTCATTCAGATATTTGATGGTATTTTTTTGGGTTTTTCTTCTGCCCTCTTAATTTCTCTCAAGATTTTTACAATGTGTATCCATGTTGCATTTATCTCTTTCCTTTTTGGACATATAAATGAAACTTATCCACTTTCTTTTCAATAATATTTGAATTTTATTACAACAAACACTGAACAACAATTCAAAGATTTTTACTTTCTTATATTGTTGATTATAGCTGATTAAACAGCTCTAAACAGACTACTAATTAAACAGGATAATGTGAAAGTTAAGAAGAAAGAAATCTCACATTCTTTGTATCCACTCAACAGCTGATTCCGTGCAGTATCGAAGAGAGCTAAAAAGGGGGGCTACAATGTGCGGCATTTTCGCATATCTAAATTACAATGTGGCGAGAGAGAGAAGGTACATACTGGAGGTGCTTCTTAACGGTCTGAGACGGTTGGAGTATCGTGGGTACGACTCATCTGGAATAGCTATTGATTCTGATATGAGATCGATGATGGCGGATAAGATTATACCGTATCAAGCTGCACCGCCGCTGGTGTTTCGTGAGGAAGGAAAGATTGAATCGCTGGTGAAGTTGGTCTACTCAGGTCAGTTTAATTTGGTTCCCTTTTTCCTCTGAATCGAAGAGGTGCTCATGTTATGGTCATTTGGAACATAGCAACATACTGTTATTAAAATTAGAATTATTTGAGGAACTATTAAAATATGCCTTTGACCAGTAAAATTATCCTCCCTATGATTCTGGCAAATGTCAGCTTATTACCTGTCTCTTGCTGGGTGAACTAAACTGTGAGAAGAAAAATTAGTATTTCCAAAGGCTAAGGGGTGATAGTACAAAATTGTCATCAAGCATCTCAGCATTGTACAATGTAGGTACTTCTAGAGTAGTAATATCTTACTCCCGGAATCAACTTTATCCACTAGTTGTTTAATATAGCCAACGTTTTAGAATTATTGTTTTCCTTTAAAAACACCCATCCATTATGCCAGTTTTGACAGCCTTGCAACATGTGCTGTTTATGGTTCTTGTACTAGAACTCTTAATTTATGATTTAACAATTCTTGCAAAGAATATCCTCGAAAAATAGCAAACCACATTCATTTATGTTACTTGTTCCGCACATATTATAGAGATCCATTTTCTCAGAAAGCAGACTTAAAAGAAAAAGGGAAAAAGGACTAAGAAAAAAAAATTAAATTGAGTTTATTCTGAGAATTATTCTGTTGAAATGTATAGCAAGCTGGCGATCAGTTTCCTACTTTATCAATTGTAATTATAGGAGACTTTGTCAACTTCTGGCTTAGAAAGACAAAAAGTATAGAGAGATTTTTTTTTACAATTAGAAGAAAGAACCAATAAAAGATTGAGTCACGTCAGGTACAATTAGATAGGCTAAGGTATATTGTCAACCAAGTTATTTTACAATTATGAAATCTAATTACAGGATGTTAACAGCATTCGAGGGTTTTGATTGCAATGACTACTATATTGCACAATTATTACCTTGATTTGGGAAAACGAGTAATTATGAAATCAACATGTTTACTGGATCAAATCAGGGGTACTCATTTTCATCATATATACAAGATCAATGGATTGTTCTGGTTGTGTATAATTTGCATGTAAAATGGATTTTCTCTAGCTAAAACTGTAATATTTGATTTAATAGAGGTTGACAAATTGGACGTGGATCTTGAAAAGCCGTTCTTGATTCATGCTGGGATTGCTCATACAAGGTGGGCCACACACGGTGTGCCAGCTCCAAGGAATAGCCATCCCCAGTCATCAGGTGAATTTGATGAGTTTCTGGTGGTTCACAATGGTATAATCACCAATTACGAGGTCTGTCTTCTTCTCTTTCATGGCCACATATCACATTTAAATATAATGTTAATTTCTTTTAGTTTACTATGATTTCGTAATTCTGTGACACTGAACAGTGCCTTCTTTAATCATAAAGGTTATTTATATTCAGGTGACATGTAAATAAGTCTAAAAAAAAAATTCGTGGTCCCCAGTTTATTGCATCAATTATAGTATGCTGTGCATATATTTTGTAAGAAATGAACACCGTGATAGTACTTTTGTATTGCATACCTTATTGAGAAACGCTGAAGAGTTAGACATGTATATCAAGCTTAAATTATGAAGTAGAATTCTAGGTTAACTGATATATATATATATTTTCTTTAAATTAGGTTCTGAGGCAGACATTAATTCGCCAGGGATTCACATTTGAGTCTGATACAGATACTGAAGTGATTCCAAAGCTTGCGAAATTTGTGTTTGACGAAGCCCGTAATGGAGAAGGTATAGTTTTTTTGTCACAGTAGAACTCTTAAAAGAAAATAGGGTTGCTGTGATGAGACATTCTCTCTCTGTCTCATTTAACTGAGTAAAAATAAAATTGGGTACTGCTGATCAAAAGATATCCCTTTTTATTTGATACATACAGAACTTTGACAGTTTAATACAAAGCATGAAAAATAGCAAGCAATATCAAGTAAAGCAGAGACCTATATTTAATTTTGTATATGTTCCAGCTATTCCTACAGCTTTCCTGGAAACATCTCATCATTTTAATTTATCTGATGTCCGCTAGCATGTATCCATCTCTGATTTTGTACTTGTGCGTTCGAGCTGTTCCAAGCTCGTAATTGACCTTGCCAATTTTCTATAATTCTTCTAAAGGAGGTGTCTCCTTCAGCCAAGTTGTAATGGAGGTCATGAGACAGCTGGAAGGAGCATATGCCCTTATCTTTAAAAGCCCTCACTACCCAAATGAGTTGATAGCATGCAGGCGAGGAAGTCCCTTTATTCTAGGTGTAAATGTAAGTTATACTAATATATATTATCCTTGTGTCTCCAGTTATGAAAAACAAAGTTTATTAGATATCTATCAATGTGCAATGATGAGTTGTCTTTATAAGATAATACTTAGTGAAGGTCTTACTTGCTATTGACCATTACAGGAATTAAGTGGTGAAACAAGCCGACATCTCTTTCATGATGTTAAGGCCCTAACTGCAAATGACAAGCCGAAGGAACTTTTCTTCTCCAGTGATTTGTGTGCTATTGTTGAACACACCAAACACTACGCTGCCATTGAAGACGACGAGATTGTTCATATAAAGGTAATTATTTTTTAGGGGCTTTTCTTCATACAAATTACATGTACATCCCTACACTTTCTCCTTTTTTTATTTTCCCTTATAACGCCTTTCTTCCAAATGCATCTTGATTTTTAAACATTAACACTACTTGGAGGGTATTGGAATCATGTGAGAGGAGGGAAATAAAAAAATATGTTAGATTGGCTGTTTCTAAACTTCAAAGGAAGGCAAGGTCAATTAGGTTGACCCAGTAACCTCCTTATCCCAAAGGGCAATATTGACCAGTTCATATGTGCAACTGCAAAAGGAACAAATAAGAAAGAAATATAACAGCAATTCAAACTAGGTGCTATTCCCAAAAAAAAAAAAAAAAAAAAATCAAACTAGGTGAAATGATAAAACTAACAAAATCAGTCTTCATTTAGTTTGTCAATTACCTCTAATTTTTTGTTAACCTCCTGCTGCTAACAAAGCATAGTGTTGGTTCTACATAATTCTATTGTCAAAATGGTACACAATACATAGTATTTTGGGATTCTTACAGATATTGAACTGTTATTCATTGAAAGGATGGTAGTGTGGCGATTCTGAAGTTTGACTACGAGAAAGAGAAGCCAGCATCAGTACAGCGAGCCTTGTCAGTATTGGAAATGGAGGTTAAACAGATAAAGAAAGGGAAATTTGACCATTTTATGAAGAAGGAGATCCATGAACAGCCCGACTCTCTGACAACATCAATGAGGGGCAGACTTAAGGGCGGTGTGGTTGGGTTGGGTGGCCTAAACGAGTACATGAGAACAATCCGCCGTAGCCGTCGGATCATCTTCATCGGCTGTGGCACCAGTTACCATGCCGCTCTTGCAGCTAGGCCCATTATGGAGGAGCTAACTGGTGAGTTATGGTTGTACATTATTGGATGTTCAATAAAATGTTCATGCTTTTTCCCATGGATTCGTTTACTTTGGATAGTTTAATCTGCATTGAAGAATATTGGCCATTACTACTGTATATCATTGGCAGGTGTAATTGTGTTAACATGACTAGTTATGGCAATGTGGCCACTCTTACTGAACTTTGGCCAGACTTAACTGCAAACAAGTAGCAACTGTAATTTGAGGATTATTAACATAGTACTCAAACCTCCTCAGACTTAGATTCTTCCATCGAATTCGATTAGCAGACTAACAATGATTAACTTGTGCGATTTGTATATGATAAGTTGTTATTTGAATTCATCAAATGACACAAACTGATTTTTGATTAAAAGACACAAACTGATTTAGTTACACAATCTGTTGTCTCACCAGATATTCCTGTGACAATGGAGATTGCAAGTGACCTGCTTGACAGGAAAGCTCTTATTTTTAAGGAGGATACAGCTATTTTTGTGAGCCAGTCTGGTGAAACGGCTGATACCCTGCTTGCTCTCGAATATGCCCTAGGTAGTGGGGCACTATGTGTCGGTGTGACCAATACTGTTGGTAGTACACTGGCACGCAAAACACATTGTGGAGTTCATATCAATGCTGGGTGTGAGATTGGTGTTGCCAGTACAAAGGTTCGTTTGCCTTTTGCTAATAGGATAATCTGATGGTATAATCTTAGGATGCCTGTTCCAGATCCAATGCTGTTTAGTTAAGGCAAATAGATGAGTAGTTCAAGTCAGAGACCATTGACCCACTGAAATGAATTATGGATTAGAATGTCTTTGATTTTGGGAACTATTTTGTCAGATCAATGCTAAAGGGTAATCTATCAATTACTTGTCAACTTGAGTTGTACTGGCATATAAATTCTCTTTATTTTTGGCAATTTGAGATATTTAGGACATTTTGGCTAAAAATGCAACAGAATGGAATGATATTGTCATTTTCTATAAATCTTTGGGTATTTTGGCCAATTAGAGATAATTGAACACTGTTTTATAATCTTCCCCTTTTTGTTGACTAGTGAACCTATAGGCAATAAGTGTACAAATCAATTAAATTTTGCCAACGAGTAATAGTCCAGTGCAATTGCTTCTAATCGGCACCTCTCAAAAAATTTCGAGCACCTTGATATATTATTATTATTATAATTATTATTAATTTATTGTTATTTTGCTTTTCTTATTTTTTTTAGGCATACACCAGCCAGATTGTAGTGATGGTTATGATGGCATTAGCTATTGGATCTGACAAAATGTCTACCCTAGCTAAGAGGGAAGCCATTATTGCTGGTCTGACTAATTTACCAGGTAGGTTTTTCATACTGAAGTTTCTCTTGTAGATAGTATTTTACTTTGAAGCTTATCTTTAGTTGTCATCTTGAAAATGAAGAGAAGATAAAACGATAGGAAGTAAACTGGATGATTGTGTATTCACACAATTGTTGTACATATGCAAAGGGTAAAAGATAAACTACGAAGTTAGCAGACATCGATCTCTTAACTAAAAAAAAAAAAAAAACAATTAATTCAAAAGAGCTGGCTGTAGCCTAACAGAACATATACTGCTAACTTTTAAAAAGTCAAATCATTATGCCAATATCCTAGGTCATGACAGGGTAAAGTATCTGGCAGACTGCTCCAATTAATTTTTTTTTTCTTTTAGACAAGGTGCGTGATGTCCTCAAACTTGACGGTGAGATGAAAGCTCTAGCCCAATCAATTATTAATGAGCAATCTTTACTGATGTTTGGGAGAGGAAACAATTATGCAACTGCCCTCGAAGGCGCATTGAAGGTGAAGGAAGTGGCACTGATGCATACCGAGGGCATGCTTGCGGGAGAGATGAAGCACGGTCCGTTAGCACTGGTGGATGAATATCTTCCTATTGTAGTCATTGCCACCCGTGATGATTCTTTCAGGTTAGTTGCTTGAGAGGATATAAATAACAGTATTACCCTTTTTTTTTTTTCATCTTTTTCCTTGACCCTAATAGTTATTTTACCGTTCTTCTTTTGCAGCAAGCAACAATCAGTCATTCAACAACTGCATGCACGCAAGGGACGGCTTATAGTGATGTGCTCCAAAGGAGATGCCTCCTTGGTTTGTCCTGATCTCTCGAGGGTTATTGAGGTCCCTCAGGTCATTGATTGTCTCCAACCGATCATTAATATCATTCCTCTGCAGGTACGGATGCTCTTTCCCTTTCATGTATTTTCTTTCCGGTATGAACTGTGAAGCACTATTAGGCTATTGTTACACAGGTGTTATAGGTCAGATCGGAAGAGGTTCTCCTTCGTTCTATTCAAATGTTGTTTATAATGACCTTAGCAATAATCCTTAGCCGTATGATTAATATAGTTGTGTCGACTAGTGGTAGTTGACATTATATTGGACGTAATAATATAGCCCTTAATCTGATTTCAGTTTTAATTTTATCACTCTTGATAATTTTTTCGTTATGTTACCAATCAATTTGAATGCCACGACTCCCTTGGTTATAGTGTCTTGTTCCTTGTTGAATGAACTATCAAGTTTACTCTGAAACTTGTCTGACATAGTTACTGACATTTCTTCTTTCAATCAAAATAACAGTTGCTGGCATATCACCTCACCGTTTTAAGAGGATACGACGTTGACCAGCCGAGGAACCTAGCTAAGAGCGTGACAACTCAGTGAAAAGAAACAAAAAAATTAAATAATTATCCGCATAATTTGTGTCAGTTCTCGGTTAATTCTTTTGCGTCGTGTCTGAGGAATAAGAAAGCTGATTTAAAGTGGTATAGAGTGTGTGCTCTTTCTAGCTCTCTTGTAACCTGTTTGTAACTCGCCCCGTTTAGTTAAACTTCTATATTAACCTTGTCAGTTAATTCTAAAAAATCTGGATGTCTCATCTCTTTACTGTTGATAATCCACTTGTATATTCTCTCCAAAAAGGAGAAACTTGTATTTCATAATCCTTGTCCATAAGGAAAAGAAAGGAAATTGTTGTGTAAAGCGTTTGAACTGGAATGAGAATTTCCAGTCAATAAAAGGGTACTCTTAAAACATGCTATGTTCAATTTAATTTCATTTGGTAACAAATAAAAATATTTTTGTAGTAGAATGTCTAAAGTTTGTAACTTGTATTGCTTTAAATATCTGAAATTTGCAAATATGCATGCTACAATATCACATATATCCAGTGCAATAAGTCTGAGAATTGTAAAACATTCTTCTCCAATAATTGTAGAGGAGAGGAAAAAAAAACTATCCGAACAGAGAATCAAATCCTCACCCCAACAGCAAACTCCACGTGGCGCAATCTGGAGCCAAAAAATAAGTCACAAATGAAATTAAAGAAGACAACTTTTTTCATCCTTTTCTTCCCAAAATATCACCAACAAAATTACAAAACCCAACAAGCAGAAAAGAAAAAAGAAAGGAAATTTGACATAATCAGCCAGAGCTACCAGCACTGCTCAGTATCAGCATGGCTGTGCACTTGCTATGTGGCTCCTCCTCTGCACTTCTCTCTCATGCCATGCCAAGCCCCTCCTCTCTTCCTCTCTTCTCCAGTACTTGCTTCTCAGGTATACTACCTTTTTAATTGTAGATGCAGCATGATGAAGAAGAATTATATATGCAGGAATTTTAAGCATCTGGTATATATAAACCCATTATTAATTGTTTAACCTTTTGTTTTGTTTTGTTTTGTTAGCAAAGAGTCATGATGCATACCAGAGAGTGGCAATTTCGACTTCATCGATAAGAGAAGCTTCCAGAACACACAGAAGGAGCTCTTTGTCTTTGATTGCTAGAAGCGGTGGCTCGGCTTCGTCTGAAGGCAGTCAATCGGATCCAAACTTGACAAATGAAGACAAGGAGAAGGTATGTTTCGATTGGTCTAACTAATTGAATGGTACTCCTGGCACTCGCAGTAGGTTTGAACACAATTGGTTTGGTCGAGAATAGCTGCAGGTTTTCAGATTGGTCAAGAACAAATTACTATAGTCAAGCTAAATGCATAACCGGAAGATAGTTACGGCAAATTTTAGTAAGGTTGAGGGTTAATTAATTGGGTTATGAATTGTATCGGTTGTAAATTAAAAAGATCTGAGATAAAACTTTGTACCAATGTATACTGGCAGAAACTGTTGCCTTGTTCTATAACCTAAACGATAGGGAATTTGATTAATTTATCTTTAGATAGGTGATTAATATCCTATAAGTTCTCTATTATTACTTTAAAAGATGGTAAACACACTCTCTCCATTGTAACTGTTTTTTGTGAACAAAAATAAGTAAAAGGGGAGGGATAGATTGGTCGCTCTTGAAGAAGATAGGACAGCAGGTACTTGTATGTTCTTTTCCATATATACTTTTAGATGGAATTATGAGGCATTTCTGATTTGTCTTGGGCTGTTTTACGTTTTGATTTGCTGGGCTCAATTTATCCTAAAATAAGATTAGCCATGTTTTGTCTTTTAACAGGTAGAATTCGGATATTCGCGGAAGGATGTGCTTCTGATCGGTGTTGGGGTCACAGTACTTGGTTATGCTCTTAAATATGGTCTGGAGGTGTGTGTCAAAATACTCTTTACACTTTTACTGATATAATAACATCAGTTTCAGCTAATTTGGGGAAAAGACCCATTAATCATCACTCTTTAGCAAACCAGTTAAAATCAGGTGCTGGTACCTGGTACCTGGTATGACATGTTGGTACACTACATTTGCGTATATTATACTGATCCCCATTAATTGCCGGTGCATCTATAAAATTTCTCTTTTTTTTGTGTAGGTTTTATACTTTTATCGGTTTCTTATACTTGTTCTGCATTTTCAATGTGCATCAGTTTGTGGGAGTTGATCCTTTGCAAGCAGGAAACGTCGTGCAGTTAATCATTGTTTTGGGTATGATAATTGGATGGATCTCCAGTTACATGATTCGAGTAGCAAATAAGGATATGACTTACGCGAAACAGCTCAAAGATTATGAGAAAAAAGTCATGGAGGTACGGGATTTACTTCTTATTTTTCTTAATCTTCTTTCAATTGATATTAAATATGATTAGCAAAACTGATACTTCTCACCTTTTTTTTTTCAATATTTGTGCAACCAAAAGAAAATTTGTTAACATTTGAAGAAATATCTGCTTCAAAAAAAAAAAAAACATTTGAAGAAATATAACTTCTCCAGTTTCCTATCTATCACAGTCTTCATTGTTGAATAATGAATATTAATGTAAATTACTTAGAATCTAAAAATCAAGTGCAATTCATAAAAAGAAAACATCGATTCTGTACAAATAATTGGTCTTCAAACTAGTTCTTACAGAATTCTTTCTTCTTCTGTTTATAGAAACGATTAGAAAGTTTATCAGAGGCAGAACTGGAGGTACTGCTGGAACAAGTAGAGGAGGAAAAGGGGCGTCTCGGCCAGCGGTGAAAGCTTCCGGCAATAGCAAAAGCACATAATTGTATTTCTTTATTCTTGCAATTAAAATGCAGTATGCAGGAGAGAACTCTCATTAATTAGAACAGAAATTGCCTCATAATTGTATTGTACTTCTCATTCTCAGTGTAGCAGAAAAGAGTGTAGCTAGCTTAATTTTAACAATCCGAACAGTATAAAATTAGCACTGTTTTTCAACTACTAACCCAAAATCATTATTTTTGCACCATCCAAACACACCTTTTTTTGAGATATGTCATGGAGAGAATCGATACGCCACAGTTCAAGCACATCATTATTCTTAACCTTCTAGTTAAGTGCTCCAAGTGATTTTTGAACATGGTAGTATAACTAAGCTAAGCTTTGGTCTCGTAACTTCTGTTTTTGTACCCGTGCTGTGCTGAGCCGGCTAGGACTGCAAGATCAGGAAAAATTTCATAGATGCCCAAACTATTGATAATCTCTGCCACTGCCTAAAGAGTTAAGTTATTTTCACCAGTACCCAAATTTAAGGGCGTGAGTTCAACTTGCGCCCTATAACTTCTTCATATGCTATCTAACAGCCAAGTTACACAGAGGCAATGGATAGGGATGGGCAGGATGATATGAGTCTAAAGGGCGCAAGTTGAACTCATGGCCTTAAATTTGAGCATTAGTGAAAATAACTTGACTATTTAGACAATAGTAGAGATAACATCAATAGTTTGGACATCCGTAAAAATTTTCCGCAAAATCACAAACCGTTAATTAATTTCTTCCGTAACTGCTAGGGGTGTAAGTCCAATCCATTCAACCCGCGGAACCCGACCGACCCGACCAACCCAACCCGAAAAATCACGGATTTTGATTATAGTTGGTTAGGTACGGATTGAATTTTGAGCAATCTGATAATTAAAGTTTGGTTACGGATTTTGCAAAATATGTTGGGTAAAACCCGACCCGACCAATTTGTTTCGATTATTTAAAATAATTTATATTATTCTAAATAAAGTTACAATATCTTTATAAAAATATAATGACTTTTTGTTATACTTTAAACTTTTAATTGAAACATATTTTATTTTACTTTTAGTTAGTGCATATTAAATTTTTTTTGTTGTATTTTTTTCATTATAACTTAGTTTCACTTATATTTTTTGACAATTAATATCTTAAATTGAAATCCGCGAAACCCGCGAAACCCGACCGTCAAAGTTGAAACCCGAATTGAACGGTTTTTATTATTTGTTGGTTAGTTATGGATTGAAATTTGTGCAACCCGACTAGAATAATTGGATTGCCAATCTATGTAAAACCCGACCAACCCAACCCGTTTACCCCCTAGTAACTGCCATACGTACCCTACGATACTCAGCCCAGAAAAAAAAGCCCAAAAAGGCCCCAAAAGGCCCAAAAAAGCAGCCCGCTTTTCTCTTTCTCCTCTCCACCGCCCCCTTTCCCCGAGTGCTCATCCCCTAACTTACTACATCGTGCAGTTCGCAACGTCAGCCGTTGGATCATCTCGAGATTCTCTCTGACACGAATCTTAATCCAATCCAACGGTTCACATCATGAACTGCACAATGCAGTACAGCGGGGGGTACGAATTCCCCTTTCCCCACCCTCTCTCCATCTCCTCCCAGTTCTCAAACGCCCAAATCTCAACTCACGCTACTAAACCCTGCGCGCGCCGGCTCGCTCTCGTTCGCTCTACTTCCACCAAATCGGGTGCCGATTCGCAACCTCCCCACCGGGAATTTCGTTGGGGGGTCGGAAAGGCGCCGAATTTCGTTGGGAAGTATGGCGGGGAAGGAAGCGGCGGCGGAATCGACGGAGAGGAAGCTGGTCCTGTTCAACACCATGACCAAGCAGAAGCACGAGTTCAGGCCAATTGTCGAGGGCAAGGTCGGTATGTACGTCTGCGGGGTCACTCCGTATGACCTCAGCCACATTGGCCATGCCCGCGCCTATGTCGCCTTCGATGTGCTCCACAGGTAGGTCGTCGTCTTGTTGTTTTCTTCAATCAATATTCAATTCAAGTGTGTTGAACTGTTGATTATGATAATTATGCAACAGGGAAGGCGTAATTTCGTATAATTTAATTTCTAGGAAGAAAATTTGGTGGATATCAAGTTGTTGAATTCACAAATTTACATCCAATTCATACTGATGTCTCCCTTTGTGCAGATACTTGAAACATTTGAACTATGACGTCACTTATGTGCGTAACTTCACGGATATTGATGACAAGGTTCTCTTTCAGATCTTATTTTTTTATGGTTAATTTATATTTATGAATGTTTGTCATGATATCTAAAGAATTTAGATTTTCACTGGATGTAATTTATATTTTATCCTAGTTTTGTGTTATTTAATAATTGGAGGGACTTCCTTTTCGTCAAACAGATTATAAAGAGAGCTAATGAAGCAGGAGAGGATCCACTAAAGTTGAGTCGCCACTTCAGTGAGGAGTTCTTGGTCGACATGGAGACGCTGCAGTGTTTGCCTCCTACGCATGAGCCGCGCGTAACAGAACATATGGACCAGATCAAAGACATGATTTCTAAGGTATGGTAATGCTTTCAATCACCAGATTTATAGTTATTTGTTATAAAATAGTTGATCCGACCCTGGATAAATATATGACAATTGTCTGGCAGATCATGGAGAATGGGCATGCCTATACCTTAGAAGGGGATGTTTATTTCTCCGTGGACAGTTTCCCGGATTACTGTCGATTGTCAGGGCGTAGATTAGATGACAACATGGCTGGAGGAGGTGGCCGGGTCACTGTTGATACAAGAAAGAAAAACCCTGCGGACTTTGCCTTGTGGAAGGTAACACCTCGCTTGACCTTTGATTTATCTTGCAATGTTTACATGTAGCTCGTGAATGCACCGCTTTGTTGGTGCTTGTTGTAGGTCTTCATGTAAACAGCTGCTGAAACAGAAAATTTTTTTTTTTTTAATTTAGTCTGCAAAGCCTGGGGAGCCAAGCTGGGAGAGCCCATGGGGTCCAGGGAGGCCAGGTTGGCACATTGAATGCAGTGCCATGAGCGCCCAATATCTGGGTCTGAAATTTGACATTCATGGCGGCGGCAAAGATTTGGTATTTCCACACCACGAAAACGAGTTGGCGCAGAGCCGGGCAGCCAATCCAGATAGCTGCATTAATTGCTGGATGCACAATGGCTTTGTCAATAGAGACAACCAGAAGATGTCAAAGTCTGAAAACAACTTCTTCACCATTAGAGATGTATGTCCTTTATGTGCCTGTGTTTTCTATTTTAGCTTACTTTTTTGTTTTCATTTTTCAACCCAAAGGTGGTTTTAGGAAGGTTGATATAGGTGGAGCGGTGCGTTGCTAAGTTTGTCACGTCTCATTTACTTTGGTTCCTGTGACTCTAATTGGGGTTTTATCTCTAGCCTACTCAACTAATTCACCATAGAGATTATAGTTATTAGCGTGTCTATTAGTGGTATGCCATTGTTGTTTGTATGTACATGAAGTATCACTGGTGGTTGCAACCAGGTTGATTGAGCTATTTTAGAAAGAAATTGGTGCAGTTGTTTGGTTGCTTTTCAGTTGGCATATTGGTTTGTATCTCAGAATTTCTTTTGGATTACGACAAGGTTGGTTGGACTATATTAGGAGCAACTGATCCAATTATTTTGTTGATTTTTTCTTTTCTGAATTTATCGCCTCTTAAGCAAATTATATTACATTTTTAATAGTTACAGGGTTTTTGTAGAATTACATTGCTCCTTTTTTCTTTTTTTTTTTTTTGCCGAGTAGTGGAGTTTCAGTTGCAAACTTATTAATCCTTGGTCTAAATTTCTCTGTATTTGTCGATCTTTTACTGCTTATTTAATATGTATAGTAACTAGTGGCCTTCTTTGTTGCAGATTATTGCCAATTACCATCCTTTGGCTTTGAGGTTCTTCTTGATGCGCACTCACTACCGGGCTGATGTCAACTATTCAGATGTAGCGCTTAATAATGCATCTGACCGGGTCTTCTACATTTATCAGGTTTATATCTTTATTTTTCTTTTCTCCTCTGATTGGCCACATTCCTCCTGCTGTCGTACAAGCATGTGCAGAAATGAATTTGACTGGCATCTTGATTTTAAATTGATCTGCATCTTCATAAGAATAACTACAAGTTAAATGCTCAGTTGGCTTAATTATTATGGGCTCAAATTCTGGATTACTTGACATTCTGAATATAATGTAGACTCTTCAAGATTGTGAAGTGGCGCTCTCTCAATTTCGTGATGGAACATACAAAGTTCAGGTCCCAGATGATGTTAAAGAGTTGACTAAGAAATTTCATGCTGGTTTTTATGAATCTATGTCTGACGACTTACACACCACAGCTGTTTTGGATGACCTGATGGAGCCCTTGAAAACCATCAATGGCACTTTGAAGAAGTTCAAGGTAAGTTTAGTTGTTGCTGATTACATTTTTATCATAGCTTAGTGAAACATTTTATGTCTGGCAATCTTCCTTTGATGAAACCACCAGTGCCATATGCAATGCGCGTAAATTACTTTATTTAAACTGATGTTACTATGATTTATATCATGCAAATTCCTGAGAAAAGAACATCATGTCATTATCTACAAATCTTAATAATATGCAAGTCCCTTGTCAAGAACAATAAAAATTACATTTGAGATCACAAGAAAAGTTCATGACCTCGACCCAAATAACCATCGCACCAGCTTAAAGGTACTTCTAAGCTTTTGTACTTGATATTTTGTACAAACCTGTTTACCTTGTTTTAAGCTTGTGATTTGTGGCAGTTGAAAATTTCTGAAAAATTAGTGCCTCAAAAATAAAAATAGTACTAAAAATAAGAAGTTCACAACATCTTGTTCATGCACAAAAGTATTTTAAACTTTTTGCATAAACTAGAGAGGAAAGATTATTTTGGTATTTTAATATTTCGGCCATTAGTTAAAGGAGTGTGTATGAGACACATGCAAGATATGTTGATGTATTTAGTGATGCTCTAATAATAATAGTAATTTTACGGCACAGGGTAAAAAGCAACAGCAAGCTCTCATAGTGACACTTCTTGCTTTGGAGAAGGAGGTCCAAGACGTGCTCAGCATTCTCGGTTTACTCCCTGCTTCCTCTTTTGCAGAGGTAAAAGTTCTAATCAATAGAATAATCATTGTTACACATATCATGTTCAGGGTGTGATGTTCTGATGATGTTGTTTAATGTCAATTACGGTAGGTACTAAAACAACTGAAAGATTTTGCATTAAAGAGGGCGGGGATAACTGAAGAAGAGCTATCAAAGAAAATAGAGGAGAGAACACTTGCGAGGAAGAACAAACAGTATGAAGAGTCTGACAGGATCAGAAAAGAGCTGACGGCTATTGGTATTGCGTTGATGGACGAACCTGGCGGTACGGTCTGGAGACCTTGCGAACCCTCAGATGAATAATTGCAATTGCAATTTTTTTCCGTACGCTGTAGGCCGGAAATATTTTTGTTCTCTAATTTTTATGCGTGTGTCGCCTCATATTTTGGAATCATACCATCTCTCTTTAATCAATTACGTTAAAGATTAACTGGTTTGGACTGTAACCTTGATAATATTGTATTAAATACACCTTATTTGGTGACAGGAATGAGTGTTAATTTTTGAACTCTCATTCTTTATTTTTTTTCCTTATATGATACTTTGACTTGTTTAATTTTATCATTATTCTTTAGTTATTAGAAGAGATGAATTTTTCAAGGCATTTTCGTAGTTGCGGATTTACTTTTTTCTTTCATTTACCTGATTGAATGGTAATAGTTGCGGATTTACTTTTTTCAAGGATCTTCTGTACACGTTTCCAATAACCTTGCTACAGAGGAAAAGTAAAATTTTGTGGCAGAAAGAAAATACCCGAAATGGATGCTGTAGTAGCCGTGTTAAGAGAAAATAGGAAGCTACTCTTTCTGAAGTTATCTATAGAGAAACATCTTGCGTTCATGGGAAAAATAGTTTATACGTCTATGTAAAACAGTTCATACATCTATAAACGTGTTTATGTACAAAACGGAACGATTACATTTCGAATTGTAATAGATACATTCAAAAAGTAACTAATAGACACTATAGACGGTTTTTCTATGGACACTAGGTATTACTCGTTATCTATGTATACATGGATTGAAAGTAAATTTTGTGAAATCAACTACTTCGCCGGTTCGGCCCAGCTAATTTTCCTTATAAAACGTAAATGATACGAATTTATGCATTCCCTGTAGCATAATTATCATAATCTAACACACTTGAATTGAATATTGATTGAAGAAAACAATAAGTTGGGTCCAGCTAATTTACCTTGTAAAGTAAAATCCAAACTATATGAAAAAAGTAAGTGATTTTGGTTTTGCCTACGGGCATTGAAAATAAAAAAAAAAAAAAAAAAAAGTCAGTGATGGGTAGAAGGAAAGAAGATGACCTGTGGAGCACATCAAAATGCCACGTAGGCGCTCGCATGGCTAATGTGGCTTGAATTCGCAAGTGCATACGTTTTAACATGTAGGCACGTAAGTGTTCGTGTCTAGACGTGTCTGCACGTAAAAGTGTTTGTGTGCTTCGCGTGACATATGTTTTAAGTGTGTTGGTTCAACCACTACATAATTTCGACATGTTTAAATACGTATGTCTAAATATGTGAGCACGAGTGCACACATACAACACGTGAACACGTATGTACAACACATACAAAAACATGTACTCAGATGTAGTTCGTAACGCTACATCATTTCTTAAAATAAAAAGGCCCTTCAAATATGTCTTGGGAATTTTCCTTATTTTTCCTAATTTTATTATTTCTATAAGCTTTTCAATTTTATATACAGGTTAAAAATTCCTTACTTTTCCAAATCTTATTATTTCTATAAGCTTTTCAATTTTTTATACATGTTAATAAGTGTTTGCACGTGATAGCACGAACACGCATAACACGAAGTTTTAGACGTTATGCGTGTCGCATGCTTTAAGCGTGGATGTTAAAAAATTCAATATGTATTTTATCAAAAAAAAAAAATTCAATATATACAGACACACAATATCAACGATTTCATATCCTTTGACTGGCTGCACACCGAATCGGCAGAGAGAGTGACCCGAGGTGGGACCCACCGAATCGAGGGCCCCACCTCGGTCACTCTCTCTTTCTCTCTCTGCCGATTCGGTGTGCAGCAAGTCAGACGATAACTATCCCATATCAACACGTACTGCACAAACACGTAAATCATCTAACATGTGATGCGTATGCATGCGACACTAACACTGACACTGGCACACAAAACACATACGTTTATCAATTCAGCAGCTGTCAATATAAAAAATAAAATAAGATAAAAAATTCCACCAAATCTGCAGCGAGGTTCACCCATTTACTGCACACATTAAATTACCGATCCATAACGCCATGCACCGAATCCTCCTTCCGAGTGCCCATCCCCCGACTTACCGCATCGTGCAGTTCACACGTCCATCCGTTGGATCGTCTCGAGATCAGCGCTGGAACGAATCTCGAGGCAATCCAACGACCCAGGATGTGAACTGCATAGTGCAGTACAGCAGGGGATATCAATTCCGAATGAGTAGTCCTGTGTGTGCACAAACAAGAATTAAATGCATCGGATACCCAGAAAGACAGCCCAGTAGCAGCCAGCTGCAAACCAAACCAAACCAAAGGAAGCAAAAGGCGGCCCGAATTCCCATCCCATCTCCCCTCTTCTTCTCCTCTCTCCCGAAAGTACAAAATTATACGAGGATTCATTGAATCGCTAGACTAGATCGAGTCGGGGAGCTCATTTGGGGAGCTATGGCAAGGTCTTCTTCTTCTCGCTGAGATCGTCACTCACTCACTCCTCGTCGATTCGATTCCCCCGAGGTGAGGTACAACTCTCAGATTCACACTCCCCTTTGTTCCTCCTTCCTTCCTTTGTTTTAGGTTTTGGTTAGAGAGTAGTGATCGTGTTGAATCAGCTGGGGCTGGAAGGATTTGTTGTCGGCGGTGACTGATTGGATTGGATTGGATTGGGTCAGTTGTTCTCTCTAGGGTTTGTTTGTTTGTTCCTCTGTGGTTATTGTGTTCAAATAAAATGCCTTAGTTCATGGATTACGAGCTGTTTGTTCAGTGGGGAATCTCTTGATTTCTAGCCTTCTTTTCACTATTTTAGTTTTGTGCCTGTGGTAATCCCAGTGCTCAGCTGAGAAAAAGAGAGATTCCATCTTTTGTTAAACCTTTTAGAGTGTTTTACCCCCTTTTGAGCTTTTAGATAGTTTTGAATTTTGATTTTCACTCTCCAAATGTATTTTTTTTTCTTTTACCCTTTTTGTTCTCCTGCCAGATAAACAAAATTTATTACAGGTTTCCGTTTCCTTTTCTTTTTCAGTCTATTATTAGTGCCCTTTGTAGTGTATACATCCATTGGCAATTTGACATGGGGATGGTAATGGACAGCAATCGATTCTGTGGCAGTGAGGAGTTTTCCTTTTTAGGAAATTCTATTACTTTACTCTTACAGCTGTGTTTTTATTGCTTAATTAAGTGGGTCAAAAAGTCTATAAATTGCAAATTAGCTCTGGAGTTGGTTATGGTTGGATCACTGGTATATGATATGGTCCTTTTTCTCTCTTTTGCAGTTTATTCAGTTTTATTCACTTAAACTGTTGCATGTTCTTATTTACTTAAAATGTGCTGATTATCCTTCTGTTCATGACTACATGTGCATGTCCTTTCTTATTTGATTATAAAACTAATTTAGGTGAGGTTTGTTGTATTCTCCAGTGCGCGAATAAGATTGTAGTTGTGAGCACAGTTCCGACTTGGTGGTGGTAGTTACCAGTTACCACTGGTACAATACAATTGTTGAGCAATGGTCAGAGGACGGCCCAGAAAAAACAGGTCTGAGTCAAGGCAATATTGAATTAAGGGAATTTAATAATATAGAAGCAATATGTGACTATTGGAATAAAGAGTTTTTTTGCGAAATGCCTGTAACTAATTCTGCAATTTTTAATTTTCTTGCAGCAATATGACTCCAAACCAAGAGGATGGGTTAGATCAAGATGTCCTAGATCCAAAACCAATGCGTACCCTGGCACCAATGTTTCCTGCTCCGTTAGGGTATAACACAGTCACTGATAACACAATTTCCCCTCCACTAGTTCGTGTGACTCCATACACTCCGTTCCAACCTGGACCTGAATATGGTACACCTGGCACCTTCTTTCCCCAGCCATTCCCTACTAATGCATCCCGTGGCAGACGAACTTCTAATGGGCCCATTAATGTGATGCCTATCTCCTCCTTTAAAACCCCCGTCCGAGCAGTTAATGGTGATGATGATGATGATGATTATGAAGAAGAGCTTTTTAGTACTGAAACATCAACCTCAGGCCGAAAGATAAAGCGTTTCTCTGGGTCTTCAACCCAGAAACTGAAGCGGCCTAAACCTACCCAACTGGTCACTATCCAAGACTTGTCTCTTCAAGCACCTTCTACTGGTGACCCCAGAGAAGATGTGGAGTTGGTTCTTATGATCTTCGATGCTCTTCGGAGAAGAATTCTCCAGTTGGACGAGATACATGATGCAAAACAACGTATACAACGTTCAGATCTCAAAGCAGGGTCAATTATGACTAGTGGTAACCTCAGGGCAAATATGGGGAAGATCATTGGGTCAATCCCAGGTGTTCATGTTGGGGACATCTTTTTCTTTCGGATGGAGATGTGTGTCATAGGCCTCCATGCACCAAGCATGGGGGGAATAGATTACATGACCAAGTATGGGGATCAAAATGAGCCTGTGGCGATTTGCATTGTATCTTCTGGAGGGTATGAAAACAATGAAGATGACCCAGATGTATTGATCTATACTGGCCAAGGGGGTAATGGTGACCAGAAATTGGAGAAGGGTAATTTAGCACTCGAGAGGAGCCTTCACCGGAAGAATCCAGTAAGGGTTGTCAGAGGTATGAAGGACCCAAATGTACCAACTAGTAAAATTTACATGTATGATGGACTGTACCGAATTCAGAGCTCATGGAAGGATAAGACTAAAGAAGGGCATAGCATATTCAAATACAAACTGACACGAGACCACGGTCAACCTGCTGGCATGTCAGTGTTCAAAATGGCTCAAAGTTGGGTAGAAAACCCTGGCTCACGGGGCCAGGTCATACTCTCCGATTTGTCGTCTGGGGTAGAAAATACACCTGTTTTTGTTGTAAATGAGATAGACCGTGAAAGAAGGCCTAATCAGTTCACTTATGTGTCCCAAGTCAAGTATATAAGGCCACTTAATTTAATGAGGCCCTTTCCTGGTTGCAAATGTGCGGGTGTCTGCTTGCCATCCGATCCAAATTGCAACTGTTCTCACTCAAATGGGTCTGAATTGCCATATAGTTCGACGGGCCTACTCGTTGGTCGCAAAACAATGGTCTACGAGTGTAACTCGACTTGCCAGTGCAGTGTTAATTGCCGGAATAGGGTTTCCCAAAAGGGCAGCAGGCTTCATTTTGAGGTTTTCAAAACCGAGAATCGTGGGTGGGGGCTCCGCTCATGGGACCCGATACGGGCTGGCACATTCATCTGTGAGTATACGGGTGAGGTTATTGATGAGCTAAGGGTAAACCTAAATCAGGAGGAAGATAATTACCTGTTCAAAGCTACATGCCCAGGGGAGAAAACCTTGAAATGGAATTTTGGCACTGAATTAATTGGCGAGCCTGGCATGGGCACTGGATCAGGGGAGATTTTCAAACCTTTACCCATAATGATTAGTGCAAAGAACATGGGTAATGTGTCCAGGTTCATGAACCACAGTTGCAACCCAAATGTGTTTTGGCAGCCGGTTTTGTTTGACCATGGAGATGAGGATCACCCACACATTATGTTCTTTGCAATGAAGCATATACCACCTATGACTGAATTGACATTCGATTATGGGAATATTGGTTCTGATGCATATGGTGCTAAAAGTTGTCTCTGTGGTTCAGTGAATTGTCGGGGCTTCTTCCCATGAAGCTTGTTCATCTGAAGGTATGCATAATTACACTGTTGCACTTGGTTAGGGTGTTAATTATATTGATCCTGGCTGGTGTCTTCTGAAATGAAATGCTTTCAAATAAAAACATTAGGAAAGGGGAGACAATGTATGAGCAGAAGACTAACTTGCAACTGTACCAAATAAATAAATATCAAATGAAGAGCTTGAATGCTACTGAAATATAACTGTCTGGGCAATGCAATTCTATTTCTTATTTGTGAGTATCATTATCATCATTACCAAATATTAGAATCCCTATTCGGTGGACATACAAGCAAAAACATCCTTTTGAGCGTCTTACTCTGTTTACAGAATGAATACAATTTTTAAGTCACCTCTAATATGCTAATTTGTTTCTCTTTGTTCTTTTCTTTCCCTCCTCTGTAGTTGTTGATGATCTAGCTGTGTGTCTGGCAGGGGATACAGTACTTGGTTTAGCCTTTCAAGCTTTTCTTCTTGTGGGTACTCTAGTGTTGCTGAAGACTTATGTGAAAATCTGTTTAGCTGAAATTGTATTCTTAGATCGTGTATGTGTTAGACGGTTAGGGCTATATTTGCTAACGGGGAAAACTTGTTTCAGTGTAATTCAGCAGCAGGTATTTTTTTTGACATTTTGTTTTACCTGCGAAACTTGTTCAATTAGATGTTGCAATTTCAGTTTCTTAGAATTCTATGGCTTGGTATTTGTAACTTATTACCTTTTTAGCTTCAGTTTGCATACCAGATCAATAATTAGCGGAAGGCAATATCCCGATGAAATACAATGTTAAGCATACACTAGCGCAAAAAGAAGTAACCTTAATCAAATATTACACGTACAATAATGTATATCCTGAAAGTTGGAAATGGGCCAACTGATATACACATCTCACTCTCGCTAATATATTTTGAAATGAAGAAACAAAACTTTTATCAGAACAAAAGGAAAATAAAACTTTCTTCCTAAGAGGCTGTGCGAACTCGTGTATTGTTGCCTGCTTTGCAAGAGCACTCAAACCTGGGTCCTTGGTCCATGTGTGTTGACCTGGCAATGCATTGGTTGATACTGGTCAGCTTACCTGCAATCTGCGAAAACGTTGGTATCGAATTAGATCATGAAAAAGTTGGTAGTAATCTGAATATCAGCCCTATCGAAGTTGTATATGTTCACAGAAAGTTATGGACAAAATGAGGATTCCAAGTAAATGATTTCTTTCGCAGTATTTACAAATGATAATATAATTTTTTTCAAATTATAAATTTAATTGGCACTACTAAATTAATTGTTACAGAAAGAAACTATAAGAACTTGTATTAAAATTCTGAAATGCGTACCATTCTCCATGTCAAGTCTTCTGGTCCGAGAGGCAGAGCAGGGCTAGAATATACAAAGTGCCTAGAGTACTGCCACAAAATCACATCAGAAGCATCTTGTTAGCAGCATAAAAGTACATATTAATTTTTTAAATACAGAAAAAAAGAAACATTTCTTTAAACCTCGGCAAGGTTGGTTTGCATCTCCTGGATTTTGGTCGAGTCAATTCCTCTAAGGTACTTCAAAAGCCATCCTGGTTGAATTGCATCGTTCGAGTTGACAAAAAGCACTATCTGAGTTTGTGAGGAAAAAGAAATGGAATAAGCAATTAAAATGTTTTAACTTTGAATTATCATGCATCCCAACTCCCAAGTAACAAAATATACAAAATACTATGTAGAGTGTCTAAATCCAGGTCACATCTGTCCAGAATGGACAAAAGATATATCCTGAAATCTAGATTATGGAAATTTCAGCAGTTGGCAAAATTTTAACCACTGAAGCAAATTTGAAAAGCTTGTCAGTTAATCTATGATATATAGTAACATTCCCAATGCTACAAGCTTCTCATGTTTCTTGAAAGATCAACAATTCACCAAGATCCCCATTTCTTCTTTAATTCTTTCTCTATTCCTCGTTAATAACTAGTTGCCCAAGTATATATAATTCAGGCATATGCAAGAAAATTTAGTAAAGGTTTATCCATAGTAAAAGCACATAGGTTATTATATTATTTGCGGGCAAAATTCTTTTACTTTAAAAGACAGATAGGGAAACAAACTTTACTTTATTGTACTGAAGTAAGCCTTCGAATGGAACCTCCAGTTCATCACTAACTACAACTGGTATGCATCCACTAACAATAGCATCAAAAAGGCGTGCAGAGGATGGTGTGTCACCAGCCGGGCTCAAGCAAAACACCGAACTACAAAGTTTAGAAGACTATTAATGATCATGCCAATAAATGTTGGGTAGGAATAGTGGGCATACTCCGTTAGGGAATAGTAAATCAATCTAAACAGGTATATCACATCAGAGGTACATCATATCAAGATAGATTTGGACAATTGATCAAAAGAAGTAAAGGCAAAGAAATTGCTAGAACTAGTTGTACATAATGTCTTATTTAGAAAACATTTCCTAAAACTCCTTAGCAAAATCTTAATTTAAGAAATGATCTAGCAGTTGTTTTAGTTAGAGGTGGCAAAACCTGACCCGACCTGAGTTTCAGGGAAAGTCAAAATGACCCGAACCCGACCCGACCCGAACCGACCCGTGTTCCAGGGAAAGTCAGATTGACCCGAACCTGACCCGACCCGACCCAGGAATAGAGGTGTAAAATCTGACCAAAAACGAAAAACCCGCCCAACCCAAAAAAATGACGGCAGACGTCAACCCGATACCCGACCGACCCGAACCCGAACCCGAACTTGGGAATCTGCCACCTCTAGTTTTAGTTATGGTATAAGCAACATAGTGGGCTTAAGATTTTAGCATTGACTGAAAAATGATCAAGATTACAAGCACAGTAGGAAAAAAATATTTGGCATAATTATTTTGCCAGAAAAAAATATTTACCTACGCATGCCTCTCTGAGCTAATTCTCTACCACCTTCTCCAGCTGTACCTTCTTCAATAATAACATCGTCAGCACCTTTGAGCACCTCTCCAAGTTTACACCGTATTTTCCCTCCCTAATTAAAATATAGAAAACAAATCAAATTTTGATAAAGAATTGAGGAAGGCAGCACATTAATTAAAGGAAAACACAGCATAGTAGCATACAAGTCAACTAAATACAGAAACATTTCAAGCTCTTAAGTATTTTGTAATCAAGCTCCAGCTTTGTGAAACCCCTAAAGCTGCCCACTGTCATATTGTTAGTCCTTACTATAGCACTAAAAACAATGCAATGTAAAAAAATATCGATAATGTGTGATTCTGTGATTCAGCAACTTAGAGTTTCTCAATGACAAAACAATTTCTGAAAACAATTTTAAATGTAAAACTGAAAGAACTTTTAACAGTTTTATCAATTTACAATTAATCATTATCTAATAGCTAAAAACAGCGAATGATTAGATAAATCTTTTGAGTATAATAGCAAGTTAAATAACTTCTGTAAAATTCAATTTTGTCATGGTCTAAACTCGATTATGTTGCTAAAGTATAATTTGTAGAATTCAAATAACAGAAGCACAAAAAATTGAAACACTTCGCTTCACCATTAACAGAGGTTATTTTGCAAATGCAAGGGATAAACAATTTTGTGGTTTTGAATACAAAGAGATCCCCTATTAAAATTTGACAACTATGTGAAATACAAATGACATGTAAACCATCTGAAAAATTTAACAAGAGCCTAAAGTAACAAGTGTGTACTACAAAAATTAATTGACTTACAGCGTTCCGCTTTAGTCTCCCCCTGAAGAAGAGTAGTTTGCTTCTCTTTGACAAGGTTTCAGATAAGCACTTGGCATCACAGAGCTCGACATTTGGTACATAAGGAAGTATCACATCCTTTGTAAGGCATACCTCTCCCGGTTTGTACCTGAATATTATTTATACAGGTAAATTCCAAGACATATCGCAAAATAAGAAATTCTTTTAAGGTTAAATTCCAGTACCAGTTTCCAGTGTTGTCCATGTCAGGTAGAAGCCAAATTGCTTTCTTCATAAATCTACGTACTGACTTGAATGACCATGGATGGTGTACTGGTAGAATGTGGTCCCTACCTTCTGATCTTTTCCATGCTGGCTGATCTGTCACCCATTTTAAAGCTTCCTGAAATAATTCACAAATAAAAGAAATATTACTTTTAATTAGGCTCTCAAATACAATACATCTACACAAATGTAGCTAAGCGAGTTATGAATAATAGGTCTTAAAACTCTAAAAGTTCAAATTACAATTACAATTATGCGTGGTTAAAATTAATGCACCTAAATAGCATCAAACTTTATCAAATTCTCTTCAATTAAATTCAAGTGTACTATATTTTTCCTCCTATACTTTCTTATTCAAAGGAAGTTTAAAGTACTTCTGTTACTCTACAAAAGGGCATAAATGTGTATCCTAAGAAATACGGAATTGGTATAAAGATAAAGGAGATGCTCTCATCTCACAGGAGCAACATGCATCATTACCATTTTGCAGGCACATCTGACATTTTATTGTTCTGGGCTGCATGCAGTGGCGGAGCTACATACAACAAAATGGGTGCAATTGACCCCACTCAATTTTCAAGAATCCCTTTATATTTGTACAATATTTGTATTTCTTATGTCTAATAGTCTTAAAAAATATAAGGATTGACACCACTGGATCAAAACTTTGGCTCCACCACTGGCTGCATGTGGAATTTTTTAATAAATTACCGAAGTGCAAACACATGTATATCTAGATAATAATTTTGCTAAATGGGTAATGATTTTGCAAAATCAAAATCCCCATAGTAGGTAATTGCTAAACAGGTAAAGATTTTGTCTGCCCACAGGCACTATACTAAATTGGTCCCAGTAAAGACATCAGAGTTATTCAGTTCAAAACAAATTATTATCCTTCATTTTCTGTTCGCTGTATATGAGCGCAAAATTAAACCTGGAGAGGTGCGTCAGACCCGATAAAGTGCCTTGCATTCTTGTTTCTCAAGCAGAAAGAAGCTGATAGTTGTGAAGAACGGTATGTAAAACAGGTCGGCTTCCTCTTGCCTGTACACTCTTCTGACGTTCTTCAGCAGTCTCTCGGATTCCGGCGCAATCAAATCCCTCCACAGCCAGTAATCAATCGAATGCTGTCAATGACAAAAGGCATACAGATAAGGCTGGTCAAATTACATATACCAGATCTAATTACATTACATCCATAATCAATTTCAAGCATAACATTAAAGCGAAACCATACAATATGATACCGGTATAATTCAACATTCGAATTGCATATGGATATAGAAAGGCACGATTTAGTACAGGAAAGTTGCAGTTGGCATTCGGATTGCCAGATGAAGCCAATACCTGCTCAATGAGGCGATGCACGGGGCTGCCATTGGATGTCAAGTTGGACGTCTCCCTGTAAGTATCTCTAAAGAGCTTAAGCAAGTCACACGTAAATTTCACCGGCATTTCATACACATAGACCTGGAGAACCCGAGACCCGGCCCACGGATCGGACGGCACGCCGTAAAGCCTCTCCCTCTCCCTCCTGGCTACCACCCCTGCATCCAACTGCACGGACGAGGAGGATCCAGAAGAAGAACAGATGGGATTCGGAGATGCGAAGAAGTCGTCCAGGGCGGAGGGGAAGTAGCGGACGGGGGATTCGGCGGACCGGCCGTAGGTGGCGGTGGCGATGGCGGCAGGGGACTTGGAGGAGAGGAGGAAGAAGAGCGCGAGGAGGGAGAGGAGGGAGAGTAAGAGCAGCAGGGATGGCTTGGTGGTGGTGAGGGAGATGACTGACCTAGGGTTTGATAGAGAGAACCGCCTTCCCGCCATTGTCAGAGTGACTGACTGAGATGTTAAGATCCGATCTGATGACGACGGAGTTGAGGAGTTGAGTGAGTTCAGTTCACGGCTTTCTTTAGCAAACTAAGCAAAGTGCAAAGATTAGTGTCGGAAGGAAATGAGGAGTGAAGGAAAGGATCTTCTGGCTTTCTGTCTCTGTATTTGTGTATCATTACATGTGCAGAGCTGCCACTGACTCCTGTAATTGACTCGTTGTATTTGAGGAAGTAAAAACGTTTGTATTTTGCTCGGAAATGTTAATGGCTAAAATTATACTTTGTAATGTCTGAAATTGGGATTTATGGTTTTCATTAAATTTATCGTATAAAAATATTAGGACATACAAAAGAATTTATATTTTTAAAGTTTTTTAAGTATTTATTTCGGATTTTTTTAAATCTATATACAAACCAGCACTATTTTATTAATATTTTAGAGTTGAAAAATTCAAAACAAATACTTACAGAACTCTAAAAATGAAAATTTTTGTATACCCTAGTATTTTCATAAATCAAAATTTTGGACATGATAAAATATAATTTAGATCGTTAGCATTTCGGACTGAAATGCAAAGCACATTAGTGAGTATTAATGGATCTGTTGTAGTAACTGAACTGCTCTAGTTCAAAACCTTTCCGGGCCTAAAGTTTGATCAGGCCCAGATCTTTCTGGCCCAGTTTGTGATCTACAAACTGTCAAAAATCCAATGTAAATGCATAACATAACAAATGATCTGCCATTCGGTGGACTAATAATAGTAGTCTGTTAATTTAACATGAAGAAATTCTTCTTGCACTTCATGTTTAAGAATTCTTTCATTTATATTCAATATACACAATAAATATTTTTCATATTTTAATTTATCTAATTCAAATTTTAAAATACTTCTTTTCAAAAAAACATTTATGGTATTGTGTATGAATAGGGGATATGGGTTTTTCGCATATTTATAAGACTTCAAACAGGTGACATCTATGATCTATCTACTCTTCCAAGTTGCAGCCTGCTGCTGTCTGCTGCTGAGGTATGCATTTCAGAAGTTGGAAGGATAGGAAAAGTAAAGTAAAACGATAATTTATTGACAAGAAGATATGTACACCGACGATGTCACTAAAACGCGTATAAAAAATAAATAGCCGAGCCGGAACAAAGAACATGAGACAAGAATACATACACAGCACAGCAGTCTTTTGATTAATTAATGCCCTTTTCTTTGCGGCTAGAAACTCCTTTAAAACTATGATGTATTGTAGCATGCCATGTCAGAGCCCCGTCACAGCTCCAGTTGCATTGGCAATTTACTAATTTAGCAGCCATGGATTTATTTACTCACATATCCTTATTATATATAAAAGCATATTGGAAAAAATGATATGAAATAACTATCTTCTCCAAATAAGAAACTCGAGACGTTGATCATTTTTTTAGATAGATCAAAACCGTTGATTTACGTTAATACCCGTTGACGTTAATGTTCCAGCCCGTTAAAATTTAAGACCCACATCAATTTCCTCAATATAAGGCCCATTACATATTTTCTTAAAAATTTATTATAAGAAATAATAATTTCCGACCAAAGCAACGAATGGATTCTTTACTAGTAGATTAAAAAGGAGTAGATATAATGATATATATTCATCCATTATTAAAGGTGGCCGAACTGGTACAAAGAAGGAATGGAAGAAAGAAAATAAAGGAAGGAAGGAAAGAAAGAGGGTGAAATGTGGTGACGCAAGGAGAGGGGGGGCCCGGAAGCCCATGGGACTTTCATGGGCTGGGTTGGTGGGCCAGTTGTGCATGAGAGATTGAGAGGGGTTTAGTAGCCAAGTGGTCCCTTCTTTAATGGTGGGCGCCGCAGAAAGCCCGGGAAAAAGATAGTTTCTTTCTTTCTTGTTTTTTTTTTTTTTGAGAAAAAAGATAGTTTCTTTCAGAAGTGGAGAAAAGGTGCTGGGTTTCTGTTCTGCTCTCTGTTGTATCTACACTGGAGAGATAGGTTTCTGTTTTAATTTATTTATAACCAGGGGCGGACGGAAGGGGGGTGCCAGCCCTGGCCTGGGCACCCCCTTGGTCCAGAAAAAATTATCCACCCCCAATAAGCTGTACGCATTGTCCAGCTTCAATATGAGATCTTTTATCGAATAGTAGTAAATGTTGAACAAGCATCAAATAATTTATACATTGGTTGAATTGAAAGGTGCATCGTAAAACCAATACTTGTGTCGGAATGTCAGAAATCCATATATATTACAATGAGTTAAGCTATTATATTAATGTTAGTATTTCGGACTAAAATACTAACGGCTCACAATTTGTGTTATCGTATTCGAAATCATGATTTATGGTGTTCAATAAATTCTTTATATGAAAATATTAGGGAATACAATTTTTTATTTTTAGATTTTTCGAAGTATATATTTTAAATTTTAGAAAAGAGCTCATAAATATTAATAAAATATTGATGTTTGTACGTGCTATTTTCGTAAATGCAAAACAAATACTTCGAAAAATCTAAAAATGAAATTTTTTTGCATTCCTAAGTATTTTTATATAAATAATTTATTAAGCATTATAAATCGTGACTTCAAATACGATAACATACATTTTGAGACATTAGCATTTCGGTCCGAAATGCTAACGTTAGTATAATAGTCTAACTCATATTACAATATATCAAGTCACTTGGTTAGAATGAATTTCTTCGACATCAAAACATTGTATATAACTATATAAGAAACACCTATGCAAAAAAAAAAGTATTACTCATTTAAAGGTCCGCAGGAGCGAGTAAACTTTATTAAAAAATTAAAAAATGTGACTTGACCTTGAATGAAAGATTACTAATAGGGAAAACATAATTTACTTTACATTTTTGTCATGAAATTGTGATTTTTTCTGAAGAAAGATTTTGTTGTCCTCTTATTTTTTATTTTTTTTTAAGAAAGTAGGCTTAATATGTGGTTGAACAAGTATATTATGGAAAGCTGTATATTATAACAATTATAGATTGTTTTCTTTATCATTTGATCTTTGTGCATAATAAAAGAAATTTTGATATTTTAAAATATTATATAAGGACCGAGCTCTTCAGCCCCCTCTCAAATCATTTCTGGATCCGCCACTATTTATAACCTAGGATGTTTGTTTATATTTAATTTATTTTAAGGATTAGTTCAGTGAAACTCAGAGAATTTGCTTGTATTGTATTGTATTGACTTGGTTTTGGATGGATATGGATCATATAGTTTCATCTCAGTTATTACCTATTAGCATGCTAATTGGTAAAGAAATGGTGTATTTGTTGTTCAGCAAGTCAGCAGCTGCTTTACGTTACAGGCTAAAGGCTATCTTATCTCGTTGAAAGTTGAAACCTTTCCTCAAAAAAAAAAAAAAGACTCGTTGAAACCTATCAACGAGATTGTGTGGACATACTCGATTTCAATATAGATAACCAACAAAAATAAACAAACGATTTGCAAAAGATCTACTTCCTCTGTCCACAAAAGAATGAATTTATAGCAAAAGTCAAAAGAAATAGTGGAAGAGTAAAATTACTTTTATGCCCTTAATTAGTAGAAAAGTGAACATTCTTGGAATGAGACGACGGGCATTTTGAGAATTTCGTAATATGTATTTTTTTTTGTTGAGGAAGCAAGTGAATTCAAACAAAGAGTATAAATTTATTTAATTGTGGACAAATTGTAAAGGGCATAAATTCATTTAGCTGTGGACGGAGGGAAGTAATTGTCTAAGTAGGGGACGTCATACCATAAGACGGGACTTATAATTTGTGTGCAGCCAGGTACTGGTACTGGAGAGCATCTTACACAAAAGCACAGAGATAGGAGGCATCTTTATTACCTATGACTCGGATTTTATGCGAAACAACTTCTATGTGTGGAATCGATCAAATCTGCTGTACCTTTATCACCGAGTTCACGGGTCATGCCCGGACAATAATCCTTACTTATATATTTATATATAAATAGTATATTGGAAAAAAATGATATGAAATGACTATCTTTCCCAAATAAGAAACCTGAGCCGTTGATCATTTTCCTTACTATATATAAAAGCATATTAGAAAAAATAACATGAAAATGCTATCTTCCCCAAGTAAGAAACTTGAGTCGTTGATCATTTTCTTGGATAGATCAGAACCGTTGATTTACGTTAATGCCCGTTGATGTTAATGTCTCAGCCCATTAAAATTTAAGGCTTACATCAATTTCCTCAATATAAGGCTCATTACATGTTATCTTAAAAATTTATTATAAGAAATAACAATTTCAGTCCAAAATAGCGTGTGGGCTTTTTACTAGTTTAAAAAGATACATCAATAATTAAATTTCTTGACTTCCATATCGATAACGATATCAATATCATATGAATATAATTTATTTCGGGGGGAGATTATTTGACACAATGAGAAATTTTGACCATCTAGCTTAACAGTAAAATTTCAAATGCATTACAAATAAAATAGAACAGAAAAACTTGTTGAGCTTATAAATTGGAAGCTCTTCAATAATTTGTACAATCCAAGTATTGTTAGACGGTCTATCAATTTTCAACGGTTTTAGTTCATAACACAATAAAATTTGAACAAATTCGAGACGTGATAAACTTATAGGTTAAACGACATATTTATAAACATTTTTCTGTGTTTTAGGATCTGTGAAGTATTTTTCCAAATCATATAAGATATTATTGTTAACGTAGTTTTCAATGTCGAGTGATTATCCCTTTTATTTTACAACATATGTGATAAATCACTTATCACTATATCAATATTCCCTTTTAACGTATCTCATTATATAGCACGATGTGAAAAAAAAAAAAAAAAAAACAGTTCATATAATTTAAACGGCTTAAGTCTAAAATCATCTTACCGAGAGTCATAGGATCTGATTACTAGTAATTGATCAACCGTGATTTAATTATGTAGATGTTAAAAATAGTATGTTGGTCATATTTAGAATGATGAGGTAACATGCTATCACCGTTGATAAACATATAAATCGAATCAAACGGTTTAGTCATGACTTGAGACCGTCCAAATGGATTTGGATAAAATTCTGATCCATAATTGTCAAGCACACAGACACGATAACGATCAACGAAGTGGATGGATAGTTGAGACTCTGGGAGCGGTCACAGAAGCGCCGAGGAGAAAGGAAAGCAAGGGTGGAAACTGGAAAGGTGCCTTGATGATGGCTCGTGATTGGAACGGACGGACCCACTCACGTGAAGCAATCCTTAGCTAACGTACTCTTGTCTCGTCTCTCTCAGTCTCTCTTCCCCTTCCCTCCCTTCCTTCAATCCTTCCTTTTTCTTTCTTTTTATCCCACTTTTGCAGTTTACTATTCTCATAGGGTGTGTGTGGGAATCAAATATTGGAATAGAATAGCAAAATAATAGCTATTCTATGTACCAAACAAAAAATAGCTATTCGAATAGCTCTAAAAAATTGCTAATCCGCTATTCTTCCTATTTAGTCGAACAGCGGAATAGCTATTCGAATAGTTCTAAAAATATTTATCACAATACTATTCTAATTATCAATTGCCAAATAATATTTCCACTATCCGAAATAGCTTTAAACATCACTATTCTGTTTACTCTTACAACAACCACTAATCCATTTTTACTAATCAGATAGCACTATTCTATTGCTATTTCTTAATTTGCCAAACGGACCCATAAATAAAAAGAGGTGATAATTGCTTCCCATAAAAATCTTATTTATCCATATTCCAATATACTTTTAAGTTAAAAATTCTTTTTTAAATGCAACAAATCAATTTTACCGGTTCCAATTCACATCCTCAATCGAACAAAACACTTATATATATATACAATAGAAATATCAAGAATGAAAAAAAATTCACTCAAAATTAATGAGAGTATAAAAAAGAGAAAGAAAGAAAAAATATTACCAATTTAATTTGAAAGATAAATAAAGAGAAAAATTAAGGACACAAAGATAATTTCTCAAATAAAAAACCAAAACAGAGAAAGGCATTAGCATTTTCTCTTATTGTTATTATTATTACTTACAGACTGTAATTTCCCAAGTATTATTGTTCGCAGCAGGTAGGGCTGTCCCAAGTGACGGCAGTCCAAATGCAGACCCTGTCGGTCGTTGCGGAGTCTGCACTGCACCACATTCTTCTTATTGCATTTATTTATTTCTTTATTGTTCATTTTTATATTACTTTTTATCCCAAAAATAGTGAAGGTCCGGAATTGGTCAATAGTCAAGTAATTCGGAGCATTTATTACAGGGTCTATTTTTCAAGTTTTCAAACGAACAATGGTTCTTTACCCCAGTTTGCACCCATGGCACGTACAAGTATGCCACGCATTCGTAAATCATAATATTCTAGTATAAAAATGTTTATTTGCTTATACACTTTTTATAAACATAAGTGAGCAATATAAATTAGTTGTATTAATTAACTTCACAAAAAATTACGTCCGTTTTTATTACGTTGTGGTAAAGTAATTTATGACTTGGCCAAGGTATGCTGACGTAGACAAAATTATATAGCAATATGAAAAATCTACCTCAAAAACAAAATAGTAATATGAAAAATCATTATAGGACAAAACAATCATCAATTTGTAATTTAGCTGGCATACATCAAAAATCAACTCTGTGTGATGCAAAATCCAATAATGCTAGATGTGTTAACTCTATCAGATTATTCTCTTTTCACATAAAAAGTGTCTACTAGAATTTCTTTTGTCAATCCCTATTATTTTATTATATTTTTATTTTTATAACAACCTTTGTTTCAAATCTTTTCTGGAAACAATCTCTACTTTATAAACGCATACATTCAAAAACCTTATCCAGACATATGCGTTCAGATTGTAGACAATTAAAAGTAGTTTAAAAAAGATTGGAAACATACGCAGCTGTCAAAAAAAACTCAAAACTAGAGATGAAAAAAAAGTAACACCTACCGTCCATCCGTAAAATTTCTATCATAGACACAAAGTGTCACATGAGGACCCACCATGTGACACTTTGTGTCTAAAATCTTACGGATGGACGCAACATGTTTCTGAAAAAAAAATCTATAAATATAGGGTACGCTAATTCCGAAACTTATTTAATCAAAATTTTTTTTTCCCGAAACTTGAAATTATGTAAACCTAACTTGGAGCAGTCAAATTGGCCTGCTTCTTGTTGGAAAATAGACAAAATATGTATCTTTCGTCAAGTCTCTACATTAATTAACGAATAAACAATTAAAAAATTGCACATGTAACATTTTATTATTATTATCATTATTGTCCTCGTCAATATTATTGTTGTTTTTATTTTTACCTTTTTTTTTTCAAAAAAATATATATTTATGTTGTCATTAGCGCTTGCAATTATTCATAACTATAACAATTATTATTACTGTTGTTGCTGTTATTGTTGTTTTAGGGGATGCCATTGACTATTGAGTAGAGTTCTAAAATCGTGCCGTTCCGTGCCGTACCGTGTCCAGACACGCCGTGCTTTCGTGCCGTGTCGTGCCGTGCCTTTTTTTTATTAATATTTTTTCCGTGCCGTGCCGTGCCGTGCCAAAAATTACAAGAAGGAGGCACGGCACGGATAAGATACACCGTGTCTATCGTGCCGTGACTTATTCGTGCCGTGCTCTATTCGTGCCGTGCCCAATCGGATACGTGACCTACCGTGTCGTATCCATATGTTTTAACCGTGCTAAACGTGCCCACTCGTTCTTAACATAAAAAATTGAAAAAATCCAAAAAAATAAAAAGTTCTAATAAATTAAAATTTAACCCAAAAAATTATTAAATTATTTTTTTGTCCAAATTCATAATAAAAAATTTAGAAAACATATAAAAGTATTAAAAAGTACCATAGTAAATGAATATTATCTTAATTAATAATTACATAATGTTTTATAAATTATCTCTCCACCTTTTTCTGGCTTTGGGACCTGCTATGTTTGAAACATAGACGTAGTTATACATGTTTTTTACCCGCAACCTATCCGTGCTCACCCGTGTCCTATCTGTTCCTATCCGTGCCACCTATATTATTTTTGCTGTGTCTATCGTTTTCCGTGCCGTTACCATGTCATGTCTGACAACTGTTCCGTGCCGTGCCGTTCCGTACCGTTTCAAAATTGTCAAAACTCAGACACGGTACGGTTAATGACCCGTGCCGTAACCGTTCCCATGCTTTACCCGTGCCGTTTCCATCCGTACCTGTATCGTGCCGTACCGGAATTGGTCACGCCGTGTTTATTTTTAGAACTCTACTATTGAGTGCCTTATTATTGACGCGTCCGTGGACGTGCCATGTGAACTGTTCATAAAACGAAGAATTCCAACCGTCCATCCGCTCAACACATCTGAAATGAGCACGAACAGTTTGTGCTCTTACTCTTACACAGTCAAATAGCTCGGCAAGCAGTGTGAAAACGAATCAGAATCCTTGCAACAACAGCGTGCAGTAACTAAGCCAGTAACTTTGTGAATTTTCACTCATCTATCTTCTTTCGTTCTTCGGTAAGTAAGACTGTCAGAGACATATCTTCAACGAGAAGCACAAACCTCAGAGGCTGCTCAGACTGAGCAGCAGCAGTAGCAGTAGCAGAGTGCAAAAAAAATCAGTTGTACCTTCGAAAAATAATAAATCGGTTGTCTGAAGCACGGTACTGATGATCAGAAGGCCCGGGTCCCACTCCGAGAAAATGGAATCTATTCCTCTCCGGTTCGTACGACCTGCAGCAGAGCCTCCGAATCCAAGGCTGACTGAACCTTCTATCCAAGTCTCCAACGCATCCCTTTCGCTGGCTGGATTCTCATCTCATGCGACGACACAGACGCAGAGATTGAACATCGCAGGCGTCCGTTTGAGAGGGAAATGGAGAGGAGGTAACAGTGCATAGGAAACATTTCACGTTTTCATGGACTAGGACTCGGGTGGTCCCCGTATCTCCACCCCGTACTCTGCTTGTAGTCTCCGAGTTGATCCCGATCGTCGGTGGACGTCAAGATGCGTGCGGGAGCGGATTCCCATGCAGATATGGTGCAGTCCAGTACGAGAGCGACAGCACTGTCAGGCATACGTTGTACGGGAGCACCACGTCCAAGGAATATTCCGGACGGACTACCTCGGAACCTCAAGCGCACTCGGATCACATTAAGGTCCCACCAGTCAGCGACACATTACCTATCACCGCACATTAGACCGACCCCAGGGACGTTTATCGTTAGGAAGTCAAATCGAGCCGGTTGATGCAGACTTTCGGAGGACTCGACCTTAACGAAGGTCCATGGCGTACGGTATACTCCGGTGGCGGTAGTTTTGAAGTCCCAGTCAGTCAGTCAAGCGTAGCTGCGTAGTATATAGTTGTTACTTCTCACTGTTCTCAGTAAGTCGGTATCATCACAGTATCAGATTATCAGCAATCCGAGATTATTTACTACAGTAAATAAAAAGAGGATAAAAATTAAAAAGGGGAAACACTTGAGAAGTATTACTTTGTTGAAATTACTTCTCTCCCTTTCTTTTCTTAAATAAAATTCTTCAACTACACAGTAAAACACACGCTCACACTACTACTACTACTCACTCTCTCTCTCTTTGCTTCCTTCCTTCTCTCCCAATTCTCCCTCTCCCAACACCACCTCCCTCCCTCCCTAGGGTTTCCCAATTGACTGGCATTCGATCGCGGCTGCTTGGCTTCAGCTTCAGCTTCAGCTCAGGTTTGATCTGTTCTTCCCCTTCCCCTTCCAATTCGCCGATCTGGGTGTGATAAGTTCGGATCAATTGGGTATTATGAAGTTGTTAGTGGCTTATTGAATTTGATCGGGGGTGTGACAATTAAAACGGCTCTCGTGTGGTGTGGGAGTTAATTTGATTCTCGGATATATATTCTTGCTAATTTTGTTTCATAAAGTGAGTTTTTTTTTTTTTTTTTGCTTTATCAGGATTTTTCCAAGTATGTTGTTTCATTTATGGCTGGTGCTCCCTTTTCCATTCCCCCCGAATCTTTCCCAATAATTGAGCCTTGTTAATGCACATTTAGTACTGGTTCCAGGCTCTTGATTTCCATTCTGCTGCTCAATTTTGGTTTTGGGTGGGTTTGGGAGAGGTGAATTGGTTTTTTTTTTTTTTTTTTTTTTCTGATGGAAAGGAAAGACTGAGAATTTTACTGTAAGAATGATTAGTTTGGAACTGGAATTAAACAATTGAGCGTGAGAGTGACACTGGAATTTAGGGGTTGATTTCAGAGAATTAATTGTTTATGTCACTTTCAAAACTCAATAAATTTGGTGATCTTCTGCTTTGTTAAACTTAAAAACTAGCCGTTCCTTGCTCGGATTTTTTGATTCTGTTCTTATCTGTTTTGAATCTGAACTGGGGATTTCGCAATCTGATTATAACATATATGGTTGACATAGTTTTATGTGATATCTATGTTGTTCAAAGAAATATAGTACTGATTAACCTTCTTTTGACTTTGTGCCTGCCCTTCACAATATTTGTACATATATTTTTTTCAATTGATGGCAATTCCGATTAAAATTGCTGTATAAACCCATGATATTTTTCAGTTCTCGTTTTTACATCTTCTTTTCTCCCTTTCACATTTTCCATATATCCCCAAAATTGTATGTTGGTTTAACTCTATTGTTCTAAATTTGAGTTTCTCCATTAACTGCCCATCTTCTTTCTGTCAGCCAGGGTTTTTTTATATTTTGGTGAAATTCGGCTTGTCAAAATATTGTTGGTGTATGAACATTGGAATAATTTTAGAAAGAATCGCAGAAGAATAATGTAGAGGTGGTACAAACAAAATTGAGGTCAGTAAAAGTAAGATAATTGTTCTTTCTTGATAAGCTGTCACGTGTTATTTGTTACAGTCATTTGACAAGATTGTGGTTACACTTATTCTGTTTTCTTGTTATGTGAAGACTAAAGTATAGTAATACTGAACCAGGTTACAAGTGAATAAACATGAACCCTGCAAAGAGTGAGGGCGACTTGGGAGTTCTGCTTCCTGATAGTGCTGTCAATTCACCATCTTTTGATGAAGGTAATAGGTTATCCGGTCTGATTATTTTTGTTTCAGGATATAGAAATATAATTCGAGAAATTATGGCCATGTACCATATTTTGTGTACAAGCACAGTGCATGATAAAGTAGTAATTTAGATGTTACTTCCTGGCACGGTATTGTTAAAAGTCAGTTATAATGATGACATAATGTCGCTTACCAGCACCAAAGCAAGGATATGATTCCGAGTTTTGATATTGGGTGCAGACTGGTACAAAGTAAAGCAGATAGTAAATCTACTATTATTGGGTATTGTACTGTTACAAAAACAGTAGGTCAAACCCTAATTATCCTCAACCATAGAATCCTCAGACATGCCCAACAACCCATATCATAAAAAAAATCTAAGAGAACTCATACATGGAATTATAATACTAAATCAGTGCTTATGTAGCATTGATTATTATCATTATATGGTAAGAGAAGATATAGCTTGAAATGACATTCCCATTCTGCTGATGATGATATTGATATATCATTTCATTAGCTAGCTTTAGTATGTTATTATTTTGATCATTAGTGACTAACTTTATCTGGTTGTATTAATTTCAAGCAGGTAGCAGTGGAGGCTCTGTAGCAGGTTGTGGCTCGGGATCTGGATCTGGGTTGGGGCTGAAAAAGGGGCCATGGACGTCAGCAGAAGATGCAATACTAGTGGAATATGTAAAGAATCATGGCGAAGGCAACTGGAATGCTGTGCAGAAGAACACCGGGCTGGCCCGGTGTGGCAAGAGCTGCCGTCTTCGGTGGGCCAATCATCTACGCCCCAACCTTAAAAAAGGTGCCTTCTCTGCTGAAGAAGAGAAACTCATCATCGAGCTCCATGCCAAGCTCGGCAATAAGTGGGCCCGCATGGCTGCCTATGTAAAATTACTCACTCCCCTTCTTTCATTTCACATTTTATCTTACTTTCAAAATTTTTTTTAAAAAAGGAAGAGGATGGGAAGCAGTATCATCAAATACTCAAATTCTTCTTTGAATTCAGAATTCGCTCATTTAGGTCTTCAATAAACCAAACCTTATAACTCTGCTCTTGCTGTTTACTATTAGTGCACTGATATCATGAGTCCAGACTTAAATATACTATTATTAGAGAATTTAAGCTTGCATTCATTTCACATTGTCCTCTTATTACTGATTAGATGTAAAATTTACTAAATATTTTTCACTCCGCAGCTGCCAGGACGAACTGATAATGAAATAAAAAACTACTGGAACACACGCCTCAAAAGGTGTCAGCGTGCTGGTCTACCAGTTTACCCTTCCAATGTCTGCTACCAACTATCCACTGAAGACCAGCAATCTCTCAGCGAATATTCAACGAGTAAGAAACGATCTCGTGATCTGCTAGAGGAAAGCGGGTTTTTCATACCGGATCTGACACCTGAACCATATATTTCGACACCAGAGACCTTACCTTATGCAACTGCCCTCCAAGATTATCCCACAGGGAGTATAGTGAACCCAGGATATGGGTACTGCAGCTACATTTACAGTTCCAGTCCCAGTCCCAATCAGGTAAGGCGACTTAGCTTGTCAGAGAGTCCGCTTTCGGCCTTGAGCGAACCCCTCACAGATGGCCCTGCCTTTCTTGAGTTGGCAAGGAGCCCAGAAAACTTCCATAAGGTTCTAGACTTCAGCTCTAACAACAGGAACCACTCTTATGAGACAGGCTGCCATGCTCTTCTAAATGGCAACAATAACTTCTCTGCTTCTGGGCCCATCACTATGCGGCCTATGAAGTTTGAGCTCCCTTCACTCCAAGATACTGAAACCGACCCAATAACGTGGTTAGACCAGCCCGTGGTGGAGCCGTCTTCGCCACCACCCCCCGACTCGTTGTACCATTCTCCTGCCATGACTGGCATCACAGCATCCTCTCTCCAATCAGAGAGTAACTTATCCCTGCGAAACAGTGGCCTCTTGGATGCACTCGTGCATGAAGCGAAGGTGCGCAGCAGTGGAAGCAGAAGCGAATCAGGCTTGAAGAGTTCAGGTTCTTCTTGGGATCTGTGCTTGGAAAACACGGAGAAGTCCAACGAGTATGATTCCTCAGCAGGTATTGGTGACGGATTGCTCGAGGATTTATTGGTCTCTAAAGAGCCTGAAGGTAAGTATGCATATCTTGCGACTTATCCTTTAAATTTATAGAATTCAGGCATGTTCATAGGGATAGGTTCATTAAATGTTATGTAATTTGATTTAAATGGATGCAACATTCTAGTTTCGACAACTGGTACAGTAACTGTGCTGTGTACCTCCACAAATTTTGTAACCCTATGGTCTTTCCCTCGGTGTTTTAATGCTCATGTGTAGTACTTCCACAACTTGTATTATGAATTAAACACAACCTAATGAGGTTGGTGTCAGCTAAATAACACTTTAAAGACCTCTTGACACAATAGGAATAATTAATTTTGTTTCTTGCATCTACAGGTTTGGATGCTATGCTTATCAGAGCTCCGAGCCCAGTTCAAGAAGAGACTTCACCCAAACGAGAAAGTCCAACCCTAAGGCCTGACAATTTACTGGGTTTGGACTGGTTCAGAGAGAGATCTGCAACGGTCAAGCACCACTCAGTTGTCAGTGAGGCAATCTCCATGTTTTTCGGAGAAAATATCTGCTCCCAAACAAAATCTATCAACCCATCAGGCTCAAACTATGCTTTCGGCAATACGCTTGGTCTCCACTCTTTCTCATGGAGTAACATGCCCGGCACATGCCCTGATGTCTGATTTTCCTCGAGACATTTTTAGAGCACAATTGACTGGAGATTTATTTCTTGCATCTTTATCATTGGCTTTTGATTTGTATTAGTTGAACTCTATGTTGAACTTGTTATTTTTTTTTATTTCGATTGTAATGGAATAATAACAATAATAATGGTAATAATAATGGTAATAATAATAATGATTAGGTGCTTAACAGTGTGTTATACGAAAAGCTTCCACAATTTAACTTCTAAATTCTGTTGTGCCTCTGTTGTTGCCCCTGTTTTTAACATTTCTTGATGTTTCAGCTTTCAAATACATTCATAGCAATTTTGCTGAAAATATTGGGTTCCTTGGCAGTGAAACTTCTCAGTTCAGCAAAATATCTAAAATGTAAAACAGTAATCAAGTATTCCTTGCTGAACATATCTCAGCATAAAAATGATAGCATCTGTGCTGGTATTACCAGTGTTGCTCTCACCTTCAAATTTACTGAATTGATCAAATCAGTTGATCAATTTGAGCCAGGCATAGATCTTATCCCATCAAAAGATGCCTGTTCCCTTGCTCTTTTATGGAGGGATCAAACTGAGCCAGTAGGTAAACAAAAAGTTTATCTGTGGACTCAATTTTCCCTTTCAGTTTTCCTTTCTGAGCTCTCAATTGGAATTGCTTTCCTCTTAAATCAGAGACAGATTGCATATTTGCATGTGATGAGTTTTATTAGTGGCGGAATCAAGCTCTCACGCAATCCAAATCCTCATAAAGAATTAAAGACCTAGAATTGACCAACGCTGACCCGAATTAATATCTGAAAGGAATTCCAGATTTTGGGGTTACTTGTGGGAAATCCATTGCTCACTCAAGCAAGGTAAACAAACAAACACAGCAGTGGTAAAATGTAACTCATGCATTTATTTACAAGTAAAAATACACAATTCCTTAAGAAAAATAAAAATACGCTAGAGGAAAACTGAAAACAAAATAATACTTTGGTTAAAGAAAAAAAAAAAAAAAAAGAGCTGGAGCTCTAGAAGGCATGACATACTGTTACATCAGCAATTATTTGATTTGATCGGGATGGACTTTGATTTGTGAACACATCCAGATTACTTGACAACTTGCATTGCATTTGCATCCCTGATTCCTTTCATACAATTTGATTGATTCATTCATAGTCATAGATAGGCTAGCAATAGCATGGCCACTTTTGTGTGTACACGCCAAGCCAACTAATATGACTGCAACTCATGCATACATGATGTAATATGTGTATTTATATCCCGATTCCCGAATGACTAAAAATGAGGTGTTATCGCCATTGGAAAGTGCAGCGGCATGACATGGGATCTTCATCTTCTTCCCTCTTGGTCTCACCTTGCCCAAATGACCAGGTCGGGTCTTGTCTAGCTGCCTAAGTTACTGAGTTACATTCTCATTTGGGTTCGGTCGGGTACTCGGGTCGACTGTCGAGCGTAGGTAAGAGGCGTACGTACAGCGAGCGCACCACATTTTGGCACTTCTTTTTGAAAATCCAACAGGCAACAGGCCCTTGGCTAGTTGGCTTAGGCAGACATTTCACATTTTGGTACTTGCTCCAGCGAGGATTCTTATCTTATTGAATCATTCACATTTACTCATTTCATTTGATAATGAATGACTAATTGTTGAAATATTTAAAGCTATCGTGGAAGTCTTTTCTGAATGCACCTTCAATTTTTTCTTATTAATATGGCTTGTTAGATTCTTTATATTAAAATCTTATAAGAATAAAACACACGAATTTTCCATTTTTTAAAAGATTTAATTATTTCTTTAAGAATTTTTTAAAGTGACTATACAACATTAATAAAACAATTAATGTTTTATTTATCGCTTTTAAAAAAATCTTAATACAAGTACATAAAGTTTTCAAAAATACAAATATTTGTGTCCCATAAGGTTTGGTATAATGAATTTATTGAACCATATAAATCAAAATTTGGATGTGATTTGGTATGTCTTTGGTGCGCTCACATAACGGCTTAAGTGCACTATAGCTATATATATATACAGATTTTTGTATAAAACGCGGAGTAAGTAAATTGGGGCCATTCGGCAACCCCTCCTTAGGTTTCTTTAGACTTCATTTAGCTTCCTTAGTCTCTTAATCCTTCCGAACGCAAGCTCCTTAGCACGGATTAAAAGTTTCTCTTTAAACCTCCTTTTGACCGGGGCTTAAGCCTTGCCCAGATTCCTAAGGAAGCCATACCCATGGCTTAAAGCTTAAGCTTTCTTAAGCCCTTTTTATTTTTCCGAACGAGCGTGGCTTAGTGAGGCTTAAATATTTAAGGCACTTTGTATGCGAAACAGCCCCATTATTCTTTAGCATGTTTTTGAAATATACCAACACTTTCCCAAAAAAAAAGGGACTAGAATTTGGTCCAAAGCCATTTGGAAGGTCTCCGTCCAAAGGTATGGCTAAACCGTTCAATTCAATTTATATGTTTATCAACGGTGATAGTGTGTGACCTTATCATTCTAAATATAACCAGCATACTATTTTTAGCACCTACGTGATCAAATCACGGTCGATCAATTACCAACAATTAGATCGTACGGGCTTTCTGAATCCTTTGGACCGTCCAAATGGCTTTGGACAATATCCAATGCCAAAAAAAAAAAAAAAATCAATGATGAATCGTATGTTTAATACGATAATACTCCTATTTTAATAACATTTTCTACGATCATGATTTTTACTTTGCAACGGTAAACCATCTTAATATATTATTTAAAGGGAAATTTTTTTATATGCCCTCAAAAACTTCACTGATTAATTAATTATTTATAATTTTTAATGCCGATTTTGAAACTCACTCAATTGTATCCACCGGGGTTTTGTAACTACTAAAAGCAATTAGAAATGACACTATTGGCATATTGCTCGTATTCTAAACACATGCACATGCATACGGTCTAAATGACGCAAGTATATATATTTTAAAATGTCAAATTGTAGTACCTTAAAAGTGGAATGAACTTGGTCAAATATTATATGCCGATTCATCAATCTTCAACAGATTCAGAATACTTCGTGCGGAAAATGAAGGATTATTGGGAATCAATTTAAAAAAAAAAGTTTCTAAAATCAAAATTATGTATTGTTGAGAATCAACGCTGAGGCCCGAGCCCATCAAACCCAATCAAAAGAAATTTCAAGAATTGCCAAGATAAATCTAGCTCATATCTTGTACTAAATATTTTGGTAATAGTTGAGCAAATTCTAGAATGTTGTATACAAAATATCTAGGGTCTAGAACTTTCCATAGAACTAGTATAAATAGGGATGTGGAGTTGGATGTAGGAAGCAAGCAAAGTAAGATTAGAGCAACACACTCCATTGTAAGAGTTAGTAGTAGATTGGAGGCTATGATAGGAAAATAAGAAGCTAGGCGTGTAGTTTGGAGGTTTAGTTGGAGGTTTAGTATTGTTATAGCTAGTGCCTCCATACTCAGCAATCTGGTATCAGAGCCGGTGTTGTCGGAGCTAGTTCAGAGTCGACAGTAGGGGTCAAGCATATAGCCGGAGTTTTGTCGGTATTCCGCCAGTCAGTACAGCAGTATCGACAAGTTGTCGAAGGAGCTGCAGCTTGACGACAGTCCAGGACTGCGAAGTGCGGTGGAGGAGAAATCTTCAAGAAGGCTTACTAGACGTCGGGCGTCCTAGTTGAAGCCATGGATTTCTCAGGTACAATTGGTGGAATGAAGAAATTGAATACTAGTAATTATATATATTGGAAGGCATGCATAGAGTCCTACCTCCAAGGGCAGGACCTATGGGAGGTAGTAGGTGGGTCTGAGATGACCCCACCGGAAGTTGATACCATAGAAGAGACGGTATTGGAACAGGTTGCTGACCCCAAAAAGAAAAAGAAGAAGGCTTCAGAGAAGCCAGCCGAAACTCTGTCCGTGGAGAAGCAAGCCGGAAGCTCTGCGGAAATGGCGAATCAAGGCCGGGAAGGCGATGTTTGTACTCAGGACAGCCGTTGAAGACGAGCTACTGGAGTACATCAGAGAAGCGCCCACGCCGAAGGTAGCCTGGGATACCCTAGCAACACTCTTCTCAAAGAAGAACGACACGCGCCTCCAACTACTTGAGAAGGAGCTCATGACAATCTCACAAGGTAACATGATGATTGACCATTACTTTACGAAAGTAAAATCTCTTTGTAGTGAGATTGCTCAAATAGACTCTGAAGAAAAGATCAGCGAGCAAAGGATGAGAAGGATTCTCATCAATGGGCTAAGACCCGAGTACAGCGGGTTCATAGCAGCCGTCCAAGGTTGGCCAATGCAGCCAACACTATTGGAGCTGGAGAATATGCTCGCAAACCAGGAGGCTCTAACGAAGCAAATGGCCGGAGTCTCGTTGAAGCAAGAAGAAGAGGCCTTGTTCAGCAACCAAAAGACGGTCGACCTGACCGAAAGTCAAGAGGTAGACTCAAAGGAAGGTCTAGCCAGCAACGAAGGCCCAAAAAGAAGAGTAATTCTTCAGGGGGAGCTCGAGACTCATCCGATGACGATGAAGACAATGACGATCGATGTTATAACTGTGGCAAAAGAGGGCATTATGCACGAGATTGCTGGCGGCCGAAGAAGAAGAAAGTCCATGGTAATGTGGTGACCTCAAGAAGCCAAGACATAGTCCAAGAGAGCAGTAGTTGTGAAGAAGAGTGGGATGCAGAAGTAGCACTCACTGCTACAATCATGGAAGATGAAGAAAGCCTCGCGGTGACCACAATGGAGATGGTGCTGGAGGAGGTCCCATATGAAGAAGATTGGGACGCGGTGGCGATTGTTGGAATACAGTCAGTAGTTGGCATAGAGGTTGCTGAGGTTGTTGAGCCAGAGGAAGAGGAGTTCGACATGGAGTCGTGGCCGATCAAATATGAAGAAGATGCCATAGAAGATGAAGAAGAGATCTTATCGAGACTTGGCCCATCAGCAATATACAAGGTGTTGTAGAAATTGATGAACCTGATGAAGATGACATCGAATCGCAGTCCTTCATCAATGGTGTAAATGGTGTCGAGGAGGCCAGTGATCTCGAGGAGGAAGAGATTAATTCCGAGTCATCGTTCTTCATGGAAGACAACGAAGATTTCAAAGAGGTAAATAAACATGAAAATAAGATTGAGTCATTGCCTTTTAAAGAACTAATTAAAGAATTGGTCGATGAGGAGACCAAAGTTGTAAAAGAGGCTAGAATCATGAGCTGCATCATGACGGATAAAGAGAAGCCACAAGAGAACGACGAGGTGGAAACCATCACTGAGGAAGGTGATGCTGTCAGGATGACACATAAAAATATCACTGTACCTGAAGGACGGGAGTCGGTGCAAGGAGCTAGAGCCTGTCAGGTGATCTGTGGAGAAGTCGGAGTTGACGAAGACTAGTGCCGAGACCACTGCGAGCACCACAAATGACTGAGCGCCAAGCACTGCGAGCATGAAGGAAAAACTACAAACATGACGATCCGGATGGACGCGGAGTACCGAAATCAGAAATGCACTAAGTCAGCGTTGAGGGGGAGTGTTGAGAATCAACGCTGAGGCCCAAGCCCATCAAGCCCAATCAAAATAAATTTCTAGAATTGCCAAGATAAATCTAGCTCATATCTTGTGCCAGATATTTTGGTAATAGTTGAGCAAATTCTAGAATGTTGTATACAAAATATCTAGGGTCTAGAACTTTTCATATAACTAGTATAAATAGGGGTGTGGAGTTGGATGTAGGAAGCAAGCAAAGTAAGATTAGAGCAACACACTCCACTGTAAGAGTTAGTAGTAGATTGGAGGCTAGGATAGGAAAATAAGAAGCTAGGCGTGTAGTTTGGAGGTTTAGTATTTGAGTAGTAGTAGTTGTAACAATATTTTGAGATATAATAGAAAATATTGTTATAGCTAGTGCCTCTATACTCAACATGTGTTGTATTATTTTTCTAGTTACCGCGTGTTGTTATTCATGAAATTTTACTATTTTAGATTTCGAAATGGTGATAAATTAGTACGAAGGTCACATGTCCATAATCTAAAAAAAATGTTTCAAAAACATTTAAAGTTTTGAATAGCACCCTCGTTACATATTAAAAAAAAAAGTGGATTTATTTAGGAACAACAACATTGAATTATCAATGCTTATAATTTTTTAAAAAATTACTATGTAAATAGGACTCCCATGTTGGTGCTCTGCTATTGAAAAATATTACGGGTTGTTATGCAACATAGCAAGCATTAAAATTTGACTTGAGTTAAGGAGTTCATGTTCGAATGACTTAATATGCACGTAAGAGCTAAGAAAACTTAATTCATACGTGGAGACTCTTTGGAGAAACAAGGTAGGGATTAAGCACCGAGCAAAATGAGGTTTAAGAAGAGTTTTTTTAATTTGCGCTCAAGAACTCATATTTAAAAAGATTAAGACACTAAAGAAGTTTGAGGAGTCTTAAAGAGGCTTAATCCTTATTTGCCAAACAACCTTTGCCCATCCAAAATTAAAAAAAAAAAAAACAAAAAAACAAAAAAGGACACCGATGATATAGGAGCTATTCGGCGACAAGGATCAAGAGGTAGAGGATTAAAACATTGATCTCCTCTGAGGAGCTGTTGTTCGGCCAATTGATAAGATTAAGAATCACGGCTTAAAAAGCATATTATGTATGTAAAGACCATGTTACCTCTCATATTTTATTGTTATAATATAGAATGAGTAGTTAATGTCACTCCTTACTTATGATGCTAATATTAATCAAGTAAATGTAAATAGATCTTACGGCATTAATTATTCATAAAATTTGATCGGTACTATCCATCAAAAGTATATCGATTAAATTATAAATTCAATCCTACAGAGTTACATGATGCAATTATATAGATTTTATCCATCAAAACCATTTCGTTCTCAAAGTCAAAAGTTAAAAATGGCAAATTAAATAATAATTCAATTGATGAAATAGCTTAATTTATATCCAGTTGGAGCCACGCTTCCTGCTATACAAACTCCACTCCGCCAACTTAACCCAACTGCATTGTATTTATATCACATTTATATTTATTCCACTTCTCTAACAAAAATAAAAAAGAAGTGGCACCTATCGGGGTGTCAATGGATAGAGCAGCTTGAGGAGAACGTCACGGTGCTGTTGGTTTTGATAAATTTTCGTCGGAGAGCCGCAGATCTTCGCCGGTAAGAGCAATTATAATCTTCCTTGTGGCTCGGGACGTGTGCCCTCTTCTTAAAGAGGAGGAAACCGAAAATAAAAAAAAGTGTACAGTGACTTCGACGAAGCCAACGTCTGAGGGTGAAATGGTAAAAAATAATCAATTTCTGAGCCTTGAGGAGGGGTTTGAGGAGCCAAGATGTTAAGGAAGGGGGGGAGACGGATCAATGTTTCTGTCCTGAGGAGGGGTCTTGATCTGTCATGAGGAACATCTGTTCGGCTGACTCAACACGGATCAAAGAGCTAAGGAGCTCTGAGGAGCCTTGATCTGCAGCTGCCGAACAACCCCATAGATTTCCTGTAAAAAAAGTACTTTCCTCGTCAATTGCACATATAGCTTCTGAAATTAAAAAAAAAAAAAAACTAATATAGGAAATTGACATAGTAGAACAATTAGTTGAATGTTTTAAATGGTCCAGATTGACAGTCAAAAGATACAAATTACCCTTTGCGATTTGTTAATACTCTATGTATTCCAAAAGGGTAATTTGGTCCAATGAGATACAAAAAGTTGTTCCAAAGTAAAATTGAAGCTGCCCCAAAGAGCTCCCCCTAACACGACCTGCCATGATTTTTTTTTTTCCTTTTTTTATTGCACTGATCCAGACTGAGAGAGAATATAAATGTACAATAATTAAAAAAAAAAAAAAACGCAAAAGTTTGGCCCCAAAAAAAAATAAGCAAAATGAAAAGGAACAGAAAAAAAGAAGGAAATATATATTTCAATAATAATTCATCTAAAAACAATAATAAGAAAAACCATTCTGTTCCACTAAATAAACCAAACAGTCTTGGCACCTGTTGCTGTTGGATCCAGACCGGAATTTCTTCAGCTCTAAGAAGAGCTCACCTGGTCGTCATTAGTTTCATATATATATACTTTCATTACTTCCATAAACCCGGACACATTAATTAAATGAAATTAAATAAGCCTGAATTACAGATCAAAAGAAGAAGAAGAAGAATATACTTGTATACAGCACACGCTGGATCTGGTCGGCCTGTCAACCTCATGTATACATGTTTCATTGAATAATATAATATACACTTTGTATATTTATTACTTTATATGCTAATTGAACTTTTTCTCAAACGACCCTCCCAATTCCCAATTCATGTGTCTAATATATTCTTTGCTATGAACGTTTTTTAACCCATCAAAGTTTACATTATCAAAACAGAATAATAACCCATAAATTAAATGGTAATAAGCTTTTTATTGTTGACAAAAACAAATGCCTCCTTTGTGTAAAATGTCCCGGAACAAAACATGAACATGAAGTCATGTGAAGAAATTTGGATTTGAATAGCTTGGTTTTCACATTTATCTAGAAAACACAAATTCTTTGTTGAATTAAATTTCAATAAAACCCATTTATATGAAAAATAAGCCATTCTAGATTATCTGGTTAAAAAAGGGACGTTATGATCCATTGATCCTAATGAATTTTTGTATTTTTTTTTTTTTTGTAAGCATCATGTACAGATACGGTAGTTAAGATACGCTAGCTATTCCTTACTAAAATAAAACATAATCAACCAAAATTTCAGTAATACTTTTTACATAATGAGGATTGAATTATTCTAAATTTATTTTATGATTTAGGATAATTAATAAAATGCAGCTATTCTATAAGGAAACTTCCTTTTACTGGATAAAAAGGATAACTTTACCTCACCGATAAAAATTGTAAGACTAATTTTTTTCCCATTCATATCTTAATATTCTTGAAATTTTTGCCTTGTGACAAAATATTTTTTGTCCATTCATATATCTTAATATTTTTGAATCTTGTGCCTTATGATAAAATTTTATTTTTCCTTTCATATTTTAATATCTTGGATTAAACTTAAGCAAGGCTATTATATATGATACTAGTACAGAGTCTACACCTTGCTTTGGGCTAAAATTATATAATAAAGGGCCAAAACTCATCTCTTGTGAGGAAACTAATATAGGCCTTAAATTTTAATGGGCCGGGACATTAACGTACGTCAATATATAGTAATAGTAGGGTTCATTTGGCACCTCTATTCCATTTTAGAATAGTAAAAGTATACCACTATTCTAAAAAATTGTGTGCCAAACATATATTAGCAAAACGAATAGCTATTAGATTAGCTATTCTGGTATTCCAACACTTGGTCGAATAGTGGATTAGCTATCTCATGTAGCATGTAGAATAGTCTTGAGTTTTGCCAAACAATATTTTCACTATCCGAATAGCTTTAAACATCACTATTCTTTTCACTCTTCCAACAATTACTAATCTATTTTTACTAATTGGATAGTACTATTCTAGTGCTATTCCTTGATTTGCCAAACGGACCTGTAGTGATCAATCTAAGTAAACAATTAACGGCTGAGATTTCTTCTTTGGGGTGATAAAACTTTCATGTCAAAAAATTTAATCTATTTTTATTAGGAGTAAGTATATCACTTGGAAATATTTTTTTTTTTTTTTTGGAGAAAAGAAAAATACACTATTGTATATTTGTATTGGTGTTTTGCTGTGGGAAACAAATGCCAACAATTTTAAGGATCCAAAATCAATTCTCACACCATGGAGGGCTTTTTGAAAACTTTGTCCTTTTCAGTTCAGACAATCACAGAGAGAGAGAGAGAGAGGCACAAAAAAGGAAGAGAAGAGACCCATTCATAATTCATTCATTTCCATTCCACTTTATTCCTTCTTCTTTCTTTTTTTCATCTGCAGTCTCTTTCCCTTCTCCATTTTCTAACAGCCGACCATGCCTACCAAATCCACATCTTACTCTCACCGAAAGCTCTCCAATTCATTCCCACATTAAATTCTAAATTAAAGTCCCAATTCCTGATTTCAAGTTTTCAACTTCTAAAAGTTTGACTCTTTCTTTCCATCCATCAATCCATCTCATGTCATGTCATGTAAAATTGCAAATTAAGGATCTGATCTTCTCCAATTCTCAACAATCCCAACGATTGCTTGGTACCCACAATCTGAGGTTAGTGTGATCACATGTGAATTCTTATGTTTTGTTGTTACATTACTTGGTTTGGTTTGATCTTCACTCCTGCCAAAGTGCCAACCTTTAATTAGAACCATAACAATTTTTTGTTAATCTAGAATTTGGGTGATCTGGTTTGCATTTAAATGATTTATGGTACAATTAAACAAAAACCAATCTCACCATGTTACTTAAATTTGTGCGCATTCGGATCGCAACCGGTGTTTTAAACACTGCCTCCTTAATTACTCTTTATAAGTATGTTAATTTGGAACAGATTGTGTCAGTACCCATTGTCCCATTTCACCGAAAGTATTGCCTTATTTAGAGGATTATACTTAATATTAGAAATGCTGTTCGGGTCCGGTTAGCGCAGATCACTACGTTACTACTAGTGGTTTTGTTATTTATAGCCTTTTTTTGTTATTAGAAATGTATATATATTCTGTTAAATTGAAAAGATACAAAATTGGCTGCACGATCTTTACTGATAAGTGAGAACTAATCCTTTTTTATTTTTATTTTCTTTGGATTTTTTTTCTTTCACCAGAGTTCAATCGGAACGCAATAGCCATGTCTAACAGTGAGATTTCGAAAACCATTAAGAGATTTTTGATACTTTCCATCAGACTTTCGTACCGGTCCGTGTGTAACCATCCTATTCTCATTGGTTTCGGCCTATTGCTCCTCTTTCTCTACCGCTTCTTCCCGTCCCTCTTCTCCTTTCTCCTCTCCGCATCTCCTGTTCTTGTTTGCACAACTCTTCTCCTCGGTACAATCCTCAGTTTTGGCCAACCGAATATTCCTCAAATCGAAGAAGAAGAAGAGGAAGAAGATCAAGAAGAAGAAGAAAAACGACAACAAGAAGAAAGGACTATAAATTCAGATCAGGTTTCATCTTTTAGTGCCACTGCAGCTACGAACAATATTGTCGTCGATTGCAATAAAACCTCTGCAGTGCAAAATAGTTACGAAAAACCTGATGTTACCGAAAGAGAACTAGAAGAGGTAAGTTTCACCAAACAAGCAGTCACCTTTTCGCCAGAAAATGACGCCTTGTTGAAAGAAACCGTTCAAGAGAAGGAAAGTGTGCTTTCGGATGAAAGATCTCTCTCCATTGAGAGGGAAGTCGGTGAATCAAGCTTGGTATTTTCAAGCAATCCTGCTCTGGATGAGTCTGTTGATTCCCCGCAGTGGCAAAGAATTGATAGTCATGATGATGCTTCATCTGGTTTTGAATCCGATGGCGCTGAGAGCTCATCCCCAGATGCCTCCATGACCGACATAATCCCGCTGCTTGAAGAAATCGACCCTTTGTTGGACCCAGATGCGTCCCCCCGACAGACCCAAGAAGACCTAAATGATGACTCTGACTCCAGTTCCGAGGCATCGTCTCACGAACTACTCCAGATTGAAAGTGCTGACGATGAAGAAGAAGAAGACGATAAAAGTGCGAAAAAGGGAGATGTTGAGACGCATGAAAATGCGTTTACCTGGACAGCTGATGATCAGAAGAACTTGATGGATCTGGGGTATTCTGAAGCGGAGAGGAACCGCCGCCTCGAGAATTTGATGGCCCGGAGACGGTCAAGAAAGAACATTCGGTTCGAGCTCGATCGAAATTTGATCAACTTGGATGGAAACACCACGGGCTCCCACAGTATAACCACTGCTGTAGATGACTTATCACAGTTTCGGATTCATGTGCCGCCTGTGTCGGCACCAAGAGAAAACCCGTTCGATTCGTCATTCGGGCTGGAAATACCTGGCTCAGCACCATCAGTACTGGTGCCGAGAAAGAACCCGTTTGATGAGCCGTATGAGGAGCCAACTGAGAGTATGATCCTCCCCCGTGAATCATGGAGCCCACGGCAGTACATGTCAGCATCGCACCGGGACGTGTTTTATACAAGGCATGATAGTTTTAATTATTCCGCTGGAGAGTTCGGACAAGGAAGGCGGGTTTCTCGCTTCAAGCCGTTCCTTGTATCTGATTCTTATACAAACACAATGGGAGAGACGAGCTCATCTGATATCGGCGCATTTGAAAGGCAATTTAGTGGCGATAGTGAAGGCCAGTCGAGCTCTGCGTTGGAGACTGGCTCATCACATATTGCAGATCCGATCTTGGAATCTGAAGAACAGGACAAAGATGAGGGGAGCATATCCTCCGACGACGATATAAGCTCGATTGCTGTTCAACTGGACAACAGTGAGTTTGAATTAAATGGAGGACGAGAGAGCCCCTTGATCCATTCTAGGTTCTTCAGCTCGTCAGAGAACATAGGACTGGTAAATCCAGTGCCGGACTTACTTAGCTTGGATGATCCAGCAGGTACATTGGCTTTCGTTCATCTTTACTCTTTTTTATGTTTGTGAAGACCATCTGTTGCAATTGCTGATTTATAACGTTGTTTCATTAGTTAATCTGCTGTGATTCATATACTTTGTCTGTTCTGCCTGTTCAGTTATATAGATTTCCATTTATTAGTGAGTTTCTATTTGTACTGATAATATTCAGTCAATACGGCGAGTAATGATTGTATGGTTCCAGTATTAATCTGTGCTTGAACTTTGTCTAGTAAGCCAAAAGAACCACAAAAAACTTTTAGTCTGAATATCTAAAAAGGTCGAAGGAAAAAGTCTGCCAACCAAAGAAAGTGCACCTAGTTGCTAACCTGTTTCAACGTAGAAGTGGTTTTTACATAGTTCTTTGGCAAGTTAATCCTTTGTATACTCATAAATTGGATAAACTCTAAAATAGCACTCTCGTCACAGCTGAAGATGGTTCTGGTGCCAACACATTCAACGAACCTACTTCAAGAAGATTAGATTTTACACCCAGAGAATTTGAAAATAAGTGCATGCCTTTGGAGGCCAATATTACTCCTTTGACCTCAGAATCGGTACCAGACTTGCTGCACTGGGATGACGTAGCTGGTAAGTTGGCTTTGGATCATTTTTATAATTTTGTCATGTTTGTAAAGACTAAGGTCTGTTGTTGCTGATTTGTATTGTTGGTTTATGGCAATGTTGCTCCATTAGTTATTCTGATGTAACTTGCTTTGTTTGTTATGCCCGCTTCCGTGGTATCAGTGACTATTACATAGTTTCTTAGTTTCCTGGTAATCCGATCCTTTATATAGTCGTATACTGGATAAAGTCTAAAATAGCACTTATTGCACAGCCGAAGATGGTCCTGGTGACAGCGCATCCAACCAACCTGCTTCGCGAGAATTAGATTTTACACCCAGAGACTCTGAAGATAATTGCAAGCCTTTGGAGGCAAACATAACTCCTTTGGCCTCAAATTCAGTACCTGACTTGCTTCACGGGGATGATGTAGCTGGTAAGTTGGCTTTAGATCGTTTTTAACTCCTTTTTATGTTTGTGAAGGCCAAGTTATGTTGTCATTGCGGATTTATAATGCAGCTTTATTAGTTATTCTGGTATAGACATTTTCTTGTTTTATGCCTGTGCATTTATTACCAGATTTCAACTTCTGCTGCTAATTTCCAAGTCAGTACTGTTTCTTTTGATTGTATTGTTTCTGGTATGGTACACTTAATCCTGACTTGTGCTTGAACTTTCTTTGGTAAGTGAAAGAACCACAAAAAAAAAAAAGAATTTATTCTGAATATCCAAAAAGGTTGAAGTATGCCAACCCAAAGAAAATGCACCTAGTTCAAATCGTGTTTCTTGGTATCAGTGGATTTTACCAGACTTTATTGGCAACCCAATTCTTTGTACACGCATATATTGGATAAACTCTAAAAGAGCAGTTATTGTACAGCTGAAGATGGTCAAGGTGCCAGCATATCTGACCAACCTACCTCGGGAAAATTACATTTTACACCCAGAGAATTTGAAGATGATTGCAAGCCTTTGGAAGAAAACAGCATTACAACCTCACAATTCAGCCTCATGAACTTGCACTCAATCCCCGAGGAAGAAACCACAGAAGACTGGAATCCTGATAAGAATAATCAAGGGGTACTGGATCCAGTAGAATCTGACAGGGACTCCGATGAGGATGGCGAGCAGATCTACCCCGAGCCAGTCGAATATAATGAGATATATGAGGATTTGTTGACCGAACTCGATGCAGTGGGAGACTTCGCATCAGGTCAGCAGATATCGTGTCTCCAGAACACAGTAATTGTTGAGTCTGGTCACCAGGTAGCGGCACCTCAAAGTGCAGTTACTGAGACAGGTGCAGAAGATTTGGTTCTGATACCTAATGAGAACCCGGAACAGACAGTGTACAACCCGAGACGGCGTATTCTGCAATCAACCTCCGTAGAAGAGATCGATGCCTTTTTGAATGAAATACCTGATGAATATGAATCACATCACTCTCAGAAAACAGAAGAGCAAGAGCAATCTGACATGGTGGATCTTAGTAGTGAAATTGCAGAAAGTGATATTCCTGGAATTGCGGATGAGACGGAGTCAGGAATGTTGACAGTCAAAGCGGAATCTCTTGCAGATCTTGAGTCAGCTTTTGTGCAAGTTGCAAATTCACTTGCTGGAGGTGAAGATACCGGGGTTGTTGACGAGACTGAATCGGGTATGCTGGTGCTAAAAGCCAAGTCCATAGTAGATATCGATACAGCCTTCCAACAAGTACAGGAAGTTTTACGTGGAAGTGCAGACACACAGACTGAAGATGCAGACACGGGGCTGGTATTTCTTGAAGCAAAAAGCGTAGATGATATCGAGTCAGCTATGATGCAGATAAGCGGGCTTACTGGTAATGAAGATGTGGGTTTAGTGGATGAGACCGAGTCAGGGATGCTAGTCATGAAAGCAAATTCGAAAGAGGATATCGACTTGGTTTTCAAGCAAGTAGGAGAGGTTATTGGAAATAAGGTTCCAAATGGAGGATCTGCGGAAGGAGACAGTTTGGACATGCTGATTGTTGATGCAAAATCTATTGACGATATTGATTCAGTAATGTTGAACGTAAGTGAAGAGCTTGAGGGAATTTCATCTATGGAAGGTGGGGATGCGGAGTTGCTTGATGAGACGGATTCAGGGATGTTGGTTGTCAAAGCAAAGTCTCTGACGGATATCGAATCAGTATTCAAGCAAGTAGGTGAAGTTCTCAGACCGCCGGTTGCAGAAAGCGGAAATGCAGGATGCGACCAAATTGCTGGAGGTTCGGAGAATGAAATGGTTGTTCTCGATGCAAGATCTCTAGATGATATTGATTCGGCAATGCTGAATGCAAGTGAAGCTAGCGGAAGTGGAGACGCAGGTTTAGTTGATGAGACCGAATCAGGAATGCTAGTTGTCAAAGCAAATTCACTGGCAGATATCGACTCAGTTTTCCAACAAGTAGGGGAGGTTCTTGGAACCACGAACGGAGAAACTGAAAACCCGGGAATCATTGAGGATTATCATTCGGGCATGATGGTTGTCAATGCAAAGTCGATCAATGATATTGAATCAGCAATGTTGCAAGCAAGTGAACCTGCTGGCAACACAGAGGCAGGATTAGTTGATGAGACTGATTCGGGTATGTTGGTTGTTAAAGCCAGTTCAGTGGAAGATATCAAATCTGTTTTCCTACAAGTAGGTGAAGTTCTTGGAAAACAAAATGCAGAAAGCGAAAACCCTGGTATCGTTGAAGATGCTGGTACGGGCATGCTAGTCCTGAATGCAAAGTCCGTTGAAGATATCGATTCAGCAATGTTGCATGTAAGTTCAGTTACAGTTACAGAAGTCGGCAATTCTGAAGCTGCAACTGAGTTGCCGATAGTAAATGGCTCTGAAACATGAAAAACAGTAAAAGGGTAATTTTGCTTGAAGGAAAATTAGTTAAAACAAAGTAAAAAAAAGAAAAAAATGCAATGGCGAATTTCTTTTGTGCGGTTACTATTTTTTCTGCCGCATGAATTGTGTGGGTACTTGAGTTATATAGTGTGTTCATTTTCCTTTTCTTGGGCTTGTTTTTTTTTTTTTCTTTTTTTTCCCCCTGTGGATAGATTTATTTATTGCTTTTTCGATCAGTTTTGCTTCGGAGTTTGTAATTGCGAATTGCGATTGTTTGTTGTAAGGATAGAGTTTTACAATAGTTTTTTCTTTCTTCTTTTTTACATTTCTTTTTTGATGGGAGAGTTTGAGATGGTCGATGCCTTGTAATCTAGATATTGTAATGTAAGTGAAGATAATTTGTTTAAAATGATGTTAAATGTTTGTTATGCTCTATTTTTGTTCTTTTTTTTCTCTCCATCCTCAATCTCTGTAATTTGAATTGAAATGTCTGTTTAAGTGTAAGTGTGACAGTACTGTTGATCTATGATGCAAGTATCAAACTATCAATGGCTTCAAATTCAATCCTGGTTCACTTCACTAGTGGCCATTTTTTTTTTTTTTGGTTTACTTCATGTTTACTGAATTGAGGTCTGGATAATGTTGAATATAAGAACCGAAATTAACTGTCTAAGAAATTCACAAATGGAACTCAGCATGCATACTTGATGAGAGAAGTCAATTATTTTTAAAAACTTCATGAATGCTAGTAAAGCTTGAAAGTTGAAAGTTGGAATAATGCCCTATGATAACTTATTAATTTGTACCTTTTGTTGAAATTAACCAGTTTATGCACATAAACTTGTGATTTGTAGTTGCTTTCTATTAATTTCAAGGGTAGTAAGGAACTAAAGATTAAATTTGAGCTATTAAAATTTTTTTAAATAATGTATTTTCTTCCTTGCTATTTCCTCGTAATTTTTTTATTTTTCTCATAGCGAACAACTACTTCAATGGGCCCATTTAAGATTTCAATCTTTGTATCCAGAAAGGGAAAGCTCAATTTTTTTTTTGTTCATTGGATCCCATTAAAGCACCAATTTTGGGCCATACGAGTATGGGCTGGTTTCTATGAGTTTTTATGAATCCAAATGGTCTAAAATAAATAAAGTTCTTAAATATGCCAATTCAACGACAAAATTTAAATTCAATCCGAGGAAAGAGCTTTTTTATCCTTCGAATTTATTAACTTATTATCACAATTAATACCTTAAACATACTTGTACAACTAACTATAATTTTAATAAAAACATATTAGAACGATTTTTATTTCATTAAAAAAAAAGAACGAACAATGTAAATATAATTAGGAACTGTTTTTTTTTTTTTTAAATCTAATCTTTGAGTAAAGATAGGGGTCAAGTTTTTCAGCTAAATTTCCATCATAAGAGCTTCACGATCAAATTTACAGCCTCTCATAAGTATAACAAGAAACATTGTCCGAGTTTTTATACTGGACACGAATATGTGAAAATATCTCGAATGTTGTTAACTTATTCCGTTATTCGTCATTTTTATAATTATCAAGAATAACAAATTTGTACAAATTACTCGTGCTATGTTAAGATACATTATCATACATTTACAATTTGGTATGAACTTATGATAATCACAAATAATAAATAATAAGTTATAGAGTAATACCTAGCATCCATAGAAAAATCGTTCACAACGTCTATAGGTTATATTTTGAAGAGTAATACCTAGCGTCCATAGAATATTTGTCTATAACGTTTATAGGTAACAAAATCGGATGTATCTGTTACAAAATCGAATATATTTGTTACATTCTGAGTGTATCTATGGACGTATGGACGCAAGATGTTTATCCATTTTGAATGTATCTGTTACATTTCGTAGTTTATAGATATATATGGGAGGTTTTTTCAATGCAATATTTCTCTATGTTATATAAACGTATAATACCAGAGCGTGCCAGCACGCTGGCAATCGGATATACTCGTATACATACCAACAACACAACACACAAAAATTGAGAGGGAGAAGCTCTGAGAATTAGGCGCCAATTCAGCCATGAATCGCGCATTTCTTCTCCCCATTTTGACTTTCTTTGGTCTTCAAATTCCAAGTGAAGAAGAAAAAAAAAGGAAAAAAAACAGGAACAGAGAAATCCAATGCAGATCTTTGTTTGGTTGGTCTCGTTGTCTTGCCGGCCTGGTAGTATAATAATATTTTCTTAAGGGAAATTAAATCATTGCTGCCTACGGTATTCAAGTTCCAATTTTCATTTTTGGTAGAATTATATTCATAAAAAACAATCTTATGCATATTCTCAGCTCCCCCAATGCCATGAATTCCTAAATAAATGTTTTTCAAAAATAGCTGAAAAAATTGTCCCAAATAACCAGTGAATATAAAAAAAAAAACATATTTGAGTAATTCAGAGCTGATAATACATCTCCACGTACGTCATCTAAAATCCTATTTCGTAAAGTAAAATAAAAGGTTTCAAACTTTCAATGGGGCAGTGCTGGTGCTGCTGCCCACGACAATGGAGCCGTCCTTGCAACTTAATATACATCAAACAATAACAAAGAAAAGAAAAGAAAATGAATGAGTTTACTTCCTGAGCTGAGACTAAAGTACGTGTGCTGAAAAAAAAAAAAGAAAATAATAAAAATAATAAGTTTGATTTTTTTTTTTTTGTAATAATTAATCCTCAGGTGCCTGGACAGCTAGCTGCAATATAATAATTTTGTAATTTTCAGATTTTGGAAAAATAATCACAGAGGTTTTTTTATTTAAGAAAAAGAAAACTTGACAATATTCAAGACTTCAACTTAAAGCCTACGAAATCAGTATATATCATTCTTTTTGTTATATATGAACATTAATTAACTAGCATCTATTTTGGCCCCTGACCAGTCTAAAAGTTATGGTATTTTTTTTTTCTTTAGGTTTAATTTACAAATCGTGTATTATATAAAACGAACGTATTAATATTGAATCAAAATAAAATATATTAGATAGTGTTGCGAACTTGCAAGATCTTACATTGTTACACAGATATCATTTGAAACAAATATATAATTGATACATATATATCACGTTAGCACATGTACAACTAGTTATAATACTTCAACAATTTTGCTCATATATCAGAAAACAAACAAATATAAACATAATTAGACAAATTTAAATTTGGTTTAAACCAAAATTACACCCATAATCATGCTATCTCTATCTATACAAAACCCATAATAAATGGAGTAGCATATAAATAATTTTTATTAAAAAAAATTGTTTTTGGAAAAAAAAATAAAAATAAACATTACCACTCCGAATTATTTAGAGATAATTAATTATAAAAAATCCACTTCAATTTAAACAGTGCTGATTTCATTTATGCCGATCGAGTACCTTTTTTATATAAATTCAATATATTAAATCCCACTGTCCGAGGACAAAAGAACCTTAGCAGCTGTTGGCCTGTTGCCAACTTGAATTGCGTATGTAAATCACTCGGCACCCCTAGGTCCCTAATAAAAATATAAAATAAAATAAATGTACATTAGGATCCTCGTGAGAAGTGAGAAATTTGAGCCTGGACACAGCCTGGTACCGTACCGCGGTTTGACTGGACTCGACCCATCGACCGAGTTCGAGTTCAAGTTGGGTTTGCTTTGCTTCACGCCTTCACCTCACCACGCACCAGCTGGAGCCTCATCCAAAAGCGAATCCGTGAAAAGCATCAATGAATAGAAAAGAAAAGAAAAGAAAGGAAACCGCGGCCGCGTTGATAGCTGTTCTCTTGCGCGCAACACAACACAAGCACCGCAACCGCAAGAGACAAGAGTACACGCTTGCTAGTTATTACAGTCGATTACTTAATTCATTAAAACCTACACCGGACCGGAACAAAACCAGATCAACCTCTACTCCTGATTTCTTGATTGAGTGATTTCCTGATTTCCTTCTGTCAACTGTAAGTCTGTAATATGTGATAGTATGATTTTATTGGTGATTCTTTGTGGCTCGTTCTGGCCTTCATTTTGTGTTGCGAACCACTGACATATGGGATTTACATATGTGAAAACAGGACTGACCATTTTTTGATGCAAAACCATCACTGCAACTAAGTATCAACCAATTGTATCAGCGATTACGTATTGTCAGTAACTCGCTACACGTTACACTGTAACTGCACCTGCTTAAGTCTAATACAGTTGAATTTTGCTTGATTTTAATATGTTGGATAGGATTAAGAACACGACATTACCTACACAAACGAACATTTCTCATTATTTAACGTCTTATAACTAATTAAGTAATAAACAAAACATTAAAATAAAATAAAAAACCGTCCGTTATTTCTGTTTCTGCTAAATGCACCATGCCCACAACCAACGTTCAACGCCAACGACCACGTAGAATACTCCAAGTCGACAGGTACTCCACCCATCACTGCGGTGCATCTTCAACGTCTGTGGCCCGGACACATGAAACCGAAGACAACATGTTCTTCAGTCAACGCAGAGAAGTCGATCTGAAGTCCTTACCCCACTTGTCAGTGTCTAAACCCCCTCATTGCAGCTTGATAATTAGTTAATTAGTACACGAAATTAAACGTGATATCCTCACGCATTCGGCATCTAATCTTAGTTATTATATATCTAATTACCTACTAATTAATTGAGTTGATATATATAATTCCCTTTTAAATAGCTCATAACCTCTCCACCTCCACGCCTCTTCTTCCCCCCCACTATTCACGCCTCACTTGCCATCATCTCCTTCACAATCTCCACCTCCAAAAACCTCCCTCTCCGATCCTCATTCATTCTCACTACCTATCTTAATTATTTCTCTTTGTTTTCTCCCTAATCATATATATTGTTGGTTAATTAATTAGTTAGTTTGTTAATTTGTTCATCGATTATAATGGCGGATCCGAGAGTGTACCCGTCGGAAAGCCGCCCGTCGTACCATGTCGACTACTCCTCCGACATGTCCGGTGAAATGCCGCCTGGCGCCGGCGGTGGAGGTCATCATGATCAATCGAGGTACAACTACTCTTCCGGCTCATCTGGGGAAATGCCGAGACAACCGAGTTACAAGCCGTCCAAGCCGGACTTCTCCAGCGAAATGCCGATGCCCCGAAACCCTCCGAAACATCACGTAGTCCAGATTCCGAAAGACCAGGTCTTCAAGACCCCGCCGCCTCAGAACGCCCGGCTGCAGAAGATCTACGCTGCCCGGGCGGCGCAGAAGAGGAACCGCAACTGCTGCTGCTTCATCAAGTACCTGATCCTGACAATTCTGCTCCTTCTGTTGATCATCGTCGTTGCCGGCGGCGTGTTCTACGTAATGTACAAGCCGAGGATCCCCAACTACAGCATCGATTCTCTATCAGTGAAGAACTTCAATGTCACCACGCCGAACATGTTCCTGTTCTCCCCTGAGTTCGAGGCCGCCGTGACCGCTTCAAACCCTAACTCAAAGATCGGTATCTACTACGGCGACAGCAGCGACATAACGGTGTCGTACAAAAACATTCCGCTCGCAAACGGCGCGTGGCCAGAGTTCCATCAGCCAGCAAACAACGTCACGAAACTCGTCATCCCGGTGAAGGGCTCCGAGATCCGGCTGTCTAAATCCATGCACGACGAGATCTTGCAGCGCCAGAACAGCGGCGCCGTGCCGCTGAATCTGAACATGAAGGTGCCGGTGAGGATCCGGGCCGGCGCGATCACGACATGGACGATCAATGTGTTTGTTTCGTGTGATCTAACGCTGGATAAACTGGCGGCCGGTTCGACCGTCGTCAACAAATCGTGCAGTGTGAAGGTTCATGCTTTCAATAAATTTTAAGCTTGTATAACTATCTATACTTATTCTTTTGTATTTATAATTAGTTTTTTGTATTTATGGATAAAAAAAAAGCCTTTTTTTGTGCTATATTTGAGTGTCTTTTTTATCGATTTGCAGTTGTTTGTATCAGGGAAAAAAAATGAAAGGCATCCAGCTGCAGCCTTTATACAAAAACTATATATATTTAGTTGAGTGGTTTGTGAAGGGTTTAATTAGTTGGAGGTTTGGGTTTCCAAATAATGAGTTTATATATCTATGTAATGTAGTTGAAATTTTGTTGTCCAATTGCCTAAGCAATATAAATATATATATCAGATGTAAATATTTTGCTTATAATGTGATTTTTTAGGAAAGAAAGGATTTAGTTAAGTTTGATGTTGTTCTTTAAACTTATTTTGCACTATTTGGTTCTCACTATTATTTCTTTTTTGGCAAAAACAAAAATACAATCGAAAAAAAATTTGTTTATGGTTGTGAATTGTGAATTGTGAATTGTGATCGAATCCTATCTTCTATGTAGTAAAAAAAAAAAAAACTTTACAAGGAATAAAAAAAAAAGAAACTTTACAGGCTTCTGTAGCGTTTGTAAATGTTAATTTAACAAACAATTAGAACTATTTTCCTTTCGCAATGTAACTATGTCTTGTACTTCTACAACATTTTTTTAATTTCTAATACAAAATATAGTAGGCTAGCTACTTGCCTACTACATCAAAAACAATTAGAACTATTTTGCTCAATATTTCAATAAATGATATAGCGAAATTCCAAAAAAAAAAACGAGGGAAAATAAACAATGTTCTCATCCTGTCAAATTGCAATTCTGTCGTGACCCTGTATTCGTGTAAGCAGGTTTTACTCTAACTAGAGCTGTAACTCGGGCTTCGCCCCGAAATATAATAACAAAAAAATAATAAAGCTTATCAAATAAAAATAATTATTTTAAAAAAATTAAACATAATTTTAAAATTTTGGATGTGAATAATGATGATGATGATGTATAATTTATAAATAATAGCACATAAATGTTGGACCACTTTAATAATTAAATTTTGTCTTAGTCATATCATATCATCTTATTAAATGGTGAATAGATAATAAATATAAACCATTGGATCAAAGTAGATGAAGAGATTTAGACAAAATCAATGGTTAATAATATTGATGATGTGGCATAGTTGAGGTGTTTGGAGAGTTACCCCTCTTTCTAGTTTATAGATTCTACAGGAAGCTCTTAATTCAATTTAATTGACTTGATTAATTTTGATTGGAAAGTGCAATCAAATTAAAGCAATTGCGTAACACCAAAACTTGAGTTTGATACTTTTATAAAAAATATGCAGATATTGTCTTTGTATATATTGAAACTCTGATCCTGATTTTTAAATTTAAAAAATGCTAATATCCGGTTGATACATAATTAACAGCCCGGTCAGTAAGATGATGATATAAACTTGAATATGATGGCCATTTAATTGTCATTCAAACGCTTTAACGATAAAAAAATAATAAATAAGAAAAATAATATGCAACACATTTTTCATAATAAATACTATTCAATCTACTATATAACCTGCCGACTCACAGCTAATCAAACGATACCACCTATGAGCATTTGGATTGGATATTGTCCAAAAGGGTTGTGAGAGCCTTACGATCTAATTGTTAGTAATTGATTAACCGTGATTTAATCATGTAGGTGTTAAAAATATCATGCTGGTTATATTTAGAATGATGGGGTGACATGCTATCACTGTTGATAAACATATAAATTAAATCGAACGGTTTAGTCATAGCTTTAGACGGAGGCCGTCCAAATAACTTTGGACAAAATTCTAGTACTGAGCATTTTTGCAGCATCTTTTATGATAATATATAACCGTAGTGAATAGTGATAGACATATCGGATTAATTATTCATGACCAATGTATAAGACAATATATACATTTTTTATTTATTGTGACATTCATACTTTCCACACTCATTAGAGTAGTGCAAAGCACGTCGAGGATGAAAATCAACATTAGCACTCTAACTTATTATATATTTTCTATCTCACACAACCTATATTTTAAATTGTTTTAAATTATATAATGTCATCTCAGATTTCATGGAAGTCAAGTGTCTGTATCTTTAAAAAAAAAACTTAGTGGGGCTCCATATAACTCAGCAATATTCGAGGTCGGCAATTGTTTTCAAGAAGAAAATCGGTTATCTTGGTGCACGTAATTAATATCTCGCAATTTCATGTCCCAAAAAAGAGGTTAATTTTCTATTTTTCCGAAATGTTGATAGAAGCTACCAACGAAGAAAAAAAAAAGGTTAGTTTTCAGGGATGGAATCGTTTCACAACACAATATGTTTTTACACAGATTTTTTTTTTTTTGACAAAAATTTATTATAGAAATATTATTGGACCATATTACACAAATTATATCTTGTTTGACAATTTATCAGAAACTATCAAAATTTTTACACTTTGCAATGGTTCAATTGAGCAGATTTTTCATGAACTATTGATCTATATTTAAACTAGAGCTGTAACCCGGGCTTCGCCCCGGCAACGAAATGACAATAAAAAAAAAAATCTTGAACATGCATATTATACGCCATAGTTACGCATAAAACATAAAAATAGAAATAATAAAGAGTGGCTTACAAAAGTAATCTCATGAATATAAAGTCTGAACTAAAACAGACGGCTAGCAAAGGGGGTTGGCATGAATTTGTCTGCTTGTGAGTCAAATATATCAAGGAACTGGCATCTCCATTCTCATCTTCAACAACAAGATTGAGGCAGTACCTAAGACATTTTTTAGGAAAAAATCTCTACTATTAGGTATTAGATAGATTTAACTTTGATTTTTTACAAATATATGAGGTTCATGTTAATCTGGAAGCATTCCATTGCATTCATATCCTCAAGGAGTGACTGTGTTGTGTGCCGCTGCAGCAGTAGAAGCAAGATTTGTGATTCCATGCTTGATCACTATCATCAATGGCAAAGAATAACTGCTTCACAAAAAATTAATAAGTCTGAATTGAATTGAAAAAAAAAGGTTAAATCTAGAAGTCAAAAGAAATCAATATCATTTGATTATAAATTACCTGTTGTTGATGTTACGCTCATGATTTATGAATAAAATAAAAAAATTAATTAAAATACCCACCTCCTTAGTACTTTCTGGCAGCATAGTAAGCTCAACAACATTTTTTTAGTGAGTAATTGTTCCTGGAAAAAAATGGTCATTATGTGTTATGCTCAAGTCAATGTATAATTGTATGTTTAGTAATAGTCATTTCTCTAAAACCATTTATTTCTGGCGTATCATAGTCCGAAAAGCATCAATTCCTGATAAAAATCTGATGGAGAGACGATTTAATTTTCTGATCCTGCGACAACAAAACACATTAATTTTTGGTAATTATATGTATATTTCTTTTGTAGTATGCACAATAAGATTGTAAATTAATTTTGAAAAAAAAAAAATGATATCTTGTAATTTTGTGACAATAAGTCAAGCTAAAATTGCAATAACTGACTGAACTTGGCTTTCTTGGATGTACTCTGAGGGTCGATGGATGACCTATGTTAATCCATAGTAGAACTGCTATCTTTTTGTAGCTTGATTAATTTATATAGTATGAAATGTACTTGTTAGTGATTGGCATGGTGCATACTTGTTTTTGAGCTAAAGCATAATTGGCTGGAAGCAGTTGAATAAGAAAGATTGAAAATACTAGCAGAATACGATTAAGATGCAGCAAAGAGATCCTCAACAGTAAAAATAGAAAGGCTCTTCAGTTTAATATTCCATCATTTAATTAGGAGGTTCCCGTAATAAAAGTAGAAAGCCTTCATTTGTAAAAATTTTTAACTTTGCACATCCCTTGAGCAGCGGGTTTAGGAGAACAACCGAAAAGACATGGAGAGAAAACTTTTAAGTGCATTAATTGGTAATCAATCTATTCATTATTGTGTACAATTAAACGAAATAATTTAAAAAACATATCTGCTGAGGTGGCATAGCTGAGGATCCTTGAAACTTATCCCTCTTTCTAGGTATGGATTATATGAAAATAAAAACCAATTTAAAATTCCTATATATTCAACAACATGCCCATGAATATGTTTAAAATTATTAAAAAAAAAAAAAAACAATCGTGGAGTGATCCCTAACCTTAAAATTCACGTATTTTAAGTTGAGAAAAAAAATGAATCGGCATAAGTGGCATGATGACAGTCTCATGTACACCATATATAATATAGGATACTAATACAGTGTCACGCGTTTTGCCTTCCAACATCCTCCGCTTTCACTGACATATAGGTCCTACACAGCCTCTACCGCCAAAGTCACTGGAACACTTTCGTAGCGTTTTATATTTATATTTTGTTAGGAGCACCATCAATAAAGATATGAGAAGCTTGTGACAAGATAATTCATCGCTTTTCTTAAGCATTTCTTTGTTTCATGAATATAACAAAGGAGAGTTTCTCATACTTAAGTCCCAGAACAAATGGTCATTTTGATCATACCATCAATGATCAATGGCATCTTCTTTTGTTAACAACACAGCATCGTTGCATCTTGCAGGTTTAATTTGCAAGAGAACTGGGTCCATATCACCCAAATTTCCAATTAGTTTGTTATAACTTGTAAGCCCGAATTATACAACAGAATAGATCAAGGCCCAATAATACCGTAAGCAGGCTTTACAAAACCTGGAGCTGAGTCTGGGCCTTCTACATTAACAGCAAATGTTACAGGAATAATAAATAGAGAAATTATCTTTGCCCCTTACTTAACTATACCCCTGGCCCTCATCCACCCCCAAAACTAAATTGGTAATATTTTCTCTTTCTTTCTTTCTCATACTCTCATAAATTTTGAGTGAATTTTTTTTTTATTCTTGATCTTCTATTGTATATACACAAGTGTTTTGTTCGATTGAGGATGTGAATTGCAACCGGTAAATGTGATTTGTTATATTTGAAAAAGAATTTTTAACTAAAAATGTATTGGGACGCGGTTAAGAAAGTTTCTTAAGAAGTGTAGTTATCAACTCCCTAATAAATAACGCGTTATGTAGTCCCTGATCCCCACTGATCTGCAGCACTAACCATATTCCATTTACCAGTTCACACTTCTCTGAGTCTGAGTTTCAATGAGTTTCTTTTCTTTTCTAATCCCTACGCAGAAAAATGGGAAAGTTTGATTCAGACAATTCACAATTGTGCTCAATGCAGGCAGCTCCGGGAGGCCGGAACCAACAATGCTTAGGCAATATATAAATTGCGACAATTAATCCTTACTCCTATTATTAGGAGATTGGATTTTTTGACATAAAAATTTTATTTTCTCTAAGGAATAAATCTCAGCCGTTGATTGTTTACTTAGACTGATCACCATCGTTGACGTAATTTAATGTCTCAACCCATTAAAACTTAAGGCCCATATCAATTTTCTCAATTTAAGACTTATTACATATTATCTGAAAAATTTATTATAAGAAATAACAATTTTAGTCCAAAGCAAAGTGTGGGCTATTTAGGTTTTCCTTGCTTTTTTAATTTTATGCTGAGAGCTGTTAATTATACTAGTTTTCACTAGCATGCAGGATATATATACTGGAGCAACAGGTCCTCATCCTCTACTATGCAGCATCTTCCTGCACAGCGAACTAACGCTGCAGATTATATACGGTTTTTTAAGATTGCAAAACACGAATCTCAAAACAAATCTAATGGCCGGGTGAACACAACACAAGTTAAAATACCCATAATCCCAGATCTAATCTAATCTAATTTGGTGCGGACTTATTTCTGAATGTAATTTGCACCTAAGGCCTTAATTTTATCCTAGAAAAAAAGAGAGAAAAAAAGATAGTATGCAAATTAAGTTGTTGTGAAGTTTATCAAGTTGTCAAGTGTCAACCATCAGTCTGTTCATTCTTTCAAATGTAGTCACTCTCACACAGTCACACTCATCTATCTGTGTACCATGCCGGCTTACTAATGTGAAACGCATCTCTATTTTTGTTTTACAAGTGAAATTCAAGCCAAGTAAAATTAAAATCATACCGAAATTAAGGGAACGATACAATATTGCATTTGGAGGGGAATCTACGTGATGGAAATTTTGTTTTCATGATGGCGAAGGAGAGAGGCCATTTTCAAGATTGTTGTAACAATTATTCAACAGGGAAATCAGTATTTCCTGCATTTGTTCCATTTTCCAGAGGGGAAAGAAACGAACACGGGAATCTAATTCAATTTTACTTGGCTTGGAATTCAGTTCAAATAAAATTAAGGAGCAAATTATTGTCACCCGTTTTATATATACTGAAACTTATTTTTAGAGATGAGTAGGTATAAGTTATAACAATGGTTATCTAATTATCTTGACAAATTCTTGATACTTAGATTTCATATAAGTAATAAGTTCCATAGATCTTAGGAATAATTAATCCAATAAGAAAAAAAAACATAATTAAATTTGCTGAACTTGTAGATTGATAGTGTTTCAAAAACTTTTATATACATTAACATTATTTAATATAGACCTAAAAACTATTTAAATTTGAATTTTTACAATTATTTTTTATAAAAATCGATTTATAACCATTGTCAAGTGATTCTTTCCCCTTCTAAAATAAATTGAACAAAAGCCTTCTATACATTTGTTGACATTATTTACCTCCTTTTACATCAGATGGTGACAAACAACGACACTCCCTTTTCTCCACGTGATGCATTTCATTTGGAATTTTGAAATTGATCATTTTGGAAATATTCCATTAAATCAGATTGACGTAATTAATTGTGCAAATTTTATTTATGACTAGTCAAATTCGAATCATGACAAAAACAAAAAGAAAAAAAAAATAGAGTTGCAATCAAGACAAATATTGCGGTGTGGCATCAATCTGGACCAGTAGCCTTTATAAAAGAATATGTGGTCTTCGTTATTTGGTTATTATGTATACTTCTAATTTTAAGAAATACAGGATTTTACATGGATAAAAAAGGGGTTTTTTCTTGGGTTGCATCCAATATCTAAAATTTTATTAAAATGCTACAGTAAAAGGTGGATTTTCTATGTATGGCAGCAGCATGATGTATCTATGTGATGTAATTAATCACGTCCATTTATTAGTTTAAGGGGAGGAAATAATTAATTAACAAGGTCTATATATATTGACAATCCTAACGATATATCTTTTAAATTTAAAAAAAAAAATCTATAAAAATTCACAAAAATGGAAAAGTTTGTATAGATGTATTGTTAAACTAAAAGATCAGTTTTTTTTTTTCTAAATTACATTTAATATAATAATATAAGTGTTATTTGCAAAATTTTCTAAAAGTGCCATTGCAGATCGTCAAGATAAGAGCTTTTTCATGCAATACCTCCCTTCGTTAATTAAACATCCATTATTTGTTAAGTATATATTCGATTTAATTTGATAAATGTCAGGACTTATCTGATGGCTTTATATAATATTGCATGAAATAATTAACCTGGTAAAACTGATACACAAACAAACAGTTAATTAGAAACAACAAGATGTTTTTTCATTAACTAACTAGTAATTAACTACTGATAGTTATCTGAAACAGGATCCAATTAGGGGGGGGGGGGGGGGGGGGGGGGGGGGGGGGGTTCTACTAGTTCATTACTAGTTACTTCACAAGCGGATGCCAATGGAGCAATCTTTTATCATTAAAAAGAATACTTTTATGAGAAAAATATATATACGTCAGATTATTTTTGTATTCAGAATACCTGATACTGAAATTCTTTATAAAAGTATTTTTTTTTTCAAAAAAAATTTCAATTAAAAAAAAAAAAAAGATGTCAATTGGATTCCTTGTTTTATTTTCTTATGTTTTTTGTGCATAAATTTCATTTTCTCAACAATCAAAAGCAGCATTCCTGTTTTGTTTTGTCTTTTTTTTTTTTTTTTTTTTTGAAAAAATGTGTCATATGAGGGCTTGTTCGGAACCGGGTTCTTCCCATGGAATGGCACTGTTTCTGTGAGAAGATAAAAATTTAGTGAGACGGAATTTTGATTTTCCCTTGCAAATTAACAGTACCTTCCCACGGTTGATTAGAATTAAACGATAATGAATTAAATATCACACAATATAAATGCTTTTTCTTCTATATATATATATATATATATGACAAAACACCATAGACTGACCTGCAATATAAAAAGTTACCACATTAATTTTAACAATAAACATATAATACATTGAAGGCAAAAGAGGACAAGAAATTAACATTGGATCCTCATCTTCCAAATTAAATTTCACTCAATTATATTATACAAGAAGTTTCACAACAATTCATTCAACAAACATGTGGAATCAAATGAAGTGGTCCAAAACCAAAAACTAAAGTAAAGTTAGGCAGAATATATATACATCTATTATCGGATTTTTATCCGCTGCATAGTTGTGATGGATGTGGTGTCATTGCATCTGTGACAATAGGACTTATTGGAAAAAATCCTCCTATTTACTAAAATCACAGCTGTTTAAATTAAATCCAATGGCTGTTATAAACTATGGCAGCACCTTGCCATCGTTTTTATGGCAGCAGATGCAGACCCATCTATTATCTATAATAAATCTATGATATAATTCTGTCTTGTTATCCATCCATCTATCTATCTAATCTGTTAAAGTGCTGATCAGGATAATGTTCATTGAGGCCGGTGAGTGAGTGATATGGTTACAAAATTCCAAATCCATGTCGGCACGGCATTACCACTACATACATACATCACAAATTCCTTTTTCTGTGTTCTTTATTTATTTCTTGTTATCACAAATTCCTTTTGGTTAATTTGGCCCCATATATATAATATATGGTATAATGCCACTGATGAGTGATGACAAATTAAATATAAAGAAAAACAGGTAGAGTACACTCCTATCAAGTATGTCAGCTACATACCACGTGCACTCATGTGCTTATCACAGTTGCATAAATATTCACTGAAAATCGTAGTATATCTGTTCACTGGAAAATAATATTTTTTTATTGAAAAATACAGTGGACCGGTGAATAAATAAAAAGGGTGGACGCTACTTACTACTTTAATATTTTTTGCTATGTATGTACCTGGCATGAAAGTTGCCTTTCTGCCTACCTCCCCATTCTATATATTTGGCTAACAGTAGTCAGTATTACTTATTCCAATAATTTGGGGTGTTTTTTTTAATTAATTGAAAACGCAATTTAATCATATTTAAATCAATTTAAGCAATTTATTTGGTTAAAAAAATTTCTTGTTACTTAGAAATTAAGGATCATGTTCAATTCAACATTAAATAAGTAAATCATGTCAGAATAAGAGTCCCTTTCAGGTGGTCATAACTCATAAGACTAAGAGTAATAACTAGTGTCCACATATGGACGGTCCATCACACTCACAAAATGTTATAGTGGGGCTCATCACGTGTTACACTCTGTGAGTGTGATGGACCGTCCATACGTGGACGCATGAAGTTTCCCTAAGATTAACTATATATATACATATCTGGTTGTATATATAGAAATTATATGGGGCAGTATATATTGACTTCATAATTAGCAAGTGCAACGAATGCAGGCTTCCTATTATTAATATTTAATCCTACTCACATACATGCATAATATCTGGTATGATTGTATCCAGGTTGTTACTCATGGTGTCTTCTGCTCAAGTGTAGTGTATTTCTGTTTTATTTGTGGATCCAACTGTGTCCCAGTGCATGCTGCCATACTTCCCAGTTCCCATGCATGCAAATTTTATTATAACAAACGAGCAAAATATAAATTTTAATACTTTCATGATTTCGGTTTCTTGTATTTTTTTTTTAAGATAAAAATAAGGTTAAGTCACTCAAATTTAAATGTTTATAAAAGATCTTTCATCCAGATTTTGGACACGCGACCTACCACACGGAGAACGTTGCCCTTAGTTTCTGCTATCTATTTGAAGAGGCGATCTCATTTCGTAATTGACAACTTTAAATTTTGAAACAGAAAGATAAAGATGTTTTTGCATTTTCATTACTTTTTGTGTAATGATGTGAGCACAAAACTTCTGGGAAAGGAAAAAAAAAAAATTTCACTGTTATTATTATTTTCTTTTTTACTCATTTAAATTATTTTTTATTTGTGGTTGTTGGTTAACAATTCCTACTCTTATTGTTATCGGTAGTCAAAAAGTAGCCGGAACTAGAGACGAAAAAACTTTAACAGCTACTTTGTTATTTTGCTAACAAAAAACGATTAGGGCTTCTTATAATTATCTGCTACGTGGCACCCACGTGCACTGGTAATTTTCGAACAATATAAATTGCTTCAATTATTGGATTGTGAAAAGAAACTTTTTTCCAAAAAAAAAAAAAAATTCAACTTCCTTAAGAGAAGTAAATTCAATTTAGAATAAATTCTTATCATTTCAACTTTCATTTTAGAAAAAGAAGTCAGTACCTAAAAAAAAATTAGCAAAGTTTTTCAGACATATAATTCAGAATTTACTTGAAATAAATTTGTCAAACAAGTTTGTAATTAACTTAATTAATTATCCATGAGACTCCGTTTATACACTTTGCTGATCAGTCAGAACCACATAAACACCCTAAACCCGGACCATTCCATCCCCAAACTCTTTTCTAACAAACAGGTAGGTCCCCTGATTAAAATATTCCACAAGACCACGTCCGTACTTGGTGACCCAGGTGTAAACAAATTCTCAAAAGGACGACTCTCCGTCGCTCGAATAGACAGTGTCAAGATGTATCAATCCCACCTACTTTTCTCAGTAATAACAGGGCCCTATTATTCATATATCAACCGTTGGATCAAAACGAATGGACCAGATTCATTCTAAGTTTGTCTGCAGAATCTTATTCACCCAATCCGATCCGTCCGTTATGATCTAACGGCTAAACGAGAATAACAGAGACCTGTTATCTACAGAAGAATAGCAGCCGAGGTGATAAGGGATACGGATCTGTGACAAGAGAGGAAAAAGATAAATAAATGAGTCTCGTGTTTCGTCTCCTCTCATCAGAGAGACGGAGAGGAGGAGTTGAGCGAGCGAGCGAGTGGTTTCCTTTCCTTCCCCTAAGAATAAAATCAATCCGGATGGTTCAAGAACGCATCTGATCTTTCGGTCGATCTAGAGGAGCTGCAATTTCCCTGATTGATCGGAGTTTAATCGGAGGTTCTGATTGTTTGTTGTGTTCAGATTTGAGGCGCAAGGAGGAGCCCCTGATTGTGATAAAAGCTTGGATTTGATTGGGGTTCTGGTGTGAATTTGAGCTGGGTGCTGGCTGATCTGATGGGGAGCTGCAGGAAAGTGTGAATCTTTGTAGGCGTATTTTGATTGTGTTGTTGGGGGGAGAACAGATCTGAAGGTATTCTGTGATTTTTCTTTTCTTTTTGTTTAAAAGATTTTAGATTTGGGGGTAAATTGGTATAATAACACTTGTTCTCAGTATCTGAAAAGAAAGTTCTCTGATTAATTAGTTTTCTGTAATAATTTGCAGATTATTATTATCAGTTCAAATCAGATCACAAGCTTGGTGTATCATTAAGCTGTGAAGAGATTGCCGAAGCATGCACCCGAAGACCCGAATCCACGCCGACCCGTCGCTTCTAATGGAAGATCAGTTCGACCGGCTACCCGATTCGCTTCTCCTCCTGATTTTAAACAAACTGGCCGACGTGCGATCCCTCGGCCGGTGCGCCGCTGTTTCGAAACGGTTCAATTCTCTTGTTCCTTTGGTTCACGACATATACATAAAGATCGATCGGGTCGTGACGGTAGACGGTTCGGATCCGGATGAAACCCCGAATACCCCTAGCCCAAAACCGCGAAACATCTTTTCCAATTTCTTAAAGGTGGTTCTAAACATGATTAAGCCGTTTCACCACATGAGGGGTAACGCAAATGTAGCCCGGGGACCTCTCTTTCCTCGGGTTTCTTCTCAGCACTCGCCGGCGCAAGTGCTGAGAAACTTCACTCATGTTAGAAACTTGCGCATCGAATTGCCGTCTGGGGATGTTGGGACCGAAGACGGGGTTCTGTTAAAGTGGCGTGCGGAGTTCGGATGCACCTTACAGAATTGCGTTATTCTGGGCGGGACCTGTATCGACAAGAAATCGTCTATTTCGTTGGACCAAGAAAGCTTGAATTTGAATTCGAACTTCAACTTGAATTTGAATTCTGTGCCGGAAGATAACGGTACCATGCCAGAGTCTTTCTACACAAATGGGGGTCTCAAATTAAGGGTAGTTTGGACTATTAGTTCCCTGATTGCGGCTTCGACAAGGCATTACCTGCTCCGACAGATAATTAAAGACCACCCAACATTGGTCAGTTTGGTACTTACAGATGCGGATGCACAGGGAACTCTGATTATGGGTTCGAATCAATTAAAGGAGGCCAGAGAGAACCAACTGGCATGCTCGGCCTCCTCAAATCGGACCCAAGTACCGGCCTGTAACATGAAGTTGAGGTATGCACCTTATCTGGAACTGCCGGGTGCGGTTGATTTGCAGGGAGCTACACTCGTTGCTATCAGGCCGTCATGTGAGGGGAGTGCTAGTGGTACCGCATCGAAGAAGGAATCCGATTCTTTCGTCTTGGGAGCATTCGATGGGGTCTTCAAGACGGCGGTCAAGGCATTGATGAAAAGAAGATCGTATCTCCTCGAGATGAACGGGTTTTAATTAGACCTTTAGGTTAGTTTGATTTGCGATTCGTTTGTAAGGTGCATAGTGATTAGTGGCGTCTGTATTTGAAAGAATCCATGGTAGTAGTGTTCAGAGAACTCGCTCCGTTTTCTTTGCTTTCATTCTCTGTCAGTCTCGCTTTGTTATCGTTGTACAGTGCGGTTATCATATTTCGGTTAAAGAGAACTATATTCTATATTCTCCCTTTTTCCTTTTCATTTGTTCCTGTTATAGTGTTATGTTACCATTTTTGTTATAAAGATCATTTAAGAAACATTCAAAAGGATAACCTGTGGTACCGAAACCAACATCATTAAAAGTTTTTGCCTAATCCTTTGTTACAAAGCATGTCTAAGCAGAAAATTTTTATGGATGTCCAAACTATTAATTTTATCTCTATCACTACCTAAACAGTCAAATTATTTTTACCAATGCCCTCATTTAAGGGCGTGAGTTCAACTTGCGCCCTTTAACTTCTTCATATGCTATCTAACAACCAAATTATACGGGCAATAGATAAAGGATGGGCAGTTGATACGAGTCTAAAGGGCGCAAGTACACTTTGAGTTAGGCATTTATGAAATTAACTTGAATGCTTAGGCGCTTAGGCAGTCCTAAGCGGTGCAGTTAAGATAGAAAGTTTGGGCATCTATTAAATTTTTCCTGTCTAAGCAGCTTTGGACAAAACTTTGTGCTTTTTAATAATTTCGTATAACAAAACCAACTGACAAATACAGTTAGAGCCTTATAGAGTGCAGTGTGTTACACTCTTTTAGCAGATTATCCATAGCTTTGTAAGAAGTGTGCACAAAGCAGGTCGGTAAGAGGAACTTGACAGGAAATCTAGGGAACCTCTTTTTGGTTTGGTGTGATTTTCTCACCTTGTTATGTGCTTGCGTTAAGAATTTGGTTAGAGAGACAAAAGTTTGATAGCTTTCTCTTGAGACAGCCCCATGATAATGATATCTATGGGTTCATAGATTAAAGGGTCATTGTGATTGTGGGCATCCAATTGTTCTTCCTTTTGACGTTGTGAAGTCTTAACTGATCTTCTTGTTCTAAGAAAACTTCATTAGTTTTGTTTATGTTGTCACTCTAATCATCGGCCATATATTCTTTCAAGTTGTTCTTCTATGGACAACCGTTCATTTTAATCAAGCGATCCATATTTTACATATCAAATCTCTCTCTTTACTTGCGCCCTAAGAATATATCGTAACCATTTGATTCAGACAAATGAACGGTTCATATTTCTTCCAATCCATAGAAGAAATCACCTATTCTTTTTTTTTTTATTTCAATTATATGTTATTTTCCTTCTCCATGCCAGATAGTTGTATGCCATATAAATCTCAGATCTTGTGCAAGGTTTTAGTTTGTATATATATTGACTCTTGGCCGGACAATAATAGTGAATTGACAATCTTCATATCCCATATTCTTTCACTGGTATCTGCCACGGGTACTCTGCCAGTTTGTGCATCCAGTTTAATCATCAATAAATACTGTCATAATTGGTGATGTATTGCCAGTATTTTACCATTTTGATGGTATACTACTGCGGTATTTTTTTTTTTTTTTACATTAGAATTGTTTTTAAGTCCGGTGAATCTTATTCCAAAGCTTCAATTATAGCAGCTGCCTTTATCAGAGTGCTTATCCTCTGCTGTGCAGTATTTTACTACACAACGAATCAACGATGAGGATTATAGGGGGCTTTTTTGAGATTGAGATGCACGAATTTCAAAGCAGATCCAACAGTTGAAACATTGCGCAGTAGAGGATATGAATTGCCTTTATCATGGGATACGTTACTTCTGGTATTTGAATTTAAGTTTGTTTCACCCTACATATTAAATGGATTATCCATCTTTTACAAATGTACAACCGCCAATATTTATTTTGTCAAGTGGACAATTTTTTTTTTTGTTCATCAATATAATGCGCTACATGATCATGTATATTATGGTTGTAGTAGAGGATATATATATATATGGACAGCTTATTTGGTGGTAGTACCAAATATTCATAAATATCATGCGCCTTGATCGTGTTATGCTATATATAATATTCAACTTATTAATATTTTATCATAGTAGACAGCTTTACCTGCATCATTGGAGCCTAAAGTACATAAATTTATTCTTCTGATCAAATGTTAACTAATAAGTCGGCATTAATACTTCTATAATTAAGTTCTAACAAAAGAGTTGGCCTTGATTTTTTTTTTTTTTTTTAGGCTTAATTTCTTGTATACCCTTCAACTCTTATTAATTTTCTTATTTACCCTCCAAGACTTTGTTATATCTCATTTAGCCTTATACTCTTTTGAGTCTTTTTTATTTACCCTTTGAATTATTATGGTTACATTATACCATTTAAATTGACACTTCACTTACAATAACATAAATGAAAAGTCAAAAATACCCTCATCTCTGTCTTTGCAACTCCTCTAGCTTCGATGCTATATTTCGAATCTGTGCGTTCATGGTAACTACTTATGAAAGAAAAATAAAATCACTATAGAACCTTTATCCGTTATTCCCTGTTTATTCATATGTTTGTTGAGTTGCTCTTGTCTCATTAAATGGGATTGAGGTATAGAAGTCTTTGCTCTTTATATTTATCCTATATTTCTGTTATGTCTTCTCGTCTGCGGTAACTCAATTTTTGAGTTACCCGTGCAATGCTATCTTGATACTGCCCCGTGAATCCAAATTGGCTCCGGTTAGACTGCCCTCATCCGTTTTGACAAATCCAACGGAAGAAATTAAATGGGAAAGTTGAGTTACCGCAGAGGATATTCACTCCCTTGTTAATTGATGCAAGAACAAGAGAAACACACACGGAATTGCAAGAATTTGAGATTCAATTCAAGCAATTTGTATAAACTGGATAAAGAAAAAGAACAGAAATTAATAAAAGAACAAGAAAGAATGTAAAGAAAGGTATTGAAAGGACATTGAGTTCAATTATTCATCAACATCCTAATTAAACTTTCCTATCAGCTTGCATAGCTGCCGAAAGAGAAAAAAAGAAACAATAAAAATATTCTAATTACTGGGTTACAACTAGCTAACTGTCTAACTACTTGCTTCCTCCTCTCCAGTAATAATTGGTCCAGTGCATCATTCACCTTTTGAAACACTCGGTAAACTGGACTGCAATTGAAACAATGCTCCCTTCATTAACTTCTCTAATTCTGTCACTGCTGTTAAGTATGATAACATGGTCCCCATTGCTCATGCGATCCTTCTCTATATCATGTCATAAGAGTCTAGTTTCCCTTCAATTGAATTAACATTGCCTCCAACGTATACAACCATGACTGACAATATCCAACGATGGTTGAGTCGACGGTGGACGGAATAAGAAGAAGGGTATAATGGGAAATACTAAATATAAATGTAAGATGCTCATTTTAATTTGTTTGATATCTAAATAAGAAAGAGTTGGGTAATTTGAAGCGCAGATAAGATATATTAAAGAGTTGAAGGGTAAATAAGAAAATGAATAAGAGTTGAAGGGTATATAAAAAATTAAGCCTTTTTTTTATGTTAAGCAAGCAGAAAGTCTGAGTATATAATTGTCATGAGCTGTTAAGACTTTTGAACTAATAATCCATATGATTAAGCACTCATTTGCTTATCATTTCAGAAACAGGCTGTGCCGATCCATTGAAAATTGAAGTGCAAAATAACTAAATAAGATGCTATACCCAAGTACTATTTAGATATTAACAATAGAAATTTCGAAATACCAGAGTGGAAATCGCTGTGTTGAAATTTTTTAGAGAAGGGAAAATTCAAAACATGATTTGCTATCTAATGATAATAAGCATGCGTATTTCAGAAAATGCATGACTTCGATTTGATTTCAAACGAATACTGATTTGCAGTTGCCAGTATATATGTCATTTCCTGCATTCCCAAAACGAGAGAGTGCCCTCCTCTGTAGCACCGCATTGTGTAGCGCAGGATATGAACCGTTAGATCATCTCAAGATTCAAGCCAGCACATATCACGAGATGATCTAACGGTTTACAACCTGCGCTACCAATGCAGCGCTACAGAGGATATGAAATCAAAACGGGACGGTCTATGCTACAACATTTCCTACACACAGGTAGGGTAATATATAATGCAAATACCATAAAAGCAATGGGTGAGGCTCATGTTTATCTTAACTAGACATGTCAACTACTTTAAAGCATAAAAACGTTGGGGGGGACAAACTAGTTCATACAAATGTCTATAGCAATGCAAAGAAGATTGAATGGAGAAATTATTGAACCACTGTACAGGGAAAAGGTATGCTTTGGAGCAAAAGAATGTCAAGAACAACCCGACACGACACAGTTAGAAAATAAAAGACTAATTCATTTTAAATTAAAAAAAAAAAAAGGAGACCTCGGAAAAAGTAACTTATTTTTTTTGTTTTTTTTTTTCTCTAGATGATTAATGTTAGCCATCTTCAACAAGTAGCATTTACCAGCTGCTCACATTTCTGCCTGCTTCCCTTCTGGAAAAGGGCAAAATTGGAAACTCAAGCACATCTCATTTAAGTTTCATTTGAACCTCATGTAAACTTGCCGAGATCAATCTTCTTCTTCTTAATTGCCTTTTGACCATGATATATGAAAGAATCAATGATTCCAGAAACCGTAAATACACCTGCAAATTATATCAGGCATCATTCTTAGCTCCAGAACACATTAGACTTGTGGGCCACAAGTTCATAGACCAAATTGACCCACATAACAGCAAGACTAAATGATATAGTACAATGAAAAAGAATAAAATTTGGTGATTTTTTAGCACTGAAAATTTGATGAGCTCAAGGACCAAACATGTAGTACAACTGTGGCTGTATTTGCATATTTTTCAACACTACTTATCCATGACAAGTGAATTTTATCTCAATAACTTAAAATTTCATTTTTTAAGACTAATGGTTTAAAGAAAGTACAAGTAAAAGAGTTGGCTGAGTCTCACCTCCAACAATAGCACACAAATTTGTCAAGTAGTGCAGAAAGGATCTTTTCTCTTCTTTGAAGATAACCTACAAATTTAATGATTTATCAATCTAGCTCCTGGCATACAGGCGTAACTGCATGTGTGAACCAGAAGAAGGGGATTGTATGGTCAAATACCTTTATTGGAGAGAAATCATAATAGATAACAACACTAGGCTGCGGTTTTTGTCTAGCACTTGCATCTTTATAGTGCTCTGTGACTGAAAACTGCCAAGCATATAAGGGGAGATTAGTTTCCTTTATCATATAGTTCAAAAATATAATTATTAGTATCTCAAGATTTATGAAAGAGAGCTATTTGCTAACCTGGTTTGACTTGATTTCATGGCCTGCTACATCGGTATAAATTGTAGGCACCACCTAAAGAAGAAACAAATTCCAAATTAGTTGAGCCTCCACATGGACCAATAGCACAAGCCATACTAGTTCAGTGAATACATTTCAGCTTGTTGCCATATTTCATGCTTCCAGGCAAAGACGTCATGGTTTTAAGTTTTAACAGTTTAGCCTTGATATGGATGACACATTGTTGAGCTTAAAAACAAAGAATAATAGAATCCAAAATAAGATACTTCAAAACTTTACTAAAACAGCTGATATATATAGATAAAGGTCTCACCTTAATAAAGTACTGGTATGACCCAGATGGTCCTGTTTGGGTCCATGTTGAGCTGAAATTCAGAAATAATTAGTATTTAATTGAATAATTGTTATGGGAAAATGAAAGTCATAACTTATCAGAAGGAAAATGAGTATAAGGAAGCAAGAAGTACCCATCAAGAGGGTTCACAACACCAGGAATCTTGGTACCAAAGGAAAGCTTGTTTATCTTGTGAGTAATCTGTTAATTCACAATTAAGAAAATTCGATTACACATGCCACACAAAACTATGAATAGAACCCCTTTTGTTGCATAGACCACATCAATTCATTTTCATCTGCATAGTCCCAGAGTTAGGAAAATAAAGACTTCAATGCCACCAGTTTGCCCATTTAGATAAACACTATTCTCTCCTAGAATTACACAAAGCGCCTGTGTTTGGTACTTGTAAATTGACACGGAATTTTTCAAACTTACATTGAAATTGTCTAACTTTATATCTGCTAACTCTTGCAATTGGACATTCGAGTGATGGTAGCCTTTTCCAGGAGCAAAGTGGACGTTCCCCGCTACTTTGCTAACATCGAGGAATCCATCCACATTGCATCCTTCCCCTTGCTGAGCTTTTACCCTTTCAACAAAGCCTTCTCTTGCACACTGCAATTAAGATTACCAAAATAAGTCAGGAAGTTAAGTGATATTTGCACATTCTTATCCATCAAATGAGAAAATATCTCACGAGTGTTACATATTTACTATCTTTTGATTTCCCTCAAAAAAAAAAAAGAGAAAATAAATGAGCAAGTGACGAAAATAATCTTCCTTTCCCACAATTATGGAGAGAAAATGCAAGGAATGTACAAGTCAAGCATATTCTATATAAAGGTGAATCTGACAATGTACGTTGTTTTCCATGCTTTCCAAGGACATAGTATAGTTATAAAAGATCCGATATGCTTTTGAGAATTACTAATAGTGGGTACTAAAAATTACTAAAATGATAAAATCCAATGACCAAACCAGTACAATTTAATCAAAGAAAGAAACAGAAATAACAGCAGATTTCACTAAAATTAAATTTCATACTTATTTAGTACCTGATCAATTAAGTCAAGATTAGGCAGAGCCCAACCTTTCTTCCTATAAGCTTCTTGAACTTCTTCGCAGGTATTACAACACTGATCTTCAGTCTGTTTAATTATAAAATAATTGATGAGAAACAAGGCAATATAACGGCAGAAACACTAAGTAATACACATTTGCAATCAACTAACCCCATTCTCCGTAGCTTAATGTCATATAACACCATACTGCTATATTACTAAAACGAAAAATATGTGTTTGGGGAAAACTACAATTGCACCCAACAACAGTACGCTATTTTAAATGATACCATATAATGCCGCTCTAATTTCAGAATAAAATAAAATAGAAGTGCAATTTATCCATGTTTGGCTTGGACTGACCAAGTTTTCAAGTTTGGCCATGACCATCTGAAGCTCTATGTATTTTGGTCACAGATAAAAATGCCGACATGTTAGCTATAGCAGCCATGTTTAGTAAAGTACAAATTGGAACCGGTACATTCCGTTTTCAAATGTTTCAGTACATACCGCTTCGGCGCCATAACAAGTACCGCAGTACTTCTCATCATGCTCTAGCCTCCCTCCATGCTTTTGCAAGGGCCTATCAATCTATTAATTTTAAAAACGGTAAGCATGTAATATAGTAATTTATCAAAGGGGAAACTTATCAAAACAAAAAACCCAACACAAGTACACAACTTATATAACTAACCTTAGGAGCACCAATGCCATCTCGTGTAGACTCAATGACATGACCATGCACGTGCAATCTTTTCTTTGTTATGTCGTGTCTCTAGAGAACAGACAGACAACAGGGTTACCATTTTGCAAAACATATAACTTTTTACGATTCTTGCAGCATAAAACAATTGGTAATAAATTAGGAAAACTTACAATATCATAGTGCTGCTCCCCACTAATATCTTGGGTGTCAACGCTAAGAAGTGTACACGGAACTTCCGGAAATGTGATGTCAAACTTCAACAAAACAACAAGAAAAACAATGTCAATCTCTAATAACATATATAATCTACACACGATGCCGTTAATCATTTTGACAGAAATGCGAACAAGAACAACATCCATCAGCATTATTATTCAAACAATGTGACAAACAAAACAGATTCAACAACGAACGGAGGAACGGGGATCCTACGTACATGGACTTGAAGCCTCTCCCCTCTTGATGTATCTACTACTAAGTTCGTTTCCGTCGCCGGCCGAAGATATAATCCTGTAAAAAAAAGAAAAGAAAAATCACATCATTACATTTACACCGAAAATTGTAAATATATATATATTGCACCTGCAATCTCAGATCAATTCGAATTTTGAGTGCAGAGATCCTATCAGACCCAATTACAAGCAAGAAAAGTTGAAAAAACGCATAAATCTACGGATTACGAAGGTAAAAAAAAATTAAAAAAAGAGAGAGAGAGAGAGAAGAACTCACTGGTTTCAGAAATAAACAACAACAAGATAATGAGGCCGGAGACGGCGGTGATGATGCCGCCGGAGAGCGTCCGCTTGTAGAAATCCTCGTTGATCTTCGGGTACGCGTCCAAGTTCTTCAACTTGTTCAGGAATCCCATGTTGTTCATCATTTCTTCCCCCAATTTTTTCAATTTTTTTTTTTAATTTTTTGTTTATGTCAGCCAAACCCTAGATTGATCGAACAATCAATAGCTAGGGAATGGGCTGGGTTTTTTATTTATTCCTCCCCCCAACTCGACCCCCTCCTTTCTTCTTCTTCTCCTCAAGGAATTTAATTCCTCCTCCCCGAGAGAGAAAAAAAAGAAGAAGAGGAAGGAAGAAAATAAATTCGAGAAGTAAATTGGGGGAAAGGAAAGCGACTTGGTTGACCGCCGTCTGAACAATCCGAATGGAAAAAAAAACGGATTAATTAATAGAAAGGAACTCTCACGATTTACGCAGACCGTATCTGCTGTTATTGTCAGAGAAAAACAGGACCGTTTCTTCCATTTTGGACCGTTAGATCAGAACGGACGGATCCGATTGGTCTACTTTAAATTTTAGGGGATGTTTTCTAACTAGATCTGGTCCGTTGATTTTGATCCAACGGTCTAAATTAGAATAACAGGTCCTGTTATTCTATATGGAATAACAGCCGATTTGAATTCCACAGTTTACGTAACATAACAGCGGATCGTTTACAGGGTCCGGCGTGGTTTGATCTGGAAACGCTGTGTCACTGTGGACTGGGTCCCACCTGCAGAGCGCTGTTTCAGGAAGGCCGCCGCGGTTTCGGGGTGCGCGGTGTGACGCGCGTTTGGGCAAGATCGGATGGGTTAGGCCGACGCCGAACAGCGAATGCTTAGACACGTGGTGGCGTTAAGTGGGTTGTTAAAATGTGATGCCGTTTTAGGACACCAAACAGGCCTCTAGAAAGGTCGGAATGTAGATCGGCTGCTTTTGTTAGGAAGAGCAGGGTCTGCGTTTCCCGATCGGATGCTTGAGATTTATCCGTCTGCATCAAGATTGTTGAAGAGGATGAATTCCGACTGTTCGATTGGAATGGTTTTTTGTAGGAAATGCAGCGGATTCTGACCGGCGTAGAACCCAGCTAATACGATCGTTGTACTAGTTAGTAAGTAGTATGACTTGTGAAGCCTGCATGCATCTGGCGCACAAGATGGGATAATGTGTTACGTTCTCTGCGCCTGGGTCCCAGGAGATTTTCCATAGTGGAGGTGTTTGTTCCGGGTTTAAGCGGGATGATTGGGTGGAGAAGTGCAGAGGAAATTTAGGTGCACCAAAAAGTACGGTTGTACACGTGGGAGTTTCTGGTTGGCTGTGACACGATTCAGGTTACCAAATTGTTCCAAAATCCAAATGCACGCGTTCTTTATGCTGCGTGCACGCTATCTAACTAGGACGGTCCACGTCCCGGTTTATTGTGGATTTGCTGTGGCTCACCGGCAATGATCAATATTTCTCTGTATTTTATTGAGTTGATAATTTTGAATGGGTTGTCCTAAGAAGAATGGGAGAGGGACAGAGGGTGAATAAAGTCACTATTTAGAAAAATATATATATATGTTAATTTGAATGGGGTATTGGGTTTTTGGGTTTAATTTAATTGAGAATTATCTATATGAAAATTAATAGAGAGATTTATGGATAAACAGTACAATACTAATTCTGCCATTTGACTGATTATAAATCTGATATGAATTCTGGACTACTCGTCAAATACTTTTTCTATGTTGGATTTGTGTGGAACATTTCCTGAAGTAAGGTTCTGTTGTTCTTGTTCAAATGTTCAACCTTTTACTTTTTTAGGGAGGTCAAATGGTCAATATAACATCACACCGGCGACTTCAACCCGATCGGCTCAGAAAACTCGGTGTAAAATAAAGGATGGTTGCAGAATTCAGTACCGGATCTAATTAAATGGAGAAAATGTCAATGGGCCATGCCTATTGCCTGCACACAATAACGTGATCCGTTTATCCGTTAGCAGCATCTCGAAAGTTCTCAGCTCATGCCTCATGGCTCACACTACGTAACAAAGTCATTGAAGTCAAGATCTGGATTTTATATTTTGCTGATTTTGTTTATGTGGAAATTAAACAAAGTTTGTCAAATGTTATAGAAATGATTTCTAATTCTAAGGTATTAAATTTTTTTATTAAATTGGTTTCTAGAATTTCAAAATTACCAATTATTTTTCTAAGGATTTGATTTGCTATGGTTTGTCAATTTCGATTCTTAGAGTTTTTTTAAATTATAATTTTAATCGTTTAAGTTTTGTTGGCATATTTTTGGTCCTTGAAATTTATTAATTGTAATGCTAAAAAATATTCAGTGATAAATGAAGACTCATTCAATGAGGGAGTATGGACCAATTCGGTACACTTACAATTTTCAGAAACAAACATGGTGTGTTGGTTTCCTCCCACAGAGAAATGGAGGAGGTGATTAATAAAATTCACTTAGTCAAAAAAAAAAAAATGGTGTGTTGGTGAAAATTTAAAACTAAAATAATAATTTTTAAACATTTAATATTGAGATAATAATTACTGTTTTTCAAAATTTAAGGACTGATTTGGTGAGATGGTAGTATTTAAAAGACCGTTTATATAATTTTCTCAATAGAAAATTGAATATTAGAATGTGACAGAGGAATATACAAATCAGACTGGAATGCAATCCTTCGTTACAAGAGGGATCAAATAACCATGTTTTTGGTAACCGATCGGTGACCGTGAAATTAGATCTTAAATAACTACATTTTAAATTCTTAAATAACAAAACTAATTGATAAAATATGTTGAATATATCATATTTTATGCGTATACAAAAAATTATATCATTTTGATTTTATTTATACGTGCATCAAGTATTAACAAAAATCAACAGTTCAAGTTTTATGATTTTTTCTTCTCTCTTGATGACTATCCAAACAATGTTAAAATTTTACCATTTTTTTTATGTATATGCAATGCAATATGCAGTGCGTAGTTAAAATTTTACCATCTTTTTTTCTCAAAAAAAAAATGCAATATGCAGTGTGTAGTTAATGTAAGTCGAAATTCAAATGTTCACCACTTACTAATAACAATATAAGTTGTTTCTGTAATACTTTTTAGACGAACGAGTTGTCAACTTCTTGAAGATTCTTGACTTGGAAGATACAAAACCACAGTACAAGCAAGTAACCTCAAATAAAAATGTCTTAATCCAACAAAACTATATCAGAAGCTAGCCTGCCTTTCCTTTTCACACACTCAACAAGTCAAAACAGTTGCTCCGTGGAATGTTGGAAGCTCCATTCACGGCCCAACAAAGCTTGCATTAACTTAATTGATCAAGCAGAACCTTTTCCCATTCTGGGCTCTGGATCTTGGAATTTGGTCCGAAGCCCTTTGGATCGCGGCTCAATCCAGAGGCTCGCTGAACTGTTCGACTTAGTCTGTACTAGGCCGGCAAAAAAGTTCATAGTTTGTACTTTGCTCGAGTTCGATTCGGGCTGAGCTCGGTTCGGTTTTTTCTTGATTCAATTCATAATAACTCTATATACAGTAATTTACACATTTTTTGAACTATTTTGTTAAAATTATATATAATAATATACCTATTTTATTATTTAATTAACAAAATATACTTATTTTATTGTTAAATTAATAAAATATAATTTTTTAATCATAATTTTTACTCCTAATAAAAGCATATTGGATTTTTTTACATCAAAGGTCTATCTTCCCCAAAGAATAAACCTCAGTTGATTGTTTACTTAAATTGATCACTACCGTTGACGTTCTCAGCCCATTAAAATTTAAGGCCCATATAAATTATCTCAATTTAAGACCCATTACATATAATCTTAAAAGTTTACTATAAGAAATAACAATTTCAGTCCAAAGCAAAGCGTGCGCTTTTTACTAGTTTATTATAAAATTAGTAAAAATAGAGATAATTTGTTTATCTTGTCAAAGAAGGACAAAATAATATACTTATGTTAGCTCTAATTATCTATAGTGATACAAAAAATAAATGTAAAATTATAATGATTGAGCTCGTATGGAGTTCAGAGCTCGATTCGAGTTCGAGCTAGTTCAATTCGGTTTAGCTCAGTTCGATTTCAGCTCGAATTCGGCTCAGCTCTAGCTCGTTTCGGTTTAAGTTTGATTTGGATCAAATTCGGTTCGATGCGAATCGTTGACAGCCCTCTGTACACTGAATTTAAGAGATACCGGCTTGAATGCTGGTTCAAGTCAAAAAAACTCGAATGGAAATATTTCATCCCTTCTATGTTGCATTCGTAAGAATAACAGTCCAAAGGGCTTTTTCGGATCAAGCCCCGCTTCATCTTAAACAAACAGGCCTTTCTGTTCTCCAACAGAGCCTTCATTATAGGCCCGTATCAATAACAAGATCGAACGAACCGGTTTCTATATATTCTGACGGCATCCGAGCTAGGGTTTTGGTTGCGGCGCGGCAGAGCTTCCAGGGTTTGTTCCTCTTTCTCTTCCTCTCCACCTCCCTCCATCCGTCTCCTGCGGCCTTCCCCAGAGCTACTTCCCAATGGCGCCGGTCAAGAAAACGGTACGCGCTCTATCTATCCATCCATCGATCCATGGATCGATGCCGTCGTTCTTCTTCTTCTTTTCCTGATTTATTTGTTGTTTGATTTGATCCGATCTGAATTGATGGATGGAATTGCAGAAGAAGAGCACGGAGAGCATCAACAACAGGCTGGCCCTCGTCATGAAGAGCGGCAAGTACACGCTCGGCTACAAGACCGTCCTCAAGACCCTCCGCAGCTCCAAGAGTGAGATTTTTGCCATTTTTCTTCGATCCGTTCATGCTGTTTGTGTCAAATCGGGTGTTCAATGTCAACTGGTTGTATGTGAAATTGACAGCATTAATTTTAGTACCAGTCCATTAGGAATAGTTTCAAACCGAAGTGTATGTGAATTATGTTAAGTTTGAGCTTGAAATTCTCGGTTCCGGGTAGAAAATTGTCCTGAAAATAGTAAAATGTGTTTCATATTTGTCACTCAGTATTGAGTTTGAACTGTTTCATAATTGGTACGTGTTCATGAATACCTCACTAATATGAATGTGCTGTTTTACTTCAAATGGAGTGTTTAGGTAATTAAGGGACTGAAGTTTGGCTCTCTGGCTCTATTTGAAATGCCTTAGAGATGAATATAGTACCCGATAGCATTTCTCCTGTTCCCTTAGTAGTTCCTCTATGTCCCAGTTATTGATTAGTGGAACTGTGATGGGTGATACATGCTTTCAGTCTGCAACACCTTTTTTATGTTTTCATCATGTCACTAAAAAATAAAAATCATATTTGATAGTTGTAATGTATGATGCGCTGTGTGTTGGAGGTGTGAACTCAAATTAATCTTTGTTATTGTCATTATATACTGTTGACGTCCTTTCTGTACGATTATGTATTGATCATGTTTTCTGATTCATTGTTGATAGGTAAGCTCATTATAATTTCAAACAACTGCCCTCCTCTGAGGAAGTCTGAGATCGAGTACTATGCTATGTTGGCCAAGGTTGGCGTGCACCACTTCAATGGAAGTAAGTGGTTCAGCAATTTGGTACCTTCAGTTTATTAAACATCTCTTTAAACCATGCAGATCTCAGTGTGGTCATTGCTTTTGTTGAATCTGGTAAAGTTGAATTGGGTTCAGTTGGCTTTTACAGAATTGCAAAGGGAATGCATGGGGGTTATGAGTTTCCTTGTATCTTAATATGTTGGTTTAGTTTTCATGAGGCATGAGGTTTTGGTTTTAATGTTTTTAAATTATCTTTCATTTTGTATCAGACAATGTCGATCTTGGGACAGCATGCGGAAAGTACTACAGGGTCTGCTGCCTTAGCATTATTGATCCTGGTTTGTTTCTCTCCTTTTGTATATTGCATATTGTTGCTTCCATACATCATTTGTATGCTGAGTATACTTCTTTCGTGCTTCAGGTGACTCGGATATCATTAAGACCCTACCTGGTGATCAGTGAAGAGCAGAGCTGGTTCTAGTTGTAGTTCCTTTTCTGTTATTGCTTGTACGAGTGTTGAAACTTCTGTCGAACATTAAAATTTTGTTTTTAAAATGTTTAAGGATGGAGCTTAGTTCTTTGTTTTTATGGCCAGTTCTGAGATTTTGAGTATTGAGGGTTTTACTTACATGCAGAATTGCAGATCAAAGTGCTGATTTTTATTTATAAATTTAGTGAGTGTGTTCATCATCTCCAATCTTTGATTTACTCGCTGTTATCCGTCAGCCAGCAAATTAATACGAAACAAGGAGTTAACGAGTACGATATGATGTCAATGCTTCTGTTTGAGTTCGATGCTTTTAATGAACTAGTTCTAGATGGGTGTCAAACAAACTGTCAAGTGATTGAGTAATTTGCGCAAGTTTTGATTTTGTTTGATGCTTGAGTGAACGAGGTATGCCAGTAAGCTCGTGAAACTGCATAGTTCATTCTATATTTGGATCCTTTTACAGTTTATTTATGTTTGTAGAGTGTAAGAACTAAGAAGTGATGTCTTTGCTTGAGGCCAACTTGGTAAAAAAGGAAAAAAAAAAAAAAAAAAAAAAAAAAAAAAAAAACTAAGCACGATGGAACTAAGATAATAAAAATAGTTCTTCCATTATTATTATTACTTTTTTGACACGAAGGATGCTAAAAATTAAAAAATGAAGCGGAGGAACGAAACAAAAACAAGAGCACCTTTTTCTGGACTAACGATAACACATAAAGTTTAGCTCGAAGCCAAGGCAGGTAAATAGGTAATTAAAAACATCAAATTAACGTTCATTGATAATGTGTGTATTAATGTATATAGGCTCTGATTTGGAAAAACAAAAAATAAAATAAAATAAATGAGAGACTATCTATATATGAGTAAAACTATGGTATTCTTAAGTTCACGGGGGCCTCCCGTGAGCTTAACACAAAAAAAAATATCAAATTATATCTAAATTTTGATTTATACGACTCAATAAATTCTTTATATCAAAATCATGCATCATGCAAAAAGTTTCTATTTCGAGAGATTTTTAAGTATTTATTTTAGATTTTGTAAAAGTTACATATACAACATGGATTATTTTATCAATATTGTATAGGTGCTATTAAAAAATCTGAAATCAATACTTAAAAATCTCCAAAAATGGAAAAAAAATTGCATGCTGTAAGATTTTGATATAAATAATTTTATTGAGCCATATAATTCAAATATAGATATGATTTCATATATTTTTAGTGTTAAGCTCACGGGAGACCTTCGTGAGCTTAAGAACACCGTAGTTTTAATCTCTATATATACCTAAACTTGAAAGGTTGCGAATATTTCACATTAAATATACAAATATTTCATCTTTTTGTAAATCACAAAAATTCGTGAATCTACCTTGACATTTCAGCCCACATATCCGCTAGAATTTTGTTTTTCATTTACTCCCAACGGATCGGGGAGTTGTTTTAAGAGCATCTTCAAGAAACTCTCTAAAATGGATCCCAGTATACTTATATTGGGTGTCATCCTAAATTTTTTGGGAGCAAATTTCACCTCAATCTCCAACAGATTCCCAAAATATGGATCCCAATACATTTAAACTAGGCCAAAATACGAATCCCAATACATTTGAACGGTTTGGATTTGGCTCTAGTTTTGGGAAGTTGGATTGGAAGTGTCCAAAAAAGCCACCAAAATAGCTAAAATTGGAGAGGATTTTGGGATAGCCCAAAAATTGGGAATGGTTTTGGGTTTCTATTGGAGACCAAATTTTATTCCTAATTCCCAGTAATTGATTTTAGGAATAGTTTTGGGAAGCTCTTGGAGATGCTCTAAAGGTATTAAATACGAGAGGTATCTAATAATCACAAAAACTACTGTGGTAATCACGATATTATTTATATATAAATTGACAAATATAAATTGTTAGATGTTTCAATGGGAATAATAGAAATTATTAGAGTGCGCAAATGTGGTAATCACAAAAACTAGTGATGTAAATGAAATTATACATGAAGGGGATAATAGAAATAAGGTTGAAGTTCAATGGGGAGATTGGATATTAGAGTGCATTGATGGAGACATTGGCAATTAAGCAACTTTTGATGGGTACACCAAAAATTTGGCCAAATCATCTCGATAACATTATTTAATTTTGTTTACATTGCTGATAAGATATTAGAAAAAATGATAAAATTTGAACTGTTGATTTTTGCTAATACTTGATGTACATGTAAATAAAATCAAAATGTATGATTTTTGTGCATGAATAAAGTATGATGTATATAAACATTCCCTCAACTAATTTTGGTGCATGAATAAAGTATGATAACATACCAGCATTTTAATCAATTAATTTTGTTATTTGAAAATTTAAAATGTAGTTATTCGAGATTTAATATTGTATGTATCGATGGATCAAAAAAATTATGGCCAACCCTCATTACATGCACACACGAATGTATTCAAAATAATGCAGGTTGTTCTGTTAAATTAATTCTCAGAAATAAAAAAAAATCACCAGATATAATTATGCATTTATGCCCATACGCAAAAAGGAGACCGAGGATAGAACGTGCTCATCCCCTGACTGCATTGTGCAGTTCACAACGTCAGCCGTTGGATCATCTGGAGATCCGCACCGGAACGAACTTCGAGACAATCCAACGGTTGTTGTGAACTGCATTGTGCAGTACAGTAGGGGATAACAAACTGGCTTCAACTACAACAGATCATATGATGCTTTAGAGATTGGATTGTTGTGAAGCACTTACCAAGTTTTTGATCCACATTGTACCAAAGACGATGATCTTCATCAAGCCAGCGCTTTCAAATTTGTCTCTTGTATTGGAGATCAAATCAACTAGATTGTTAAAATAGGTTAGTTTGATGATAGATTTATTTATTATTGTGTTATTAGTTTTGAATTAGAAAAATTTTCTGTTATTTATATGGATGTAATGATCTCTTTTGAATAAAATTTGTTGCCAACGGACATGTAATGTTCAAAAAAAAAAAGTACAGCAGGGGATATGAATTCGGATGGGATGTCATTTCAAAAAAAGAAGAAGAAGAATTCGGATGGGATGGAACAGTCCCACTGTCAATGTCATAAGATGTTAAGAGCAGCCGCATCCTTAAAATTTCATGGGGCTTTCTTAAGGGTAATCTTGTAATTATAATTGAGATATAAAAATTTATTTAGAAATTCATGTAATTATAATTGAGATATAAAAATTTATTTAGAAATTCATTCACCACATCTTTGAAATCTACTCATTTCTAATTAAAAATTACTCTTGAAAATGCTTTCTTAATTAGAAAGATTTTCTATTTATTTCTAATTTAGAAATTCTACATAAAGTTTCTATATCCTTGAAAGACTTTCAAAAGATGCCACATGGGATTTAGAAATACCAATGCGAATGCTCTAAGAGAGTCAACGAATCAACGATGCAGATTATAGGGGAGATTTTTTGCGATTGAGTTGCACGAATCTTAAAGCAGATCCAACAATTGAATCGCTGCGCAGTAACGTACTGCACAATAGAGGATGTGAATTGGAGTAATAAGACTCGGCATCCTGTAGTAGGGCGTCTAGGGTAAGTAACTGGCATTTACTGGGTGTGGGTGGGCTCTTAAGGGCCTGTTCGGTGTTTCAAGTTCCCATGGGTTTATGAGGGTAAAGTTATCTAATGAGAAAAATTAACCATGTGCTGTTCGGTGATACCTTGGGTATTGGAAAAAGTTACCAACTGGGAAATTTTATCCATACCACGTCAGCATTCCCATGGGAAAAAAACAATCCACTCGGATTGAATTTTTTTTGCCCAAATGCTTTGGGAAGCAACTCATTCCAAAACCTTTCTTTCTCTCTCTTACTTTTTTGATGATCAATCATTATTAAATAATTGTTTTTTGGTGCAAGACACTTCACATCCAAACGGTGGTGGGATTAATACAATGTTTGTGGGTTTTTGTTTGGGAACCCAATAATAAAAAAAAGTGGAACCCATGTCCAAACCCATTTCCATTCTCTGAAATGAGTTTGTCCGAACAGGCTATAACTCTTTCTCCTAAACACGTGTTTAAGTTAGTCGCTCCGCCCCTTACTTGTTGCTAAATAACAAGAGTTTGCACTTCTCACTGAGGCCGTGTTCGGCTATCACATTTTTTGGGAAAAGATTTGGGATTGGGATTGGGATTTTAGTTTGAGATAAACGGGTTGCCTAACGGGTTGCCCAACGGGTTGGGAAAAATAAAATTGACTGGCACTTAATTTTTTCTTGCCCAAGGATTTGTATTGTCTTGCATGGAAATCGCTGGGCACAAGGGCCCAAACCCAGACCCAAGATTGGTGTGCCGAACAGGGCACTGGGAATTTTACTGTTGAGATGAAAATTTTTTACCATACCCACAATTTCCCGGAGGCCTGTTCGGCACCTCAAGGAAATTGTGGGTATGGTAAAAAACTTTCCCGCTTCTTCCCTCCCCCAAATTATTTCGTACCCTAAACCCACACTCTCCTCTCCCCCCAAACTCAAACCCTTACTCCTCCTCCTCCTCTCCCGAGAGACATCGATCCTGCGGATCCGCCATGGCCCGGACCAAGCACTTCTCCGCCAAATCCTCCAGGAAGAAGGTCGTCGCGCGCCGCTCCCTCGGTATCTCTCTTTCTTCTCCCCTCTTTTCCTTACTCCCCTCGTAGCCGTGCGCGTGCTTCCGTAATGGGAACCTCTCGGAGGTCGGGAATTGATTTGTAGGGCATTTTTTGGGTTGTATGCGAGATTAGCACGGGGGAAATCGGAAATGGGAAGTGATATGCAGTCCAGATGAACAAGATGGTTGAGATTACGAAACCCTAATTACAGATTCTTGTTTCTTGTTTTTCAGCTGTTCGTGGATCCTCCTCTCAGCATGAGGGAAGCGATACTGTAAGTAACAGTAACAGCATTGTTTTCAATTTTGTTGGGTATTTATTTATTTTTTTTTCAATTTTTTGGCTTGAAATTGAATTGCATAAATATTGGATTTTTTTTTGCAGGACCAGCATGAAGATGTCACTGGCACTCCTCGTACAAACAACCGACAGAAGACTCCGAAAAACACTGCTAGAAAGAGTACCAGGCCTCTTGTGCCTCCTAATTTGAGAGGTCTGATTACTTACTCTTTTGTACTTTGTTATATTACTTATTGTAGGAATGTGATGGGTACTTCTGCAGAAATCAGTCGATATGGAAACCGTGATGTTTTGTATGCAATGAGGGATCATTTGACAGTATTAACAATTTATTGGCAGCTGTTGGATTGAAGCTGTCACAGCAAAATTAAGTTAGATCTTTCATTTGTGTTTCCTTGCCACTTTTTTCCGTGCCCCACATTTCTCCTTTTTCATTTATTTTTGGATACAGAATTTGTGGCTGAACAACAAACATGTTTGGAAACATATCTTTTTTATTTATTTTATTCTTTATTGTGGAAACATATCACTATCAGCTTTTTTTAAAAATGTCACAAGGTTGTTCGGACATTTAATTTCTGGTATAATGTTATTTGCTGAAACAATAAGTCAATAACCATTTGAAGCAGAGTTGTATATATTATTCAATAAAATAATGTTTCATTTAGGTGGCCGAAATATATGTATAAAAAAGAGAAATTATCAATTAACCAACCTGTATAAGTGTTTAATCGAGCCCTTTCAAGCAAATGTTTCTCATCCTTTGTTTATGCGGTACTATACAGTATACACAAAATATGCCTTCTAATATTTCCAATTAAGCACGTAATGTGCCAGCTTACTTTTTCACTTTGATTTCTCTTGCACACTTGATGGTTACAAGCTTATAAGCAATGGAACGGTTGACAATACATAAAATTTTGTTGGTTTTCCTAAATACTGGTACGTTTTGATTTTGATCAGGAAACAACACTGATGCACGCCAGCAACAGACTAAAAAGCACCGATTTCGGCCTGGGACTGTTGCACTGCGGGAAATCCGCCAGTATCAGAAAACTGCCTTTCTGTTGATACCAGCCAGACCTTTTGCAAGATTGGTTAGTGCTATATCTTATTTCATTGTTTGGCATTTTATTCAATGTGTATTAATTTCTTATATTTTATTTAGGCAAGGGAAATAACAGCGTTCTTCAACCCAGAAATAAATCGATGGACTCCTGCAGCACTTCTTGCTCTCCAAGAAGTATGATATTTTTCCCTACTTAATTTATTTTAGATTTGCAACTGAGAGCTGAGCTTTCTGAACTTTGAGAGCATTTTGCATGCAAACTTGGACTTTTTTTTTTATATGATCAATGTTGTTAATCACAAAATAATTATAAATGACTAACACACTACATAAGCACCTGAATTTTTTTGTTTGAAGTAGTAGGTGATTGCCTATTATTTTATTTTCGTTAAATAAATGTAAAAAGAGTTTACAAGATAAGAGAGAATGAAATAAAATACATGAAAACCACTAAATCTGATGTCCTAGTTATACACGAGTTTCCCCTAAAAAACCATAAGAGATTTATGCTAGTTTAGCACTTCTAATGCGTCCCCGGCTGCAGCCGCAGCCGTTTTGAGTATGTCGTTCCACAGTCGAATCAGCTGGTTCGCCTCCCTGATTAGGTGATGTGCCTGCTTTCTCTGTCCATCAGTGTCATTGAAGATTTGTGCGTTTCGTTCCTTCCATAGTAACCAATCCTTGGCTGCCCATCTCTGTCTGGAGTTGTGGTCCGGGAGGCTTACCCATAAGCACCTGAATTTTTATACTTTTGCACCGAGCGGTTGGTGTCTTATGTTTGAATTTGGGTTTTACTACTGTTCATAAAGAAACATGTTTATTAAATGTATGCATTTTTTTTATGAAGTAATATATCATTGTTTTAATGTTTCTGTATATGGCATAAACTTCTGACATGCAAAATTTAAATAACTTTAGGCAGCAGAACATTACATGGTAGAACTGTTCGAGGACACCAATCTCTGTGCCATTCATGCCAAGCGTGTCACAATTAGTAAGTTCACCTTTTCTTCCTACAATGTAGATTATATCTCATCTCTTGTTCTTTATTTTGAGTTCTGGGATAAGCTTGAGATGCTTTATGGATTAGATGGAAATTCAAGAGTTCTATGACTAAAACTGTCAACTTATATTTTTGTCAGTGTTCCTTGGCTCTCTGAGTTGGTTAAATGTTCAGGATGAGAATACTTTGCATTTTTTCTTTTTCTTTTAATTTTGGGTTTTGTACTTTGGTTCGGATAGTGACTTTGCATTACTGTGAAATTGTTGTGGTCAGAACTGCTTTTTTGTTGATTTAGATAGTAGGGTTATGTAATGTCCAGTTTGGTTTTCGGACTGTTCTTGGGTCGGCTTAAACTTAAATAGACTTAGTTTTAAGATGGTTGAATTGTGAATAAATCCTGTTGGGCCTTAATTCTGATTGCAGAGAATGGATAAAAGTTTTTCCTGTTCTGTTGTTGCATAAACACCTAGTTACAGTATGTACTGTTTGGTATATCTTTACGAGACAACCAATACTTTGAAAATTTGATGGTAGCGCAAGTCTGATACTGTGTAGTTTATGTGGACCGGCTGCCATGGTTATTTTTTGTACTCATTTTTAAATGAGCTCTGAATTTAACAGCTATCGTATCTTCTTGTTTCTTTTTCAGTGCAAAAGGATATGCAGTTGGCTAGGCGCATTAGTGGCCGTCGAATGTGGTGAAATGATGACTTGTTTTGTGGATTTTAACAAGAATCAGGTTTATTTGTCGATAGAAATGGACGCAACTAGTTAGGTCTAATTTCCGGAAAGGTGTTGTGTAATTCTAGTGTCTTAATATTTCGTAGTAGAAATCTACATCCTCGTGGCCAGTTGATATACCTGTAATAGAATGTTTCATATATCGTGTTAACCTTTGAAATTCTGTTATCATTATTTGAGAATGTAGGACTTTGTTCTTTGCTGCTCGGCATTTTAGAAAAAATTGCGATGATCATCATCTTCGTGACAGGATACACAAGTAGACAACCGAGAAAGTATTTGCTCATTCAAATTCAAATGTCTTAAAATCTTGTGTCAAAATTCAATTGAAATATTTTAAAGTAGGCTAAATCTCGTGACCGATGTATTTGCTTACAGATGCATCCCCTGTTATTGTAAAAATAAATTGCACCAATTTAGACTTTCAAAGTCAAGATTGTCCAAATTTTAGTAAACATAATGGTCCTCCAAATAAAACAAAAATATATAACAGAAAATAGATGTCTAGTCAACTGCTGCGCCTCAGCGCATTTCGGGGAGAACCAGCTAGCTCTAGGTTCGAGTGGCATTTCACCCCTAACCACAACTCATCCGCTGATTCTTCAACATCAGTCAGTTCGGACCTCAACTTAGTCTCATCCAAGCTTCATCCTAGTCATGGATGGATCAGGCGCATTTCGGGGAGAACCAGCTAGCTCTAGGTTCGAGTGGCATTTAACCCCTAACCACAACTCATCCGCTGATTCTTCAACATCAGTCAGTTCGGACCTCGACTTAGTCTCATCCAAGCTTCATCCTAGTCATGGATGGATCACCCAGGTTCAGGTCCATAAGCAGTGACAACTGCGTATCTTTCTAAAACCCAGTACTAGTTCTTGAACAAGCCATCCAGAATATGGTTAGTACTTAGTACTAGTACCATTCGTGTTCTAAACATAAGACGTCTCCAGCTATTTGTATGTTGTAAACATAAACAGTAGAATCCTTTGATAGAGGTTATTCCACAAGTCCACAATAATATTAAATCTCAATAACAAGAGAAGCATGCATCGAATCAAGATCAGTGATGAAGGAAACAAAAGAAGTTGGTATATCAGGAAAATGTATTCACTCATCATCAGTCGTTCAATATTCTGAAAATTATTAAATTTACTACTTCCTCAGGACTAAAACAGAGATAAGTTCTCTCCATCAAAACTTATTCTTCGATCACAAACAAGCATAATGTTAAAAGGGAAAAGTAACACATGAACAGCAACAACACTACATTACCTAATAACAGCGACAGTACTATATTACGCAATTAAGCAACCGAGAGAGAATCCTACCACAACCCACAAAACAACCTGTTATTACCATTACTTAGATTCAGCCTTATGCAACTCCTCTACAGACTCCGGTATACCTGCGGTACCAATCAGCCTCTCTTTCTCAGCCTCTACCGGTTTCTCCCCTTCGACCTTTTGCGAACCAGTTAGCCTTGCGAGAATAACAAAAGACATACCACCAAGCACATTGTTTGCGCATCTCAGAGCCACAACCGACCCTTTAAACACCGGCGCAGGTACCGCATTAGCTAAAACAAATTCGATACCGTTCAATGTCTGGTACCGGAAGTTGCTACTCAACCCCATGTGCAACGCCCAGGTACCCGCGTTGAGGAGAGTAGGCGGCGCCTTGTTGGGCGTTTCGAAACTAGGATCCATTTTCTTCCTAAACGCTATCAACCCATTAGAGAGAGCGGTACCGGCAAGGCCGGCAACGAACCCTACGCCCGCAAAGAGAGCACCTTTGTACACGAAAGTTCCCAGCCGCGCCGGGATGGAATACGGCCCGGGTTCAAACATATGGCTGGTCGGGCAACTCGCAAACAGACCCGGTAACGATGCCGGTACGGATGAAGCAGTAGGTGCCAACAAGTACATCAACACAAAATTGAGTATGGATCCGACAACCAGGGTCGAAAACACAAAATCCAGCTCATTCAGACCGAAATTCGGCCTCGAGGCCATGTCACCCAGCACGCAGGCAGTCACCCCGACCAGCTCCTCCATTAACACCTTGAACGGAAACTGCGGATCGGCTAAAACCCTAGACCGCCATCCCTCGATGAACGCGCTGATCGGATCCATCAGCATCTTGTTGTTACTCCACGCACCATCATCGGATCCCTCATCATCCCTGCCATCGCTCCCCCCGTCACCGCCACCGCGGGTAAAGCGTCCGGGAGGAGGAGGCGGGACATCGCCGCCGTCGGAGGACGCGAGGGGCGGGAGATCGGACGCGGCGGCGGATGTGGAGATGGAAATGGACAGGGATGGATTGGAAAGAGGAGATGATGGAGATCGGAGAGAGAGAGAGGTGATGGGGTTAGGGTTAGGGTTTCGAGGGGTGGGAGAAATGGAGCGAAGGAGAGAGAGGCGAACGGCGGCGGAGGCCATGGGCGGAATAATAACAAAGGAATGAATAAAGGAAAGGAAGGGACAGTAGTGTAGCGAGTGATGTGTGTGTGTGGGGGGGTTGGTGTTTGCTTGGTTTGGTTGTATATATATTTTTGAGAAACAATTTTGCGTACGCTGAGAATGCATCCGTACGTCCATAGATACACTCGGAATGTAACAAAGGTAACAAAGATATTCGATTTTGTAAGAAATAGATCTGATTTTGTAACAAATATATTTGCGTCATTGAGAATGCATCCATACGTATGTCTATAGACACACTTAAAATATAATAAATATATCTGATTTTGTAATAAATAGATCTGATTTTGTAACTTACAGACACTGTGAGCAGATATTAGATGGACGCTAGGTATTACTCCATGGATGAAAGCCAATATTGGTTTAGTAGGTGAGTGTGTAAAAATGGGTTACATTGGAAAGGGATGTTGCATTAGCAATTTATATTTTGACAATTTTGATTAAATAAGGTTACAAATTTATTTGACACAATTTTAGTGTCATTTTTTGATAGTCAAATATGACTCATTAAAAGTAAATTTGTTTCAAATATTGTGTCGAATTTGATTTTTTTATGTAGAGAGTGTTAAATGACATCAAATTGTTTGAAATTTGAAAACACAGTTAATTTCTACTAATCATTACCTATGACCTATGTGAATTTTTTTTCTATTATTAATTTATGTTTTCTTCAAATATATCTAAAATTAGTGGCCAGGTATATTAGTTGTGAAAGGATCCCCCATTTACAAGTTCCATTATTGATTAATTAAAAGGTAAATTAAATTGAGAAAAATAAACGCATTAAAATTAGATTCAAACCTTTCACAAAATTGAAATAACATTCTGATATTTTCACATACATGCAATTGGGAAAATAATCATTTTGTTATTTTTGTAATACACAAAAAAATGGCTAGATGAGTTCCTATATCATTGAGCTACCTCACACGATAAAGTGTAGTCACACAAACCAAGTTGTGGGATTATAGATTCGAGCATATATTGTGTATTGGAGCAATAACTTCAAGGGGGCATAATCGGATACCACAATTCAATTTTTAGTTGCCAACAATTCTCTGTTTTTATTTTTAACATGCATCAAAATATTTTCAAAGTATAAAATGAAGAAGAACGAGTGTAGAAATTTATTTCCGTGCATTTAGTCTTGTTTAATGGTTTGTTAATTGTTATATTGTTATCTGCTTGAAGTATTATAGCTTATCGACAATTTGACATGCATATCCGAATAGCAAATTTATATTTAGCAAAAAAAGAGATGAGAACAACATGTACTTTACTTCCCTGTATTATATGAAATGGTTTGATTCTCCGGAAACTGTGGGTTTTATGATGATCACATGCAAATAAAGGGTTTAGGGTTTTGTGCTGAACCGGCCCACATGTTAAATCACAGATTTGTAAGTAAAAATAATATTGGTTAAGACCGGTATATTTTTCCTTTAAAATTTAGTATCAATTTTAAATGAACAATGTGAGAAACATGACATTTAAGAAAGTGTCAAATTGGAGGAAAAGATGACTAGAGGGCGATAGAATCAAACATAGTTTGGTAATAACTATTAACCTGTAAATATCAGTTTACATACGTTTCACTGATGAATAGTTTTTTCGGCCATTCTATTATTTCGTTTCTTATTTTTTTTTTCGGTTTCGGGTGATCACGCTGTCACTATATGAAATGACGACGACTACAAAATAAATACTGTCCTATATTAAATTCTATATTAAATTCATATGTAATCAATAAAATTGCGTTATTACTAAAATTATCTGGATGTGATCGTGGGAGCAACATCCTAAAAAGATGTTTTAGTAATTAAACCAATCAGTTCAAAAGATCCTCATTAGCTCTTTGCCAACAAAAAAGGAGAAAAAAAAAAACGTGCTGTGAAACACCAAAAGTTGATCTGAAACAAGAGCTAGACTATTGTACTAACGTTAGCATTTCGATCCGAAATGCTAACGCCTCAAAAATCGTGTTATCGTATTCGAAATTGTGATTTATGGTGTTTAATAAATTCTTCATATAAAAATACCAAGAAATACAAAATTTTTCCATTTTTGAAGTTTTTTAAGTATTTGTTTTGAATTTTTGAAAATAGCTCATAAATAATAATAAAATATTGATGTTTGTTCATGCTTCTTTCAAAAATACAAAATAAATACTAAGAAAACTCTAAAAATAGAAAATTTTTGTTTACCCGTATATTTTTATATGAAGAATTTATTGAGCACCATAAATCACGATTTCAGATACGATAACATAATTTTTGAGCTGTTTATATTTCAGATTGAAATGCTAACGTTAGCACAATAGTCTAACTCCAGAAACAATAAAGATAAAATAAAATAGATTTCCCACGAGACAATTCAAGAAAAAACTATTCACTCGTTAATGAAAGTGTCAGTATTTTTAGCACCACAATGCTTACTTTATGATGGTTGAACTTGAAAAACTAATTCAATCATTTTATTATTTTTCATTTATATAACGGCTAAGCTGAAAAAGAAATATTTTTTCTTTTTCATTTATGGCCATCTTTATAATGTTTAATCCAGAGAGACTTGATAGAATTACGAATTTGCAACCAAACTAAAAATTTCAATCCAAATAATAATAATAGTAATAATAAAATCTTTCATCAAATCGTTTAAAACAGCTAAAGAGTCACTCTCCCAAGGTCATAGAAAAGACAACATTAACCTGACATCCTTATTAAATAATAATGCGGAGGCTTAGTCTTATGATAAATGTGTTCATCAGTGACAGTTGGGGCATTTAGAAAGTAAATTACATTAGCCAGGTGGCCAGTTCATCTGTCTTCCTCCAATGAGATGCAGATGCAAATGGTACACCGATTGACCTGAGAAAAAGGAATCAACAAATAAGAAATCAAAAGGAAAAAGAAGGGTACTCACTTTTCAGATACTTGTTATAAATTACATAAAAAAAATGTGACATGTTGATCTATAGTTCCGTTTAGTCCCAACTTCTTACATTAACAAAGAACTATTTGGTTACCGTACAAACTGTAATTCAAAAACTCTTTTAACTTCCCCACCTATAAAATTTACCAAAAAACTGGGCTCTTTGAATTTTTCTAACATGTCAGTGGCAGTTTAAGCAAGTTTTTAAGGCTAGAACACAACAAGGTAAAACACAAGGATGGCTACAAGCGTTTCCCTTAAATCTACATTCAACGGTTCAAGGACATTAAACATACTGGAAAAAGAAAATTCATTCTCCTGAACTCAGCCCACAAACTAGTACAGCATACACAGTAATTGTAAATGTGTATGTTAAATAAATCAGCAAATTTGATATGAGAATATTCTTAAAGTTGTTAGTCTTTCCAGATAACCAAGGTAGCAATGATGTTCACAATACATTAAAATTGATAGTATATAGATGATCTCACTGCTGGAAATGTACACTGACAACCGGCACACTTTTTAACAGAAAATATGTTCACAAATGGTAAATTTCATCCAAGTTTCTGAACTTACATCCAAGGGGACCGTCATTAATAACAATTCTATAGCCATCATCAAGACCTTCTTGCTTTGCTACCAGTTTTGCCACATAAAGGAGATAGCCAAGTATTTCCACGTGCCTCTCCTCAGCCTACTCACAAAGATAATTTTACAAGAATTAATTGCTGAGCTGTAAACTAAATTATATCCAATTGTTGCAACATTATTGAGGATCTGACCTCCTAATCAGGCATTTAATTGGTAGCATGTAGTATTTTGGCTATACATAAGAAAAGAAAATAAGAGTAGCACAGGCTAGCATCTGTAATGGTATGATACTAAACCCTCTTGCCAAAACCTAAGCAATAGGATGATATTGACACTGAGAGTAGCGTGTCTATCAAGTCGTATCTCCACACAAAAACCAAGCCACCGAATTTTGAATCAGAAGAATATTAAGATGTAACAGATAAACCAGCAATTGTGTTACAAGTTCGTAAGAGAATAAAAAAGAAAAGAGAAAAGGCACCATCGATAGCCTGGTTAGTCCATCCCTGACTTTCGGGATGATAATGATGTGAGTTGGAGCTTGTGGAGAGATGTCTCTAAATGCAAGAACCTGCCATGTAACATATAAGAAGCTATTAAGAGTTTTTTTTTTTAAAAAAAAAAAAAAAATTAGAAGAGAAGCACCACACACGTAAACTGATGTCAGTGGAAGATAGTTTCTTTCTATTAAAGAGAGTGGATAAAGTTAGTTATTGGACCACATTCTCAACAAATAACGCAATGTCAAGTACCCAAATAGTGTTAACTGAGCTCCATTCTTAAGATGCAACTAATTAAATAGAGCACATGCAATTCATAAAGAGTCACTTCACAAGTTTGAACTGTTATTTTTATAGAAATAGAGTAAACATGAAGAAAATATGACAGGGTATTAATAGATGATAAACAAATGTCTCCCTCGAACTTGAACATGACCAGAACATACACTTGCAAAATAATTTTCTTACAAGAGGATCACAGACAATAAAGACAATCTTAACAATCAGATATGAACCAGTAGATCAAGAGTTGAGCAGCAGTTAGGATGCAACAAGTTTGGCATAGGAGAAATTCATTCTCCTCTCACGCAAATGTTCAACCTTATTTGTGGATCTATTTGTCAAGAATGCCAAATTTAGGTGTTGCAAAACAGCCCCCCTGCATGTTGTACTGACATACCTTTTCATCTTCATAAACAACTTTGGAAGGGATCTCCTTATTTATTATCTTGTCGAATCTGCAGTGCAAAATTTCAATGATATAAGTCAGTATCATAGCTATGGAACATCACATACATTCTCTCAAAATGCCATGAAATGCCTTCTAAATTATCATGTAAATTGATCAATAATTTGCAAATTTTGTTAAACTTGTCGGTAAGTAGAATTTCAAATGCATGAAGTGGCTAATTTTGAAATGAAATCTTAATGGCTGGGTAGCAAATCAATGTTGGTTGATTTTTTAATTGGCTAAACTGCTAAACTAAAATAAGGGAGCAATTAGTGAGATCCAGTGACATTAATTCACCTCTTCTTGTATGTAAAAGGTGGAGAAAACTTATTGGTTTTATTAAAAATTTTGAATCCGAAATTTCATATCAGGTACAAAAATCCCGGTACCAGATATAAAAATCTTAGAAATTCATAGGTGCATCTTTATGGACATCATATCAACCGGGAAGAACCAAACTATTGATTGGAATGGAATATCTTTGTAGTTCTTAATTAAAAATAGCAAAAGAAATTTCAAAACCCTAAGAGTGAGATATGAAAGATCGCCTCTAAATACAAACTAATTAAACAATCATCCAAACATGTGGATCTAACAACTACAGGATCGATCGAGCTTCACTAATGAACAGTAAAAAAGGATCGCTGCTTTGAATCCGCGGTATTCGCTCCCAAATCGAGCTCAGTTCTCCACATTGACCAAGACGACAGAGAGAGAGGAAGAAAGGGGAAGAGAGTGAAAGAGAGACTGACATAGTGGGAGAGTCGGAAGGCGTGGCCGCGAGAGCAGCAGCCTTCTCGTCGGAGGGAGTCGCCATGGATGGGGAGAGAGAGAGGAGAGAGGATTGGAGATGAAAATGAAAATGAGAGCCCAGAACCGAAAGCCTTCTAGAAGCCACGGTCCCCGACTTAATACTAATACTTGCCATCGGATGGATATTCAGCTCACTCGCTTCTCTATAATCGCACTTAATTTGGTCTTTTAACTCAGCGTCCACCCTTTTAACTCAGCGTCCACCCATATTTTCAATAAACATATATCATTTTTCAGTAAACATTTATATCTACCATATTTTCTTTCAATAAACATATATTATTTTTCAGTAAATATTTATATCTTTCCGATTAATAGATATCATTTTTCAGTGAACAGGTCTACTACGATTTCTAATAAACATTTATTCAACTGTACTAAATACATGAGTGCATGTGGTGTGTCAAAACTGTGAGAGGGATAGATAGGTGGCCTACTTAATAGATGAACTCTACGTGTTATTCTTAATACTTGCCATCGGATATTCAGCTCACTCTCTAATCGCACTTTATTTAGTTTTTTTTCCTTCCTTATTATGATGACCACTCTTTTTTTTAATCACCACAATATTATCTTAATAATGAGTAGAACTAATTTGAAAATATTTGCATTTCGCTCTCAAATATCAACAATCTAAATTATATTTTGCCACGTCTGAAATTTTGATTTATAATTCTCATTAAATCTATCATATGAAAATACTTGGGATGCAAAAATTTATATAATTCAGATATGGTTTGATAGTCTATCAATGATAAATTGATAATTAAAATATCATACGATCTGTATTTTATGGACTAATTCTATCAGATTAAATTCATAAAATTTGATATCAACAACGCCTTTATAATATTTTTGTACTCTAACAAACTTCAAGATTTTTTTTTTCTCTCTGTTCAGCTTTATCAACATCCCCAGGTTTCCAATATAACTCTGGTCCCTTCTCCCTGATACGGTTGTCAGTTGATATGGAATTATGTATGAATCAGGTCTTTGTTTGCTCATCATATTTATAGTTATCTTTTGCACATCCGGCATGGACTGTGCAGTGCCATAGAGGTGGCAGATTGTCGGGTCGGGTTCGGGTTGGGTCGAGTCAATTTGATCAAATAGAAAATGTTAAGACGGATCGAGTATCGAATTGACGGCTGCTGGCATTTTTCCGGGTCGGGTATCGGGTTGACGTCTGTCGGCATTTTTTCGGGTTCGGATCGGGTCAGGTTGGGCGGGCTTTTCGGTTCTAGTCAGATTTTGTACCTCTATTTCGGGTCAGGTTGGGTTTAGATCAGTCTCACTTCCCCTGGAACACGGGTCGGGTCAGGTTCAGTTTGACTTTCCCTAAAACTCGGGTCGGGCGGGTTTTCCGAGTCGGGTCAAAATTTGCCACCTCTACGCACCAGCATTAGTTGTAAACATTCAGATCCAGTGCCGAAAATTTTAATATTAATTAAATAAAAAATCAAAATTAAATAGAAAGGCTCTCAGTACCCGAAATTCGGGATTTAGGCTCGTCCGTGAATAAAACGCTGGCCCCAAACACGGTATACGAGAAAGTTACGGGATTTAAAAAAAAAACAACTTTTTTTGGGGCCAGCACTTTGTTCACGAACCCGAACTCTGGGTCCTATTTTACTTATTAGGCCACCAGTTTTTTGGGGCCGGCACTTCATTCACGGACCTGAGCTTGAGGCCGGTGAATGATACGTGGGCCCCAATTATTACACCCCCACCTACCCACCCGCTCTCTCTTCCTCTCCCATTCCTCTCCCATTTCTCCCCCACCAGCACCCCACTCGGACTGGAGAGAGGGATATAAAATGGTTAAGAGCATTTTATAAAATGGAGAGCCCCCACTACCCCATTTCTTCCTCTCCCATTTCTGGATCCGTATCTACTGTTATTCTTAACAGAAAAACAGGACCCTGTTTTCCTCAATCCCACCGTTCAATTTAATAAGCGGTTCAGATTCACTTGTACTTCTCTTAAAACTGCACTTTCCTTCACTGCTTTCGTTTTTGTCCAAACTTTGAGTCCTCATTCACAAATCACAACTTAAGAGAGAATTTACGTTGGAGATGAACAGCACCTACTCGATTCTAGCAGCCCTCCATTACCATAAAATCCTCTTCTAATTTCTCAATCATTGTCATAAATACCAAGCTGCTAGTTTGTTACAATGGTATACCAATTAGGCAAAGATTGGTACCCCATTGTACATAACCTTAAAATGGTAGGTGGGAGAGTAATTGTAATAATTGGGGCCGCGTACCATTCACCGGCCTCAAGCTCGGGTCCGTGAACGAAGTGCCGGCCCCCAAAAAACGTTGTTTTTTTTTAAATCACGTGACTTTCTCGTATACCGTGTTTGGGGCCGGCGTTTCATTCACAGACCAGCCTAAATCCCAAATTTCGGATACCGAGAGCCTTTTTATTTAATTTTGATTTTTTATTTAATTAATATTAAAATTTTCGGGATCCAGTGTTTCACAGTGAAATGTACAATTGTAATACCAACAATCATGATGATCAGTTGTTATCTAAAAAATAACTATAAAATAATCCATTACTTATTTATTAACATAACCAATTTAAGGGTTTATTAGTACATTTAAAATATGTGTTTCGTTGAAAAAAAAAAATACATAACCAATTCCTCCAAATCTATTTATTAGCCGATATGAATAATAAGATATTTAAAAAGTTTCACAGTGAAAATTTACATTAAAACAAACCAAAAGGACTAACAAACCTAAAGCTGAAGTCAATACGCAACAGCTAAGCTACAAAAGTACCTAGCACAAGAACAAATTGTGAAACAAAAACAGATCTACAGATAAAGAGTTAAAAATAGTATTGACAAAGTGAAAAAGGGATCATCAAAAGGGGGCCGAACTAGTTCTCCTAAGCTGGTACTTTGGTGCGGGTGCCGGGACAGCGCACAGTATCTTGTCGAGCACCTGCACCAACAATTGCATTATGTTTATTAGTTTAAATATATTAAAATTCTCAAGTGCTGGTATGATAAAGTAAGCAGATGACCAATCATAGCACTGAGATGAATCATGAATATACCTTTGTGGCTCAGTTCATATATATCAATTTTGGTAGGCTACATATCATTTCGGTACCAACCAGGCATAATACCGAAACTAAATTAACTTGGTCAGTAGTCAGTACCAAATATAAAGTTCTGGTATGAATGCTGTGACTGCAGGCTTAAACTGTTTTGGATTCCAATGAATTATTGTTTGATACTGAAGCCAACAGATAAGATATGACATGACATGTTAAAGTGTTAAGTGTTAACCCTATCTGATCATATATGAAGATGGTGCTAAATGCCAGGATAAAACCGAGAAGAATATCCTTTCAGACTGGTATTTAAACTGGACGACAAGTTCAAACTCAATGGAAACAAAAAAGGACAGTCGAACAGGAATCCATTCAACTGTCATCAAACATCTCGGATCACAACACATTTCACCCAGTTGAACCAAACATTCTGAAACCAAATTTGGGTAAAACTGAATTCTAAACAACCAAGTGCATCGCTCGAGACACGATAGATAGAAAACGTATGTAATTCAGTGGAGCAAGCAAGACCATCTTCCTCGTAGGCTCGTAGCAGCACTCACCTTTTGTTTCTTAAGCCGCTCATTCTCTTCTTCTAAGCGAGACACTTTATTCTCTAACTCATTTGTGTACGCCTGCAAGATTTTAATAAAATAATCCCGTCACTAAAACTTGAACCCGTTTTGTATGAAACCAATCACATACAAATTTGCTTTTTTTTACGGTCCATTTCTTTTTTTTTTTCAAGGCTCTAAGCAGATACTGGTAATATTTCCAGCAAATCAGGTCTAAAACTGACCCAACTCCGGAATGTATTCAGAATAACTTCCTGATAACTTACGACATTCAAATTAGGAATAAAAACACAGAATGAATGCACATATATGGTACCTGTTTCCTAGCTCTCGATCTTGCTGCAGATTCCCGGTTTTTTATCATCCTTTTCTGTCGTCTCTCCATCATCTTATCCATCACCATTTCTCCTGAAGTAGACGTATGTCCAGACATAGCCCCGCCCGTTCTCTTCCTCCCAGGAGTCTCCACCTCTTCTCGTCTTCCCCCGCCCGGGTACATTGCGTCTATAACTGTGCCTGGCCCCATCCCTCCAACATTCACTGCAGGCCCCATCTGACCGGGCATGTAGCTGCCCAAACCTGAGCCAAACCACTGCATCCCTCGGGGCTGCGTTTGTGCAGCAGTAATTGTACCGCCACTTCCTGTAAAGTTCCCCGTGGTATCGACATCCTTGCCATATTCATCTAGTACTACCCCAGCTTTGATTAAAAAGGACTCTAAGGTCATTTCGCCCAACTGGTCGTCTCCAGTTTTGTTATCTTCCTGCCCTGAAATGCCTCTCCATACCTCATCCACAGTCTTCTTGCTCAGTGCCGGTGGCATGGTTATGCTCCCTTGGCGAGGAAGGCTGGAATTAAACCCGCTACTGGGTCCGGGTCTCAGTCCAGTAGCCATTACGGGTCTCGGAGGCGATGCTGATTCAGCAGTTCCTTCAGGGAATATGCTTTTTAGGAGCTCATCAAGGTTCATGCTCAGTAAAGGTTCATTAAGTTGGGTCTGCACTTCATTCAAAGTTAGGCTGTACAACGATCCTTGCCGAGCTAGGTTCTGGATGTGAGAATCTGTCCGGTGGGGCCCGCCACCGCCCCCGCCTCCACCGCCCCCGCCTCCACCGCCTTGAGAGGCCATCGTTTGACTGCCCATGTACCAATCTGTGTCCTCTGTGCCGATTTGGTTTATTAGGATTTACTTAAGAAAAGTCTTCAATCAATATGAAAGAAGTCGCAACGCTCTTCGGTAGATTAACTAAGTTGAATCAGATTATCTGCATTTCGAAAGAAAAGCTCTTAGAGCACACAAATTATTAATTGAATTAGAAAAAGTATTATTCTGGCAACAAATTGGTAATTTTTTTTTCCCCTTTATGATAGTAGGAAACTCTATAGAACTAAAACTAATTACAAACTGATAATCAAATGGCGGAGAAAGAAAATAAACAAGTGTTCTTCACAAATCCTCAAGCCCCCATTAGTCTCCACTGAATTAGGCTCACAAAGGTTCGAACTTTCTTGAAGGTAGAAAACAATTCAGCACAGGCCCACCAAATTAAAGCGTAAAATCGCAAATAAACAAAAACCAATCAACCCAAATTTCACCAATTTCAGGAACTCAGTACCCCCCACTCCCCCCCTCCCAAAAAAAAAAAGCTCCTTTCCATTAATAAAAGGATTAGAAGAAGAAGAGAAAAGAGTACTACTAAATTGGAGAAACCGACTTACAACAGGAAGGAAGATCAGATCGACTGAAGAATCCTCGTACGGGAACCGGAATAGAAAGAAAGGGACGGAAGAGAAGAGAGGAGAAGTGAATTGGAAAAGGGGGTTACAGAGTGACATCTGCCATGGAAGGAAGGAAGTTTTTAATAGGCATATTATACAGTGAGATGATGACGTCATCGGGAAACTGGAGAGATCCAGTATGGTTTGGGCCCAATTTGTGTTAGTTTTTTATTATGGGCTTTTTTTTTACTGCCTTCAGTCTTCAGCTGTGATGAAATATTTAGTTATTTAACATTTTATTGCCACTTAATTACTGGCAAAATCCAAATTATCATGAATTGAAATAAAACATGTCTAGAACTTGACCGAGTTTAAAGTGTAGGGATATATAAGAGGTAAGGGCCTCTCATTCTGTTTTAATATTCGTTTTGATGGACATGGATCTTGTTTCAGTCTCGATCAAGTGTATAATCTATACTTATTGTATAGCATGCCAGTGCTTATTTGTATTACTTTTTTAAAAAAATAATAAAAGTAATATTTCACATTTCTATATCCAATTTCTTTAGAAAAGTTGTTAGCTTTGATGTTTTCTTTTTCCTTTTTTTTTTTTTCAATTTACTCCAATTAGATGTTAAAATATGATATATGTTATACGTATGCCAGGGAGATGATAACAATGTGCTGCGACATAAATTATGACGGTGACATCTTAGCAGCTATAATTTTGCCTAACATTATTATATATATTATCTTTATCAGTTTCACTAATTTAATCATTACTTTTATAGTTATTCTGAACCATTCAGTCACTCACGTAATAATCATCATAGGTGGCACCTGCCCGGAAAGCATGCGCATCCACTAATCCTGCAAACTCCATTAATTAATTAACTAAAACATTATCGCTTTCCTCATAAGTAAAGTTCATGCCTGTTGCTACAGTGCTATCGGCTATATATATATGCCTCACTGAAAGGAAATATGATGCCATTATTCTATTTAAAGGGCTCAGGTTTTGTTTAAAAGAGACCTTCAAGAATTTAAATTGGGTCAATTCTATGAGGCCATTTTGATGCAACAGTTCAGAATAACAGAATCCTACTTTTTCTTATGAAATAATAGCCTTTTTAGGTCTAAAATTGGCCAATTTTTTAATATAAAAAATAAAAAATCTTATTTTTAATTTTCGAAAAAAAAAATTATTTTCAAAAATAGTAAATCCGGGTTCCCAGAACCCGGCCTTACTATTGATAGGCCGGTTTCTGGGAAAACGGCTTACTTTTATGAGGTCGTTTTCCCAGGAACCGGCCTACTGTTAGTAAGCCGGTTCCTGGGAACCCGGCCTACCAATTTTTTTTTTTTTGATATTTTTTTCATATAGATCTTGTTGTTAGCTTTCCGTAGCCGCGAAGTTTGCTCCGATCGGAGTTCCCTATCAAAAGTTATGCCCGTTTGAATGTTGAGTGCCCGAAATATAGGATAAGATTCAGTATAAAATTCAGAACGGAATTCAGAAATGTTTCCAATGAATAATATTATAAATAAATATTAAGTATCACAGATAATATTAGAAAAAAGATATAAATAAATAATTTAAATTTATTACATGATAATTATGGTCGTTTGAATGTTGAGTACCCAAAATTTAAGATACGACTCAATATAAAATTCAGTACAAAATTTAGTACTTAACTGTTATTTCCACAATAAATTTTTAATAAATCTTTGAACTTTAGAAAATAGCTCATAAATATTAATAAAATATTGATGTTTGTACATGCTATTTTCAAAAATGCAAAACAAATACTTAGAAAATTTTAAAAATGGAAAATTTTTGTATTCCCCAATATTTTCATATAAAGAATTTATTGAGCACCATAAATCGTGATTTCGGATACGATAACAACAATTTTGAGGCGTTAGCATTTCGGACCGAAATGCTAATGTTAGTATAATAGTTTAGCTCTATATATTACATCCATTTGGTAGGGTTTCTTTTATTGTAGCGGGAACTGTTTTTTCTACTGTGGCTACAGTAGAAAACCTGTCCAGGATTAGAATACTATACTAAGGATATGGTCACCTGACATGACATCCAAAGTCCCCACAGTATGGTTTTCTAAACAAAAGTCAAAAGATGTTAATTAAATATGTATTAGTTTATTGATTAAGCTAGCATCTTATCCCTACCTCCACATGGCATCTACATTATATATTACCAATTTACCATCAGTATGACTGAGAGTTGCTTAATTTACACTCCACCTCAAAACCCGTCCTTTTATTTATTTGATGTCAATACTAAAGAGAAAATATTATTATCCCCGGACCTCTATTTCTCAAGAAATCCCCCAAATATGATTACTTGCCCCATTTAGCTCTTTTTCTATTTTTCTCTTCTCCTCTTTGAAATGACATTCTTCCTTGCTCTCCCTTCTCCTCCCTCTGGCGATCGCGATCCATACCTCGTACCCGGCGACTGCGATCCCTTCCCCATCCCTAGTGACCGCGATCCCGGTCGCACCTTCTGACGACCGTGATCCCGGCCGCACCTTCCGACAACCGCGATCCCGACCTCACCTTCCGACGACCGCGATCCCGGCCTCGCCTTCCAACGATCGTGATCGCCGGCGCTGATGGAGATGACACTGTATTAGTACTTAGTACGTACTGCACAGTTAATTTTTGTTGTAATTTTTAGCATTTTAATTTTTTTTTATGTTGTTTTTGAAGTTTGTTTTGTATTTTGTTGTTAAAAATTGTACATTTAAGCGACAGTTTGAATGAATATGCTTATTAAATCTCTATTCATTTTATATAAACACTTATAATGATTGTATGAACACTTTTCAAAACTACATAAACACTTTTCATTTCCAGATAAACACTTTTTATTTCCAGATAAACACTTTTCATTTCCACATAAACACTTTTCATTTCCAGATAAACACTTTTCATTTCCACATAAACACTTTTCATTTTCAGATAAACACTTTTCATTTCCACATAAACGCTTTTCAATACTACATAAACACTTTTCAAAACTACATAAACATTTTTCTATTCTACATAAACACTTTTCAATTCTAAATAAACACTTTTCAATATTCTATAAATACTTTTCAATCTTACATAAATAATTTTCAATAGTACATAAACATTTTTTTTCAATCTTATCTAAGCACTTTTTAAAGCCATATAAACACTTTTCAAAACAATATAAACACTTTTCAAAGATATGTAAACACTTTTAGGGGGAAACCGGTGCGTGTTCTATGGGCCTGTCAATGTGTCGCTGAGAGAGCTAGTGGACAGGCTAGCAACGCGTTTTCTGTTTTTGGTAAGTTTGGGGTGCGTGCTGGGATTGTCTTTTAGCCGAAAATGGAAAGTCAGTTTGGGGGATTTTCATGGGGGATTTAGTTTGGGGGACTATTAGTCTCTTCCTTTCGAGTATATATAATATCTGAATTGGTTAGTCATCAAGAGGTCTTATAGACCTCAACCATTAAAATAAAAAGTTAGTAATATAGATAGATTGATTAATTAGGTAGCACCGGCCAGAATCAATGGAGTTGGATTTGGATAAGCCAGTCCCAATATTACGGCTATACAGTTGATGATAATATTATTATAACGATAATCTAAATATGGAACTTATAGCATACCGCTGATAAAACATGTTCTCTATCTTAAAGTTCTTAACAATTTTAAGTTTAGAGCTGATCCTTGTAAGCAAATAATTAAAACAGTGCTTCTGATAAAATGATCACAAGTGCTACATTATGAGATTTTCATGTCTTCCTAAAACAAGAATGGGGATGTAGCTCAAATGGTAGAGCGCTCGCTTTGCATGCGAGAGGCACGGGGTTCGATCCCCCGCATCTCCAATTTTTCATTCTTTTTCCTCAATTCTTAACCTACATCACTTACGGGCCCGTGCCGGTCATATCCCGACCCATTAACCCCACGGCCCAAAATAACCCCCCGTTCATCACTGGAGACATGCAGTCTCATCAATCAATCACCTGTTACTCTCCTCTCCAGTCATCGAAAGGGAAAACGGATTATCTATACTTCTATACTATTATAAAAAGTAAATAACGACCGGATTTATCTATTTGGTTACGGTACAATTCATTGCTTTGGATTGTTGCTTTGCTAAGTACTAGATCAATATATCTCATTAAAGCTTACAATACAGTTTTTCGGATAAGATGAATATTTAGATCTCAAGGACAATATAATTTTATTTTTCTCATTTTCCGACCCATCCACATTTTTTGTGTGATATGAACTTTTTTGGATCATTATATTATAAGCTTGAATAAAAATAAAAATTTTCCCACCGCGATGCACAAGTACGCTTCTAGTTTTCATAAATGACCATGGGACCAATCAAATTTAGATAGAGCACCGTTGACCGAAAATATTTTGAGCCCCACAAAAAATTTTGTTTCTTATCCAAAGCACAAATGTAAAGTGTGCCCTGTTAAAGTTCAAAATTTTTTTATTTTAATTTATTAAGAAAATTATTGTAGATCATTTTATGAGCTTTTCGAAATGTGGTTGTACGTTTTATGGAGAGTTTTCTATCAAAAGTTATACTCATTTAAAGAACAAACTCTTTTTTTATATTTTTGTTTGAGACTTTCGAATTTGTCTATTATTTATGATCCCAAAACTCTTTAACGGTCTTCGTATATAAAAATAAATTTATTATTTATTAAATTTTAAGTACGTAATATTATATAATCAAACTGCACAACTTTTAGTAAGTACATAAATAAATTTTAACTATATTAATTTTATATAGCATGAACATATCACTGAGACGTTTTCAAATCGTGCGAATGAAACTGATACACCAAACAATTTTTAGAAATTCAATGAAAAATATATGAAAAAAAGTTTGATCTTTAAGGGGCTGTTTGGCGTAGGGGGATCAAAGCTCCTTAGCGCGGATTAAGTCTCCTTATTACTCTAATCATTCCGAACACATACTCCTTAGTGCGAATCAAGAATAGGGATGGCAATGGGCCATACCCACGGGTAATTTACTTGTCCCATACCTGGCCTGCCTGCCAAAATGCAAGGCCTGACCTGCCTGGCCTGACAGAACCAGGCCCATAATTTAATACCCGACCTGCCTGTGGGCATTCCCTCCAGGCCCGCGCCTGCCTGCCCTTGCCCGTCTAGGCCCTAGACCTACCTTGCTTGCCCAAACCCGTTATACCCGTCAAACCCCTCATACTCACGTCTATGCCCCAACATTTATACAAATAGAATAAAAAAACAAAAATTTCAGCACAAAATGGCAACACATACTATATCATATCTCATAGCACTCAAATCAAGCACAAAATTACTCATAAAAAAACAACAAAATAGCAAATTTCAGTACAGCGGCAAACTAAAATTAAATACAAAGAGAATTGCAGTAGAAACTGAATTTTTGTTCTTTGTGGTGTCCCTCCTTCGATTCGGAGGCTGTGCGCAGCGGAGGTGCGGCCGAGACGGGGCTGTGGCGCGGATCTGTTAAGGTTTTGTGTTTAAGAGAGGGAAGAGGATTGGAGCCGCAGGAGATGGGGAGGGAGTACGAGAGAGAGGGATCTGTTGAGTTTTGGATAGGAGGAGGAATATTAGGGTTACTTAGAAATGAAGGGATGAGATTAATTTCACATAGATCCAATGGTGTACAATCATCCAACAGGTTACCCCCAGGCTACAGATCAAGGCCCATACCTGCCCTGGCCTGAATTTCTGCCTGGCCTGACCTGGCTCGTTCCCATATCAGGCCTGTCTGGGTAAGGCTTTAGGCCGGGTGGGTATGAGCAGCCAACGGGCCGACGGGTATAATTGCCATCCCTAAGATTCAAGAACCTTCCTTAATTCCTTGCCCGGATTCCTAAGGAAGGGGGACCCATAAAACAAACCTCTTTAGCACTTTTGTATGAATTAAGGCATCCGAACATGACTCCTTAGCGCAGATCAAATTTTAATCCTAGTTAGATTGTCGAACGAGCCAAAATGAGCATAACCTTTGATAGTAAACTCTCTAGAAAACGTTCAACCATATTTCGGAAAGCTCGTGAAAAGATCTACAATAAATATTTATTAGAAGATTAAAATAACAAATTTTTGAAATTTAATTGGGGCGCACTTTACATGTGCGTCCTGGATAAGAATTTTTTTTTTTTTGCCGGACGCACATTCTAGGTGAGCTCCAATGAAGGCCATCTGTGAATATTGTTGATACATGATTGTATTCTTACCCCAGTTTGGTAAGTGTAGTAAGTTAAACCGGAATAAAACGTTAAATCACCTTAAATCAGTGGTGTTTGGTGGTAATGAAGTAAATAGATGAAGTAAAGTTGATGTTATGTGTAAAAGATATAAAAATGTTGATGATTTAGTTTACTATACCTATATAGCTGCGTTAACTTATTACATCTTAAATCACTTCTGTTTGGTAACTCAAAATTAATTTAAGCTCTTAAATCAATTTTACTAGTGCTACCAAACGGAGGATTAGTTTTTAGAAGTTTGAGTGTCATCTATCAAAATTTTTCAGCGAAAGCATCATCCACAAAGCACTATTCGAGTTTTTTTCAGTTTTGAGTTTTCACTTTCCCTCTCACTCACTCTCTCACGCGTTGTTGCTTTCAGCCCCAATTTCGCATTTTCATCTCATCCCGCGCGCTTCCCTTTCCACCTACAACACCATGCGCGTATCTTCTCCTTCCCACCTCCTCTCAAACCCTAACCATTAATAACTAACAACTTCGATCTCTCGCCTCCTGCTGCTACTTCCGATGGCGACGTCGGCGTTCAGATCGACATCCCGGAGGGGCAACTACACCACCGCGTCTACGTCGTCCTCCTCGATGGACCGGTCATCGACAGATTCGCTCAAGAAAACCCCGATTCGGAGGTCCAGGAGCGTGAGCGCGGCGCAGAGGAGTCAGCTTCTGCTGCAGGAGGGGTACAGCAACACCAGGGAGAACCCCCTGTTTGATTGCTCCAGCGGGAGCTGCAAGTCGTCGTCGTCGTCGAGCGAGAGAGAGAGGTTTGGGGTCGGGAAGGGAGAGGGAGAGGGAGGGTGTGGCGATAAGCAGGGCCGGACTGGCCGGGCAGCCCGGGGTTCTGCGGCTGTGAAACCGAGAGAGAGGAGCGTGTCGCGGGTGGATCCGGTGCGCCGGCGGCTGCGGTCGGTTTCGCGTGGTCCGGCCAAATGTAGTGAGGTGTTTGTTGAATTCTCTAGTTCTTATTATTCAATTATTTTTATGCATGTGATGTGAGGTGTTTGTTGAAATGCTTGTCTAAGTATATTTATTCTTAATTAGTTTTATGCATGTGAGGTGCTTGATTAAATGTCCATCCACAAGTCTTTGTTTTGTTAGAAATTAGTCAAATTACTATTTTTCAATTAGGAATAGGCATGTTAGGTGTTTGATGAATGGTCAGTGAAAGTAGAAATTAGTTACTGCTGTGATTTCAATCTCATTTTTGTTGCTTGATTTTATTTACAGAGTGACTATCCTTCCACTGATACTGACGAGGGGAAAATATATGAGACTGTAAGATCAGAAGTGCAAAGAGCTGTTTCTCAGATCAAAGACGACCTTGTGAATGTAAACTAACTGTGAATTTTTCCAATAAATAGTTAAATACCATCAAAATGTTTCAACTTTGGATTTAGCAATGATTATTAGCTTGTTTTAGTGTTTCTAATTAAGACAACCCAACTTGTTCGTTTTTATCAGGTGATAAAGGGAAGGAGGTCAGCGGATATGCTTTGTGATTCAGACGGTGCTGAGGTTGCATCTGATATCAGCACTGATTTTGTCTCCAAGCTCGATGAGGTCAAAGTTTGTTACACTAAATTTACATTAGGATGTGTTATTCGATTTGTTGGTAGATATTAGTTCCAAAGCTTTATAAATGTAAGGTTTCCAATTTTGCATCCTTCTGAATAAAAAGAGAAGTATTTCAATAATTTTTCATGATAAGTGCGTCTTGTAAAATACGTTATAATGAACAAGAGCAACTAATATGGTTCTTGTAATGAAACAGTTACCAATTTCATCTAATTCCTGTTGATGCTATGAAGTATAGAGATCACTTTAGCTGAATGTTTTATCTCAAAATAAAGATATATTTTGTAACTGTTTTTCACAAAATTGGGCCATAGTGTTTTTGATGCAGAGTTCCTCTTTTATTTATACAGAAGTGATTCCTTTTATAATACAGAAGCAGTAACACTGATTTTCTTTTTGTAAAAGCTCAGTCACAGGAGAGAATACGCAAGTTGCGTGCTGAGCTGTTAGTTGAAGAGCAGAGAAAGGAAGAACTGAATAAAATTTTGAAAGAGGTTTTATCCTCTCCAGATTCTTCTGAATCAAGCCAAGCTAAGCCTAGAAGAAGGGTAAAGTTTTTCATGTTTCTTCTTTATTTCTCTATTTCTCTTTGCTTGAAAGAGGTTTCATTTCTCTTATCAAGTTAGGTTTCTGTCGAACCACATTTTTTTTAAGGTATATGAGCACCATCGTTGTTGAACTCTATGCTGGTTCTGCACCATGTGTGCAGTGATTATATGACCATATTGCAAAGTGCCTAATCATATGGTTTGTATTGAGGACAAAATTTAAAGTAAAGTATCTGACAATCCAAAGAAGAAACTGTCCATCCTCTGTTCAGTGCATTTAATGTTCAAACTTGTTTTTTTCTTTTTGCTAAATGCTTTACTGATTGGATTCAGACAAGTATTGAGAGACGTGAGGTGTCTAGGCGATTAGAAGAAGAGGCAATGAGCTACTTTGAAGAATGTGTCTCAATTTCAAACTTTGATGGGTCAGATCTATCCTCTATTGAAGACCATTTACCAAGTTCAATAGCTTGTGGACCAAAGTTGGAAAATGATGTATTTCTGTCGAATGAAGAGATTGCCTTTGCAGAGTCATTGATTTCTAACAATTATGAGGTCAGTAAAGCATTGCCTAAATAAATTCACATAATGTTTTTTTAGCATGAAATACTGTCTCTTTCAGCTGGTTTATGTCAGTACTGTCCAAGTGTGCAAAAGTAGATGTAGTATTTTACCTATTAAGGCCTTTGACTCTGCAAGTGTACATACCTATATTTTGTTGACATTTACTTTACCAGTTGTTTTTGGTTAATACCAATACACCACAATAGCTCATATGTTCTAGGTTATGCCCTTTCATTGTTCTTTATATTAATCTGGACAAACAGTTACATTGTACATATTTTCATTGGCTTTTATTCTTCCTGCAGGATTCTGATAACCAATGTCCTGGATCAGTTAGCTTAACGGGATCTGATATGGCTTTCAGTCACAGCAGCAGTTACATCAAATATCCCAACCCAAAACCCATATATTACAACAGTGACTTTATTTCCGAGTTTGATACACCAAGTGAAAGTTCCTGTTTCTCTTTTACTCAACAGTCAGAGAAGCATACTGAAAGGAGAAGTGAGACTTATTCAGGCAATTTTGGAAGCAGGTGTGATGAAGAGAAATTGGTGTGCTTGAAAATCACAAAACCGAAATATCATGCTGATGATTATATTTCGAAAGATTCTGGTGAAAGTTTGCTCAAGGACATGGTGATGTATAAAACCAGGTTAGATTCTGGTGGTCTTCTTCTTTGCAACATTAGAACGTTTTGAATTTTTATGGAATCAATTTTTTGAACCATGCTACACAGTGTAGCATGATACTTTGTAGAGTAATTTTCATTTTTCTTTGTTAAATCGGGACAAAAGTAATTAAAGAAGAGAGGTATTGGAGAGCAGAAAAAAAAACTGAAAAAGAAAATGTTACTAGGCTTTCAGTTCCAGATTTAGTTTGTAATATATGAAGAGAGATTAGTAGAGGAAAATGAAGAGAATTCATTTATTTATTTTGTAGGGCAGTTGTTATACATATGTCAATCGATACCTAATCAGGGATTTTGTTATGCTCCTTATTTAATTAAAAATAGATTGTAACATATGAGTCATATTTAAATCAAACAATAGAAGTGCAATATAAAATAGGTTATTTTATATATAGTCATTAACGTAGATAAATAACTTATTTAATATGAATAATAAGTCTATCAATTTTATTGATACGATTTTGTATCTCTATAGTATCTTGACTATTTTCATTTTTAACATGAATAATATTTATATTTCAAATTGGGTGGCCACAAAATGAACTGCTAATGTTCTTCACCTCTCTGTCAAAATGTTAGTACCCAAAAGCTCTTTTTTTTTTTTTTTTTTTTTTTTTTTTTTTTGAGGTGAAACCCGTAGGCAATACTTCAGCCACTTAATGAACCTCTTACATTTTCCAAATTTAGCTATTAGAATTTAGAATGGAATACTTGATGTTCCTGCATTAAATCATTCAAGGGAATTAAAGGATACACACGTGTCTTCACTCCTTGTTATAGATTTTACAGTTGTCTTGTGGTGTTACATCTAAGTTGAATACTTCATTTACTTGAATACTCTGTGAAAAATCATGTCAGAACACTGTCAGAATGAAGCAATCAAATCGATATCTATTGTTCATTTCCATCAGGATCTGCACTAAAGTTTTGATTGTGCGAGTCGAATCTATGACAATTTCCAGAAGGATCCTGTTGCTCAGCGAATAAAGCATATTATAATTTTAGTAGTTCTGAGAGCAGGATTGAGATGTTGTTTATTTTTAATTCAAAGCATCAGTTTACTTGCAGTTAACATTGTGGTCACTAAAATCAACATCTTTTAAATAACATATCAAGGGCAAAACAAGGGGCTTTTATATCATCACTTTTTCTCAAAAAGTTAAAACTTGCTACAATCTCAACAGATCCTAACTGCTACAGGTTTCCTACCAAATTGTAAATTTCTTCAAATATTTTCCTCATGGTAAACATCTTCCTCTGACCTTTAAGCTTAATTAACCACGGGAGGATGAAGCATGATTTACTACTTAACATTTTCTGTTAAGGAAACGACTTTCTCTAACTACCATTTTTTTTTTTTATTCTAACCGTATTAGCATCATATATATGCATTGTGGAGTAATTTTGTCAGGTCACTATTCGAAACCAGCAATACGACAATGAAGACTGAAGCAGAGTCGACAGATAATTGCATCACAGAATGAATTATGCTTGCTAGACAGATGTCAATTTTTAATCATTGCATATATAGTTAATTCTATTCTAAGCAAAATATGTGATTTTTATCTGACCTCTGAGTTTTGAAAAGACATGTCTTAATTAACTTAATCAACATGCTAAGTAATAGACTTGTACACTTTTTTTTTTTTTTTTTTTTGAGATAAAGGTGAGAGTCAATGCCACTTAAATTTAAATGTCTATAAAAGATTCTTATCTGAGTTTCAAACCCGCGACCCCTCATACAGAGAGCGTTGTCCTTAACCACTAGACCAAAGGCTGATTCTTAACAGACTTGTCAACTCAATCACCCAAAAAAAAAAGTTCCAAAACATTTATATTA